>JAENPR010000503.1:0-446241 GCA_018135685.1 Themeda triandra | reverse complement strand
GCCGACCCTTACCACCGAGGATCGCGCACCTCTTTTATATTGCCAAAAACTCTCCATGCATTCCATCATGACATCTCTCTCTCATCCTTTTTCAAGCAATAAGTTATGGGCTATGTTTTTAGTTGAAAACAAAAAGAGAAAAAAAGAGAGAGAGAAAGAAAAGAAAAGAAAAAAGGAGGGAGAAATAAGTTTTAGATATTCCAATCTTGTAGACAAACGTGAAATCTTAGATCCCCGTTAAAAAAGAAAAGAAAAGAAAAAGAAGAAGAAAAAGAGCAGCTATGCCAAGGGGCATTCCTTTTTTAGATAACGGGAAAATCTTAGATCCCCGTTCAAAAAAAAGAGAAAAGAAAATAAAGAAAAATAGTTTCTAGTTACTCTTTGATAGCCCATATTTCCTTCATCTCTTCTTCCCAAAATAAAAGAGGTTGTCATGATGCATGGAGACCCAAAAAATACCACAAAAAGTAGGAATCATTCTTCATCCATCCCACACCTTGCACATCTCAACCTACTGTATGGCCTTTATCTTAACATGGCTTGGACTTTGACTCGGCTATCCACAAGCGGTAAGTAAGCCATTCCCTTGTATGCCTACCCGAGAACTCCTCCAAAAAATACTAGAGGTAGGACATAAAGGCAATCATCAAAGCCTTTGGTAAGGTTACCATACACTTTGAGCGATCGAGCGGATCATTTGAGGAACTTGGTTTATACTTTCAAAATCTTGCAAAACCTCCCGGATTGAAAGTTGATCTTGGGATGAATGAAAAGCACCGGGTCTTTGAAACCGGTTCTATCTTGCAATCGCCAAGACACGAAAAATTAGAAGCCCCACTTTATTCGGGAATCACGGTGTAGAAACAATTGCCGATTTATTCAAATTGCAGTAGAAAGCTCTCTTTTAAATTTTGTACACTTCGATGTAATCGGCATTGCAGCAACTCCCGATCAACAACCTTGACACGGCCTTGCTCGGGACGAGCAGGGAGGTAAGCTCTGGGGGATCTTGTTAGCGGTCCTTAACTCCGATTTTTACCTTGATTATAGATCATTTGGGAGAAATAAATATTTCATTGCACATATATCTTTACTATTAACCCAATTCCATGTACTTGGAAGTTGTATCACTTTGCAGGAATATACACCAAGTGCATGGAATTGTATAATGTGCCTTTTGGAAAAGCGTAAAGCCAAAAGAGGAGAGCAAATGACAAATCTGGACTAAAACTAGGTCAAACCCTCTTACACAGTGTCGAGAGATCCAAGCATGGGTGCAAGTGTCCAAGATGAACCCATGAGGTGAAGGAGAAAGTCTAGACCAATTCTATCTTGGGCTGCGAGGACCATGTCTGGAAGTAAATTGGGCGCCACGGATGCATCCCGGACTCCGATTTGGGCAAATGACCGGCCCGATTCGAAGCCGGCTAAAAGGCCCACACAGCGGTGGCGAAAGTAGAGGCCCAAGGCCCATTGGAAACGTGCATGCGCTCAAGTAGCGAAAGCGCCTGTCCTGACGCCAAACGGGCCCAACTTTGGTCGGTCCCATGACGGCGGGGGGCGAAGTCGGTTTCGGTGGTGATTCCTACATGGAAGGTGTGGCCTCTTTGAGGTCGGTTTGGTTCCTTCCATGTAGGGATGGCTCTTTTCCAAAGAGCCCCCTCCACCTCGCCTATAAAAAAAGGAGGGCCATTCCCCTCCTAGAGACACACCACAACAAAGCCTCTCTCTCTCCCTCCACTTGTATCTTTTCTTTAGTAGTTTTAGTTATGTAGTTGGAGAAAGGCAAGCCTCGTTGGAGAGCTTGAACATCTAGGGGAATCTCGGTATGAATAATATCAAAAGGTTTCACTTATGTTCTTGTTTCTATGTTCTTGTTCTTAGTTATTCTTATATGTTCTTGTTCTAGATGATCTTGTTCTTGTTCTTGTTCTTAGTTGTGTTGTAGAACTAGAGCATAGTTCTTATGATATGATCTTGGCATATGAAGTAGAATATAGTTTTCATGCCTTGATCTTATCCTTATAGAACTAATAATTTAACACTAGTGCATGCATGTTTAGACCTAGGGCTAGGTTGTGATGTTGAGGTCTATCTTAATGTAGTCTTGGTCAATGTTGGCTTGCGGGTTCGTGATTCGTCACCGTAGGCGGAAGCTCTAGTAAGAGGACCCACGATAGAGACGGGGGCTCGATCACCGCTAGAGTTGTAGCAAGCGGCATAGACGTGGTGTCTAGGCTAGAACCTACCTTCGTTTGGCGTAGCCCACGGTTGAGGTGGTAGGCGGCGGTGGTAGCGGCCACTGCTCCGTCCCTTGTAATCCCCACGTCCGGTTACTGACGTAGAGCCTTAGGCCGGCATCACTGTGGAGACCAGGTTCGTCCGGCGCCAGTAAGTTAATAGCGGCCAAGCTATCTTAACTTAGAACCTCGCTGGCACAAGCATGTGTTTGTGTGATTGTCCCAGTTGTCCTGACTCGGTTGTTTAAGAATGCTGCTCCGGAGTCTAGGTTTCTTTGTTCTTTCTTCTACTTTATCCTTGAGTTGGCTCGAGTGTGTGTGTTAGTTATCCTTATACAAAACCTTTGTTACCTTTGTTATGAGCATTGGTCTATTATGCAATCTTCTTATTTTGTCCATGTCCATATTGAAGTCTTTTATACCATGCCTTCCTTTGGGAAATATAAAATAACGATACCTTGAATACTAAAGACCGAAATGCTACAACGGTATTTACACCGTGCGCTTACGGACTTGTTACGTCTGTCGTTGCGAGAAATACCAACGGCGTTTCTTGGCGCTATTGCTAATTCTAGTGATGACGTTAAGAAACGCCAACACCTATTCCTCTCTTGATTGATACGAGTGCGGGGTCTTTATTTATAGTCCTAATGAGACTTAACCCCTAAGTAACCTGCAATTATGCAATCTAGCACTTCTTATTTTATTTATCTCTATTTTCTTAATCTATACGGATGCGTGGAGACCTCCATGGGTGGCGAGGAGCGGCGGCGCCCACACCCGCCCGCGCGCGTGCGCCTTCACGGGCTTTGTGTGGCGCGTCTTGCTGCGGCGGCTCCTCTTCTTCTGGGCCCGAGTTGGTCCAATTTCCTCCCGATTCCACTGGTCGTCGGTTGATTTGTTACAAGCACCCATGCTTTTAAGTAACAAAATAGTAATGCCTTCGTGTAGAAAGGTCTTAGTTTGTCTTTTTGCCTTTGGCAGCTAGTTCATTAAACTTCCAAGTTTAAGGAACGTTATGGTTCCACATTAGAAAAAGAAAGAAGCAATGGATACAAAAGACAATACGCTCCAATCTATTGATGGAAAAACCAAACTCTATTAGGCCGTCTTAATATAAGATTTCATCTCCCAATTTTCAAAATAATGAAACTTAACGTAAAACAAGTCTCTTTCTCAATGGTTTCATTGCACAATTTCATGGAGCTATTTATAGCCTTTGTGGATCCACCATATCTCTTCTCTCTATTTTTCTCTTCGTCGCCCATGGAAACAAAGTAATGGCTCTCGTTGGGGGTTTCACCCGGTGGTTGAAAACTACGCTCACTTGTTTCGTGGGGATGAAACTTTATCTTCTCTCTCCTCCTCGTTTTATAAAAAAACCCCAAATCTGACGTGTTACCTTATTTAATATGCATGATACCCTCTATGAAACTCTATTAAGACTGGCCTTAAACAATTTGCATTTCTTTTCACATAACATTTGGACTTATGACATTAGCAAAGCCCGCACAGTATAGATAAACCACTAAAGAAGGTATAAGTGATTTCACTCACTAACTTACCCAACACCATTACCGGATGACAAAAACTGCCAAATCGCTGCATCTAAAACATGTCGATTAATTCTATGCAAGAATGACCAGGTCTTCTCTTGGTCAGTACTTCGATTTCTACGACAGTTCTCTTTAAAACATTGGACCGTCACAAACATACTCAAGCTCATTTTGTATCGTTGGTTCCAGGCTGAGGAGCAGCTGAGGTTTTCAAACCATGGCGATGTTCTGGTCTTCCATTTTGAGCGACCTTACCAGTAGATCAATATCGTTCCTAATCGACAAATGCACAAAATTGACCTCGCCGCCAACAGTAGAGGAGACCCTGAGCAACCTACAGAGCTTCTCCACCGGGTTCATGTCATCATCGAGGAGGGCGAAGAGCGGCAGATCAGTAACCCAGGCCATGCTGCGTCAATTGAACCAGCTAAGGAAGGATATGTACATTGGGTATCACAAGCTTGACACCTTCAGATGCCAAGGAGCCCATGAGGAGAACCGAGTGAGCCGATCTTTCACCCCATCTATTTTCAGTCCTGTCAAACGCATCCGTTTCATCAGCGATGGTAGCTCTAGCGAACAAAGAGCAGCTTAAACAAGTCCTTGGCTGCCTAGAGGCCGCCATCAGAGATACGAGTGAGCTTGTTGTGTTCTTGAGTGGATGTCCACGCCGGTGCCGCCAGCCCTACAGTATGTACCTGATTCTGGACCATTGCATGTTTGGTCGTCAAATGGAGATGGAGAGAATCATGGACTTCCTGCTGCATGAAGAGGCTCCCATCGGTGGAAACACACTAGGTGTCCTGCCCATCGTTGGGCCGCTCAAAGGTGGGAAGAGCACCCTAATTGAGCATGCTTGCAACCACGAAAGAGTGCGTGCCCACTTCTCTCGATCATGTGTTTCAGACAATATGGTATAAGAGACGAGAGGACGGTGGCAGCTCTAAGTGACTGTGATGAAATCAAGCATTGTAGCCGTGCCACTGGAGAAGAAGAAAGGGTACTGGTGATAATCGAAGTACTTAGAGACATGGATGATGATGTATGGAGCAAATTTTACTCTGATTGCAAACATCGTGTTGCAGGTGGAAGTAAAATTATTGTGGCTAGCCAATCGTACAATATTGCAAGGTTTGGAACAACGCAAGCGTTGGAAGTAAAACTCCTCACGCCGGAGGAGTCCTGGTACTTTCTAAAGGTGCGTGCGTTTGGTAGCACAAACCCAGAAGACCACCCGAAACTGACAACGATAGCCATGGAGTTGGCGAGGGAGACAGACGGGAATTTCTTCACTGCAAGCGTCTGCAGCAGCCTGCTGAGAGCCAATTTGGATGCCCACTTCTGGGCATGGTTCTTGCAAGAATGAGAAATTTCAAGCGGATAAATCCCTTGCGCCACGGAAAGAAACACGTTGATTTGTGGCAGGGTTGCCAGCTAGTAAATGTCCCAAGGGTAAACAAGACAAATTATGAATATTTGGTGATTCTTTATAGCTATGAAACAGTTTTGTTCAGGACCCGGCAGCTCAAAATGAAGTCCCCCACATAAGTATTCGAGACCTCTTCTTTGGTAATAACAGTGCTAGACCTCGTGGGAGGTTCGAGGTTGTTGCATGGAGATCATATACCACCTCAGTGCAGCCACATGTGGGGCTGTGAGGTGCGGAAGCCACAGCGAATGGTCTCCAGGAGGAAGAGAATTCAACAGACTCAGAGCTGATCATCTTCTTCTTGTCTCTAGTGACATCAGTAGAACAAAATAAGATGTTCTGTGTTTTCTTTTCTCCTTTTCCATTTCGGTTTTTGTGGTGTCTGAGAAGATGTACTCTTCGTTTTGCTTTCCTCCTTTTCCATTTCAGTTTCTGTGGTGTCTGAAATAGTGTGCTTGTGCCCACGGATGTTATTTTCAAATAAAACAATAATGGTTTTCACATAACTTTTTTTAATAGTTAACATATTTTGTCAGGAAAATTAATAAGTAGTTCAAACGGTGAGGGATTGAGGGTTTGGCAAACTAGCCTAGAGTGCCAAACAATAAATAAATAATAAATAAATAAATAAATAATAGTGTAAATCAAGCTATTACTAATTGGAGGCTTCAGCGAAGCCTTCACATTAACTCTCACTAGGCTAGAAAAAAGATAAATACTAGAAATTTTCATGTTAATCGAAACATTTTTTGAGGAATTAATCAAAGAGAAAATTTACAATGGTTGAAGAGGCATCGAGGCATTTGATGTGTCTATGATTTGTGGCCCATAAGTCGCGAGGCATTGAGAGGGAGGCATCAAGAGGCATTTGATGTGTCTATTATAGGCGGGCCACATGCGGCGAGAGGCATCCACAGACGCCTCCGGTTTGGGGGAAATTAGGACTCTAATAAAAGAGTGACAATTGCATTTTTGTAGTTTATTTTTTAACCAAGGGTAAAACAGTACTTTCATAATTGTAATAATAATGTTTTGAGTAGTATTTATTAAAAAAGGATGAACAATTTTTTGTCTCATTTGGGTTCATTTGTCTCGTTAGGGTTCTTTGTGCCCGTCGCCGCGCCGCCACCGCCACGTCGATCAGCCTGCCCCCGGCCGGTCGAGCACGGGAATCGCGAGGCATTGAGGAGCAAGCGATCGTCCCTCGCCTTCGCCGCCTCGGCACCGGCGACGCCGGCCCGCGGGTTACCACGCGGCGGTGGCGCGGCAGCCCGGCCCATCAACATCGTCGGCGGGTGCCCGGCGAGCTCGTCGCACTCCCCACTGGCCGCCCTCCGTTCTTGTACCACCGCAGGCCCATCCTTCCGGAGACGGCGGCCTCTCGTACACGACCAGAGAACCGCGTGAACCGTGGTGAACGCGTCGCCAACACGTTCGCCGGCAGCGCAGCGGCCTCCATGACGGTACAACCGTGGAGGAGGGACGGCGGCGGAGCGACGGGCGTGCATCATCGGGTTCACGCGGGGTGGCCGTACGGGACGTCGCGTTCGGGATCGTCTACAGGGGAGTGGGAGCGCTCGCAGAGGCCGGGTTCAGGGCACCTTTAAGGACGGGGGCGTCCTGCGTCTCGGCTTCCACTTCAAGCGCGTCTTCTACGGGGAGCTTATGGCGATTATTGGCGGTTGATCTCACGGTACCACTGTTTGTAAAGATGAGTTAAGACTCGGGACCCGATTGAATCCTTTGTTTGCTCATCTGGAATGTAAATAGTAGAGCCATCCTCGGGCATATGTCTCGATTCACGGACTCTCAACTCTGAATATTTGCCGGCTTGTGAGAGCACGCATTTTTTACGGCGAGAACATTGGACTCCTAGCAGTTTCCTTTCATATTAGACTCCTAGCAGTTTCCTTTCTCTGAAACAGTTTGTTTCCCTTAACTTATCTGCTGCCAATTTTGGGCTTTACCTGTAGTTTATTATGTTTCTATGTTTTTTGACTTCATCCGGGTCCACCTATGTATAGTGTTCAAAGCTTATAATCGGAGGCTTATAATGTTGATTTGTGTTTCCTTTTGTCGATTGGCGGGCAAGTTATAAGGTTATGATGTACGGAGGAAATATAACATGTAGTGATCCCAATATTCAACTCCTAATTCCATAAATAGGTACTATATTAAAGTACAGTTACAAAGACTGCATCTGAAACATGTTGTAAGCAACAGTCAAGTCGTGAGCTTTCCAAGTTGGCATTGGGGATTTAACTGAATTATGTTAGATCCATCTCACATGGAAGAATACTGAAAGTTTCTACAGTACCTTACTACCAAAAACACGTTAACCAGCTAATAACAATCTTAACACTACTACCAATCAATGGGTTAACAGGTATAGATTAAGCAAAGCATGCATGACCAGGCATTAAAATCCTAGTTCTCAGTTCAGACGACCTTGCGATCTATCTGCAGCTAATGTGCTACTGATGCATCCAGAATTAACAAGATCGGTCACTGATTGAGGTACATCCATGGCTGGGGAGGAGGGGAAGGGAAGGGCGGCTGCCTCCACGAGCAAGGGAGAGGGCAGGATGCCCGAGCGCGGCGCCGTGCGAGGGCTGCAGCGGCAGGCGACGAAAGGCAGGAGCAGCCTTGCGTCGCTCCCACGGCTGCGGGGGTGGCGGCGGCTGCTATCGCGAGGAGAGCGGAGGGCGAGATTCATCACGTACCATGACAGTCCAGATCGTACACGTGAGAGTATTCGAAAAAGACCATAGTGCCCTTAATTAAATTAATTAACAAAAATAATAATTTTGTGGAAGCATTGGGAGGCATTGGAAGGCATCTAGATGCTTTTCCAACCATTGTAAAATGGCTCTTAATCAAAAACATTTAGCCATCAAATCTTAGATTTTGGCAATTAGTAACCATTAGAACTACTTTAATTTTCTAAGAAATTGCCCACCTTGCCATTATTATTATATAGATAAAAAAGGAAAAAATAAATCCAATATTTTGGAATCTCCCATAAATTAAAAGAGTCCTACAGACGCTTCTCCTCCTGGTTCATGTCATCGTCCATGCTGCGGCTGTTGGGCCAGCTAAGGAAGGAGATGTATAGAGGGTATCACACGCTGGACACCTCCTGATGCCGAGGAAATTATTTTTTGAAATAAACTAGGTAGGAGAGCTGTTGGTTATATATACAGTTTTAAAAAATAGATGAACAATAAAACAACTAAGTTTTTATCAGAACAGTAGGGCTTTCCCTACCTATTTTTTTTCTTTTTCAGTTAAATGAAAGAATGGAGTACAACAAGGAAATACAAGGCAATCAGGCCCAAAAAAAAAAAAAAAAAAAAAAAAAAAAAAAAACAGTTCCACATTACAGCTATCTGTCCAAGTACCGAGAAGGTTTTTGTCTGCTCGGTTTGTCTTCAGTGCAAACTAAGCCAAATTCATGTCTTTCTCTTAAGTTTTGGACTGAAGACGTCAACAAAGCCTGCACAATTCTTAAGTTTTCATGTACCCTGTACCTATCTTTTTTCTTGGTAAATTCGTGTGGAGTATGTAATAATTGGTCTGATTCTATACTTAGGCAGATGAAGTCGGATTTTTTATCTATTATCTAAAAAATAATTTTTTTCTTTAATAAATTGGTGTTGTGCTTTGCTCCACCGTTGTCTTTTCTTAAAATACTAGCCGATGCCGTGCGTTGCTACGGGTGTTTTAAAATTTTCAATGCAATTCAACACAATAGGAGTAAGAAAAAGTAGTATATTAGAAGCCTTAAAATTTTCAATGTTATAAGAGTACGAAAAAATAGTGTTTTAAAATCAGCGGACAAATAGATTTTAACTCAGCTTAGCAATATACTATCTCAAGCCACATTCAAATAAATAAGCATCACATGGTTTGAACTTTGACAAGAACTATAATAAATACTAACACCTATGATACAAAATAAGTATCATTAGAAGAATTACAAAATATATTTCATAATAAACAATTAAATACATTTAGAGACATACATGTTAATACTATTCACTATAAATTTGATCAAACTTGAGCTAGTTTAATTGGCACAAATCTTATGGTTGCAGGGAGTACTTGCTTTTTTAGATTAAGGAATTAAGGTTCCGGCCTTCACATTCAACCAGAGTGCTTAAGGCTAAAGCTTACAGGAAGGGACTAAGCCCAAGTTTCCGCAATGCGGCCAAATCTGAAAAATTTCGCTAAACGGAAAACCTACCAAGCACAGGTGACTGATACAACCAAAGACAATTATAACAAAGCGTACTCATCTCCACATTGTTTTGAGTTCCAACGGAATAATTTTTAAAGCTTGTTTACTTGAGCACCTCATAATATGACCGATCCATCCTCAAACATTTCAGCTTAGTGAATCCAATGAAATTGCTCCTATACGTTTAAGAAGGCCAAAGTCATCTGAATATTATTGCTCCTGTACCTGTAAAAGCAAATTCAACAGAAATGAACAACCATGTAGCTTACAGTATCCCTCGGCATACACACAGCGTGCGTGGTAGATTAATGCATAAAGGGAACACTGCAGAACCAAAACTACTGTATAGTTCTAGTTCATCATAAGTAATATCTTGATGAATGTCAAGGGTAAATAAATGCACCAACCAGCGAATATGCGAGACATCACATTCCCAAGAAATGCATGTACATAGAAGCAGAGAATATTGAAACAATATTTCAAAAGAATATTCTTATGAGCAAACTACTGCTCAAAGGAATAGCTAATAATTGCTTGACAGATTGATTCACTATTGGATGAAATGAAAATGTCACAAACTAAAGCCTCTCTAAGTTGCTGCCATGAATGAATTGCACTGATACAAAAGTACTCTGAACTCCGAAAAAAAGATTACTACAGCTGCTACTAGACTACTCTGATCCATCAACACACATGCACACAGACTGCAACAACTAATACAGCTTAAGCTTAGGTAATTAACAGAAGAAATAAACAAAAATTCTATGGAACCTAAAGGTAAACAGAACTCATAAACATACAGTTTATTGTTGCTACTGCAAATGACAAGATGAACCTAAGCTAACTCCTTGTGCTTGCTGCTGCTACTGAACAGAGCAGGAACAAGCTCAGCTGCTCACTACTTACCCCTGAGTTGCTAACATTCAAGAATTTGTACTGATGCACAAAACATAAACCACGCAAACGAAAATTTTCATGGATATTCCAGCTGGTCAACAAAAACTCTGAACTATTGGGCACAACTGGCTACTGAAGGTTGACTTCAGACAAGCCTAAATAAACTTGATAGCCGTCAAGGTAATTAATTTAAAACATGTGAATGCTATGTGGCCATCATGCCCTGTGCCAATTTCACCGGGTGACCAGCAGTCGAGGCGCAGGAGCAGGTGTCTGGTAAATGGGAATGCTGTAGGCAAAATGTTAGTCAACAAAATTGAACTTCATATCTTCAAAAGTCCTAGTGTTATCTTAAAAAATAATTTAATTGTTTAGCCAACAAAATGGACACGCGGTTTTCGTACACAATTCATTAAAAATAATAGTTATTCTGCCTGCAGCAGCTTCATATAAATTGGACCACCACTTGAATTAAAATGTCTGGCATGAGATATCTATGTTTCGCCAGAAAACATTGATAGGTACTTATTTTTTTCTAAATTATTAGTGCATTTAAAATTAAAACCAAGCAACCTGATATGTATACCATCATATTTTTGTAACATAAGCAACCTTATAACAGATAATAAAAGCTATCACAAGACAGGATATCTATTTATAACTTGGGAGCAATATTTTTATATAAGTGTTCTCAGCACACAGTAGAACACCATACCCAATACCTAGTTATAACAGGAGCAATTTTAAAACAAATTAGTGAAGAATAGGCACATAAACTTGGAAAGAAATCATTAGCCAAGAGTCCGCACTTTATACTCAGCATATAGTTTTCAACTGAGCGTGCAGTAGGACATGGAGTGAACAGATAATGCAAAATTTGACATGTCTTCATTTACAGAAATAAAATAAAAGGACCAGGCAATCGAAGCTTGAAATAAACATGTCTACTGCATATAGAGTTACTTGTAGATCTGCTTGATGACCGGTACTTATCATCAAGTTGCATATGGTTATTCCTACCAATTGATTTATACTCAGTAACAATTTAAAATAGCACTATGTTAGAGCCATTTCTAGATCCATAGAGCTGATGCAGGGCCATAGGATGCTTCTGCATCTACATACGATGGAGAAAGAATAGGAAAGAGGAGACTCCACGTACAGGACTTCCACCGCGCGGTCCGCATCATCTGCAGTTTAGGGTCGGGTGGGGATCCGAAATCCGTATTCAAATCAAATGGAGAAGAAGGTTTGAAGAATAGAGCAGCGGCTCAGCTCATGCAGAAGCTGATGCGTGGAGACTCATCTACAAGCGTGGAGGTGCATCTTACACTTCCTGATAATGGCAGCGGGGTAGCAGCAGAGGAGCAGGTGAACTTCTGAAGGTGGAAACTGTGGTGACACAGCTGATGCAGATCGTGTGTGTTGTCGGACTACACGAGCCGGTGGCTGCTGACCACAGGGCCGTAGGTCGAGCGCTCCCTGCCGTCGAGTAGGGCGGGGCCCATGCCGGTGTACCGCCGCCGTTTCCCGCGTTGGAATCGGGGTCCGCATCGGAGGCCCTCAAGGTGGCGGCGTACGGGGATCTCGGCGGCAGCGGCGATGGGGAATCTCGGCGGCGACGGCGGCGGCGGCGCTCGGCGGCGCGCGACGGGGAGCGCTCGGCGGCGGCAGCGGGGTGGTGCTCGGCAATGGCGGCGGTGGCTTCCGGGCGGGCGAAGGGCGTGGGGACTGAGCGAGTCGGGTGGGTGGTGCTGCGTGGCCCACCTGTCGGCGCAAATAGGAGCCGAACGTTTTTGAGCTGAGCGGCTTCACCACGGGGGTGAACGGGTCTACTTTCATCTTTTTAGGAGTAGAGATAAAAACAAAGCCAGCACAATAAAGATAC
Organism: Themeda triandra; assembly: GCA_018135685.1. Lineage (NCBI taxonomy): Eukaryota > Viridiplantae > Streptophyta > Magnoliopsida > Poales > Poaceae > Themeda > Themeda triandra. Next base: position 433,991 of record JAENPR010000503.1, on the reverse strand, counting down.
ACCGCTAAACAAGACCACTACCCCACTATAAAGAAAGCATATAGTGATGTCACTTCACTCAACAGCTAATCCAACACCATTATTGGATGACAAAACTGCCAAATCATCGACACGTCATGCCTCGTCGTCATCTAAACCATGCCGATTAATTCTATGCACGAATGACCATGTCTTCTGTCGGTGCTTCGATTTCTACGGCAGCTGTCTTTAAAACATTGGACCATCACAAACATATTCAGAGACAAGCTCATTTCCATCGTTAATTAGTTTTAGGGCGAGGAGCTAAGGTTTTTAACCATGGCAATGTTCTTGTCTTCGATTCTGAGTGAACTTACCAGTAGATCCATATCGTTCCTGATAGACAAATGCTCGATGCAGACCTCACTGCCAACGGTAGAGGAGATGCTGAGCAACCTAGAGCGGCTTCTCCTCCGGGTTCATGTCATCGTCGAGGAGGCTGATGAGCGGCATATCAGTAATCAGGCCATGCAGCGGCAATTGGGCCAGCTAAGGAAGGAGATGTACAGAGGGTATCACACGCTTGACACCTTCAGATGCCGAGTGAGCCCATCTTTCACCACATCCACATCCGTTTTAGTCCTGCTAAACGCATCCGTGTCAGCAGAGATGCCAGCTCTAGCGAACAAGAACAGAAGCTCAGACAAGTTCTTGCCTGCCTAGAGATCATCATTAGGGATGCAAGCGAGCTCGTTGTGTTCTTGAGTGGATGTCCTCGCCGGTGCCGCCAGCCCTACAGCATGTACCTGATCCTGGACCATTGCGTGTTCGGTCGTCAACTGGAGATGGGGAGAATCATGGAATTCCTGTTGCAAGAAAAGGTTTCCATCGATGGAAACCCAGGTGTCCCTGCCCATTGTTGGCCCGAGGAGGGTAGGGAAGAGCACCTAATTTAGCATGCCTGCAACGATGAAAGAGTGCGTGACCATTTCTCTCAGATCATGTGTTTCAGACGGTGTGGTACAAAAGATGAGAGGACATTGGAAACTCTAAGTGACTGTGATGTTATCAAGCATCGTAACCGTGCCAATGGAGAAGAAAGGATATTGGTGATAATCGAACTAATTGGTGACATGGATAAAGATGTATGGAGGAAATTTTACTCTGACTGCAAACATCATGTTGCAGGTGGAAGTAAAATTATTGTGGCCTAGTCAATCAAACAAGATTGCAAGGTTTGGAACAACGCAAGCAGTGGAATTAAAATTCCTCACACCAGAAGAGTACTGGTACTTCTTCAAGGTGCGTACGTTTGGTAGCACGGACACACAAGACCACCCAAAACTGACAGCAATAGGCATGGAGTTGGCGCATGAGGTGCAAAGGTGTTTCTTCACCGCAAGCATCTTCAGCAACCTGCTGAAAGCCAATTTCGACACCCATTTCTGGAGGATGGCTCTTGCATTCAGGAAAAAGTTCAAGCAGGCAAATCCCTTGCTCTATGAAGAGAAGCACACTGAATTGTGGCAGAGAATCAAGCCGATAAATGTCCCAAGAGTAAACAATACATCTTCTGAATATTTGGTGATTCATCATGACTATGAAACAGGTTTTGTCCAAGACACGGCTAAAAATGAAGGCTCCCAGATGAGTATTCAAGATCTCTTGTTTGGTAGTAACAATGTTAGGCCTCGCGGGAGATTCGAAGTTATTGCATGCATATCACATATACCACCTCACTACAGCTACATGTGGGAGTGCGAGGTGCGGAGGCCACAGCGAGTGGTCTCCACGAGTAAAAGAATTCAACAGATTCAGCAGAGGTGATCATCTTATTGTCGTCTCTCATAACTTGGTAGAACAAAATAAGATGTACTCTCCGTTTTTCTTTCCTCCTTTTCCATTCAGTTTCTGTGGTGTACGAAATAGTGTGCTTGTGCCAAAAGTAACTATTTTTATTAGTAGTTAACTTCTTTTGTCAGGAAAATTAATAAGTGGTTCAAATGGTGAAGGTTTGACAAGTACTCCTTTTTTTCAAATTGTAATTCTGTTCTGCCTGTTCTAGATGCATAGTATTGCTATGCATACATAATTATATTTAGATGCATAGCAATAGCAATGTATGTATAGAGAAGCTAAGACTACTTACAATTTGAAACAAAGAGAGTACAGTCTAGACAGAACGCCAAGACTGGGTATTTTTCACCAAGAGTAATGGCCTACGAGTGAAGTAGAATCAAGAGATTTTATCACAATAAACAAATAAGCTATGTACTATAGCATGCTCTCTCGTACTGTACCTATCTCTCAGACTCTACATGTACAGTTACTTTACGTAAATTGCTGCAAAAAAGGAAGAAAGGTACCCTGTGCACCGTGGCGCCGGCAGTAACTGAGGTGAAGGAACGTGCAATGGCCTCATGCTCATGGTCTGGCAGTACTGTTGGTGTGTTGCAGCAGCCGATGCTCTATGCCTCTATCCACAATTCTTAGCTGCACTGCATAGACAGTTTTGTAGTCTTTTGTGCTATTGGGTTTTATTGACAGCATCTCCGTAGAACTCTGCTGTGAGCTTCAATTGTGTGTTTCAGAAGTAACACTTCATTTGAGGGATTGGTATTCTGCAATTACAGGCATGGATTTATGACTCGGTAGCATATATCCCTAATTTCAAAGCAGCAAGTACATGGTATGCATCTCGTAATAATCATTCTAAAAATATATATAACCAAAATAATTACCAAGGATTCATAGATAGAATGGGAATTGCAACACCAGAAAATTAGCCTGTTTCAACCAATTTTAAGTTGTTCAAGTCCATTTTTCTTTAGTCGAGGAACTGTAGGTACCAAAGTTATCTTAGCCTCTTAGGGAAATCACCCCTTATGTTCCAAATGTCAGCCTCCTCACTGGCGGCAAGGAGGAAGAAGGGGATCGGAGGAGGAAGGAGAGAATATGTAGCCAGCCCACAGACCTCTCGGCAGGCAGAGTTTTAGCTTGTTCTTGTTAGATGCCATTACATAGTGTCTTCCTCTCTCTTATCTCTCCTAGATGGGGCGGGTGGCACAAAGGTTACAAACCCACTCTGGGTCAGATACTCCTAACATTCCGGGTCCGCTTCCTGTTGCTGAGCTTGCTCCTGGACTCTTCCTCCAGTGATCAAGGATGTGGAGCAATGACACCAAAGCATTTGCAAGTGTCAACTACTTCATCATCTCCAAGCATATACTGCTAACTCCAAATTGTGTGTATCCTCAAGTGCACTATATTGTTGGTACATACCAATGAAATATAAACATTTGGGGTCCCCCTCCCAAATTATGCAAAAAAAAAAAGGCACATACCCTACAGTATGCACAGGCACAAGCTACTGCTAAATTAAGCTAGTAGATCAGTCAAGGAACACATATTTATTTCATTGAAATTTACAGAGGATGACCTTTTTTTTGTCGAACTACAGAGAGTAACCTTAGTGGCAAAAAAAAAAAATACTATCATGGTACCTTGACATCAGGGTAGTTCAATCTAGGGAAAAAATCACCCAAGTACCAACACATTTATTGAGAATGTTCCAAAAACATACAACAAATTTCACCTAACAACTTTTTTTTATCCACACAATGTTTGGTAGACAGTAAGAAATGGATCTTTCTCCTAACAACCTGAGGATGATATAGTCATAAAAAACAGGTCCGAAGGCATCGACTCTCAATTCATTATGTATAGGCTTATAACTTGTTTATTTGTCAATATTTCTGGATCGTCAAAACAAAGTTTTTTATATAAATGAAATTATCATGTGCAATAACACAAAACCCACATTTTTAAGCACATAAATAGCTTACCTGCAGATAATTCTATAATCTTCTAAATTGTTGTACCATTCAGAATCACTGCATTCTTGGGCACCACAGTTATGCCAGAACGAATATAATATCCTTCAGCTGGCCTGTCTGCTTCTTGCACATTCTGCATTCGTAAGGGAATATTCACAGCTCAATATCTCACTCTGAAAAAATTCAGAGCCAAGATTTTTATAACATGAACAATAATAACATTTGCAGAAAATAATAGCCTTGTTATATATGGCCCCAATTCTACCATGGATTTTCCTGGCCATCTTTTTTTTTTAGCAAAGTAGTCACGGTCATTTCATTCCAGCAAAGCCTTTTTTAAGAAGAGTAAGCTATTTCCAAGCCAAAAAAAAAACATATAGCACGATGTTTTTAAGGAAACTTGCATCCCAAAAAACATATTTCAGATCAAGTAATAGTCGTTTGCAGAATTTTTCTTGCCTCTGCAGTAGGTAGTACATATTCCTAAATGCACAAAAAGCAGGCATTCTTTGTTATTTGTAGTTGGTCAAATGAAGACTCAACCATTGATTCATTATTTCAAGCAAAGTATGCTGATCCTTACCGAGTAATCTTATGGTAACATGCTATGCTCATTCTTACAGAGTAATTTTATTTTATCAGTAAATGGCCAAGGAAGTGAACTAGCAGATATTGAAGAGGCTCAAATGTATGGACTTGAAAGGCTTCCATAAAATTTATAAAGAGGGGGTTCATACCTCTGAGTTCATAATGACTACATTCTTCCCAATTCGAGCATTTTTATCAATGATACAGTTCCTGTGTCACAAAACTCTATGTCAATGGAGCATGCATAATACTTAAGCAACCAAGTTTATATACAAATACACAATAACCTTATTTTAGTGTTCTCTCCAACACCGACTGGAACTTTCCCAACAGACAGTTCAGATAATCTCTCAGCTTCAGTCTGGTAGTAATCTGCCCCCATCATCATGGTGTCCTAAAACAGTTTGTTGTTCATTAATAAAGTTGAAATAAACAAGCAATCCACATAATATTCAACAAGAATAAAAAATATCCATTATCGATACTGGATAATTATGTACATTTTGCTTCAAAACTAACAAAAGGGTATAAAATAGGCACAAAACTAAATAAACAACAGAGTTCATAAATGCTCAATGATGCCGCAAATCGTATATTGCAGAAAACAAACATAAATAGATGGCCACTGCAGAGTAATAATCTGATGGCTGTGATAACAGGTTGGGCTACATCATCTGATGTTTTATTTAACATGTTATATGTTTAATTACCATTGTGAGCAGTAAATCTTCCTCAATAAAGTTCTGAAGATCAACCCTGCTGATTGAATGCCCAAGGATAACAGTTTCCCCACCTAACTCCCACTCCCTCAGGATAGTTTTAGATTTATATTGCAACAACATAAAGAATTATAAACACTCAATAATTTACCTTGAGCTGCACTCCGGGTTCTAATCTCGAGCGGATTCCAATGACAGAGTGCTCAACACTGCACTCAGTTAGAAAGCACCCATGTGAAACTATAGAGTTCAAAACCTGCACAGAAACAGATATATCAAGCAAGGCTGCCAGGTAATGCATTATAACAAAACAATGTGTAGGTGGTAAGAGATTCTGACCTTGCAGTTTTCTACCTTGGTTGGAGGTAAAAATCTAGGAGATGTAAAAATAGGCTTAACAGGATCATAAAAGTAGAAGTTGGGAGACTACAAAATAACAAATGAAATTATTATTCCCAGCACAGAAAGATTAAGCTGGAGATGATGTCAACCTAAATGTAAACCTGATCAGTGAGAGCAAGGTTTGCTTCAAAGAAAGACTTTATTGTTCCAATATCTTCCCAGTAACCATCAGACAAATAAGCCTGGCCCAACAGAAGAACATGTCCTTCAGAATCACGTGTTCATGACAACTAACGATGGATAACATAGGTTCATTTGGACTTTGGAGGATTGCAGAGTGTAAATACCTGCACATCATAATCCTTTGCAGCCATTGGAATCACTTCTGAGCCAAAATCATTAGCTGTAGGATAATGGCCTCTAATAAATATGCACAACAACAACAAAGAACATAAGTGTCATCACCGCCAGCTGCATCATAATGTGAATGAAGGTGCATGGAGAAATTGCAAGGTGCAATAATTCCTGTCTTACATGTTACAAGTCAGAAATGGTAACAATTTTGTACCTTTTGGACAAATTTATGTTGGCTGGGAACCACAAAAGAAAAGGCTTAGCTAATAGTACAAGATTGTGAACACAAAATGGCATCAATACATTGTTCTCTTTCATGTAAAAAGGTTTCAAAAAACAACAAAAAAAAGCCTTACTTAGTGAGTTAGTTCTAAATCTTACCTCAGAAGCTTTCTGAGAACATCTGCCTTGAATACATATATTCCCATTGAAGCCATGTATTTGTATGACTTGCGAACTCTGGGGATAATCCGAACAATCCCATGTCCACTTGCTGCATCAAAAAAGTATGACAGATTATTTAAAGACCTTTCCACAAAGTAAACAAATCGGGTAGCGTTCAAAATGAAGTTAGGGAGACAGAGGATTCAACTGAAATTTAGATAACGATTCAACATTAACGGAAGCCCATGAAGAAAAATGTTAATTATGCAAAAGAAAGGCAATATGCAGTCAATCTATACTTGTCTGAACACATCATTAAGTTGCTCATCTTTGGGGTCAATGAGAGGGAATGTACCATTGATTTCAAATTTTCACCCTTGGGCTTTTCAAGGAAATCAGTGATGCGACCATTCCTGTCAGCCTTCATCAATCCAAAATCCGATGCTCGACTGCATGTAGACGAGATTAAAAAAAAGGAGTATGTTAGCGTGGGAAATGTTAACAGAAAACAAAGTCATTGTAGTTCTTATAAAATGCAAAGGTTGAGGTACCCAAAGCTTTCCAGCATGAACATTGATGATGGTCATAAACAAGTATGCTCTAGTGAATAAACAGTGCATTACAGTATTGGTAGAACTAGCTAAGCTATCATATTGGCATAAATTGCTTTGTTAGACAACTGAAGACTAGATTAAATCCGAAAAACAAGCAAGAAATGAATTCAAAAGGGACAAAGCCAAATGACCTTTCATCCATCGGAACACATGCAACTGAAATATCAGCACCAGAGTCAACATGCTTCTGCAAAACAGTGTTACAATATACCTTTGTCAAGCAATGAAAAACAAGACTGAAACTTGAGACTACAACATCAACTTGGAGCAGATAGTAGACCTGCACAAAGTCCATGTAATCCATCCTATACAAATGATCGCCAGACAGAATCAGTATGTTTTCTATACATTTGAGTCTTGCGTCCTTCACAGAATATCAGTCAAAAAGTTAATTGGAGACAGTGACAGCATCCTCCGAAAGGTAGAGCATTACACATGCATGGCCCAGGAAGAACCTCGAAAAGCCAGAGGAACTGCCTGACAGCATCTGCGGTTCCCTGGAACCATTTCTTCCCGGATTCCCCAGCTGTCTGTGTAGCTGCCAGCACCTATCCGATGAGTAGAAATAAACAGGCAGAAAACATTGGTCACGTGCCCGTCACACTGGTAATACACAAACACAATGGCATTCCACAACTGATTGAGCCTGCTTAGACTGAAGAGTGTGTGTGTGTACCTCCACGGACCCGCCACTGAATCCAACCCCCTCACCAAAGTTGTACGTCCGCGCGATGTGGCGGTTGAGGGACTGGGAATTGAACTGGGTGAGGACGTAGATCTTGTTGATCTTGCTGTTTATGCAGTTGCTCATCGGGATGTCGATGAGCCTGTAGCATCCCCCGACGGGCACCTGAAGACGAGAGACGACAGACAACTGAATCACTACTATAGTAACAAAAACCCAACCTCGCAGCTCAGTTGATGGCATGGATTGCAATTGCGACGGGAATCTCCAACCGCTAATCCCAAGTCGTGCAATGCCGATGAGTGCTGAACAAGTGAATCACGAATAACGAAATGCGACTTGTGAGTGACGGAGACAGTCTACTAGAAACAGGGAGGGGGCTGAGGCGATTATTACCGCGGTGTCACGCCCCGTGGCCGATGTCCGTCGCCGACGATCGACGTGAGCACGTGCAAACAGCAAGAATCGAGGGATTTGGTGGATGCGACGAGGAAGCGGGCGAGGGCAAACCCCCTGCGCCTTGTGAATCAACATGGTTCCGGTCTGATACAGAGGCGAGTTTGTATACTCGTTATTACAGACGCTGACCAGTGGGTCCCAGGCGCCAGAATGATAATGAAACAGGAACACGTAAAGTCGACACTACGCCTTCGCCCTGGACGTCGTCTTCTTCCGTGGACGAATCGTCGGGTGCGACACTCCCCCGAGGTGCTGCTTGTCCCCAAGCGGGAGCTGCCGGGTATCGGACTAGCACGTAGTAGTCCTCCCGGGTGGTTGCCTGCAATCCACTCCAAGAGACACGTACGAGGAATGGCGGCGTTGCCCTTGCGGACCAAACGCTGTCGAGGATGGCAGTAGGGACTGCTTGAGCTGCCTGTAGATCAAAGATAACTGGTAGTGTGTCGAAGACTGGTGTTGTGTTGGGAGTAAAGCTTCCGGTTGAGATACATGGAACACATTGTGGATTTGAGCCTTTGGGTGGTAATTGTAACTTGTAGGCCCATTGTGCCAATCTTTTCCAGAACTATGTAAGGACCGAAATACTTATATGCCAACTTGGGATATGGTCTGTTTGCAACTGATGATTGGGTGTATGGTTGAAGTTTCAGGAGTACCGATCACCTGCGAAAAGTGGCAATCTTGCCTCTTTACGTCGGCGACCGGTTCATGCGGTTTTGAGCTCGCTGCAATTGCTTTGTTTCAAAGCTTCATAATGGAGTTGCCTGTTTTCCACCACTTCCTTGATCTCTGGAGATGTATCGGGTTGTAGGATGGGTACAGCACCCAAGTTGGGTTCACATGCATATAATGCCTTGAAAGGAGAACAACCAAGAGCAGAATGGTAGGAAGAGTTATACCAGATTTCAGCCAAAGAAAGCCAAGACTTCCATGTTGTTGGAGCATCCTGTATTGAGCATCTGAGATACATTTCCAGGCATTGATTCACTCTCTTTGTTTGCCCATCACTCTGAGAATGATATCAGTGGTGAAGTGCAGGTCCACTTTGTAAACTTTGAAGAGTTCTTTCCAGATTTTGCTCATGAACACAGTGTCTCTGTCAGTGACAATGGAGCCTAGAAGTCCATGCAACTTCACAATGTTGTCCATAAAGATTTGGACTATCACACTTGCTATGTTGGGATGCTTTACTGGGAAGAAGTGAGCATACTTGATAAACCTGTCTACTATGACCATGATGACATTGTAACCATTGGATTTGGGAAGGCCTTCTATGAAATCCATGGAGAGATCTTTCCATATGCCTTCGGGAATAGGCAATGGTTGCAGTAAACCCAAAGGGATGGGTGTTCTTTGTGCTTGGACTGGCGGCATGTAGCAAACTTGCTTAACAAAGTTTTCTACATCTTTTCTCATCCCTTTCCAAGCAAAATGGTCTCTGAGCTTGTGGAAGGTGACAGCAATGCCAGAATGACCTCCTAAACCACTAGCATGACAAGAAGAAATGATCTTGGTTTGAATTGCAGAGTTTTCACCAATCCATACCTTGCCATTATGCACGATGAGGCCTTTGTCTAGAGAATAGCCTTCGGATTTGGGCTAGAGATAGCCAACTGCTGTAAGAGATCTTGAGCCTTGGGATCGTGGTATAAGAATTGAGTACCTCTTGTATCCAAGCAGGCTTGACAAAGAGACAGCCTGAATATTCGAGTAGATGTGCTACCCTGGATAATGCATCAGCTGCTGTGTTGTCCTTTCCTTTTCTATACACAACTTTGAAATTCAAGCCCATGAGTCTTGTCATAGCTTTCCTCAGTAAATCTGAGTGGAGGTTTTGCTCTTTCAAATAAGCCAGAGACTTATGTTCTGTCAAGATCGTGAACTGGTTTCTTTGTAAATTGTCGGTGTTTCGTACCCCGGGGGTGTCAAACCAACAAGTAAATTTCTAAGCGTGCTCCCTAATCCGGATGGTGATGCAAGAAGAGCAGAGAAGATTTTATCCTGGTTCGGGCAAAAGAAGGCCCTACGTCCGGCGGGGAAGGAAGACTTGTATTATCTTGCACCGAAGTGCTTGCACGGGGTGAGTACAAGGTAGTCCTGAGACTTAGCGTGTGGCAATGTGTGTGTGTTGTGAGCGTGTGAACCTTGCCCTAAACTAGGCCACCGGCATCCCCTTTTATAGGCCAAGGGGATGCACGGGATTACATGATTGCTAGGGCGGTCGTAAGCGTGACGTCGAGGTACGGGCGTCGGGTCGAGTCGGCTGGCTGTGGACGCCTCCCTCGATCCGGTTCGAGCCTGTGGATCCATGCTTTTATCTGGTTCGAGCCTGTAGCGGCGTGGGCAATGATGTCCTGCCTGTCCTTGCCTGACGCGAGCTGGCGTAATCGAGGCGTGGGGGATGATGGCCTGCCCGGGAACCCCGTCGAATGGCCGTCGAGGTGGGATGGATGGGTCACTGCGCGCCCCGTACGCCAGTCACATCCACCATCATTCCTCGAGCGGCTGGAGATCGCCTCGAGGGATCGACGATCCGTGCGACGGGACTGAGCAGCAGATTTGGTGGTACGGAGAGTTGACAATGGCATTTTGAGGGGGTGCCGTACGCGGGACAGTGTGCGGCGTGGTGTCACAGTGGCGCCTGCCATCCTCGAATCCGGGGTATGGGCAGCGTAATGGTGGAAGCGACCGATGTACGATCCACGTTATGAGCCACCGTAGCCATGGAGTTAGGCGGGGTTGGTGTCTTTGCGACAACTGTTTCGAGCCACTGTAGCCATGTGGGCGCTCCGGAAAGGTAATCATGGAAAGCGGGTTCGAGCGGTTGCTCGCTCGGCGGTCTCCGCCACCGTCTCGACGGCCGCTCGCTCGATCGGCGGTTTCCGCCACCGTCTCGAGCGGTCGTTCGCTCGGCGGTTTCCGTCACTTTTCCTCGAGCGGGCGGCGGGTGTGTCTCGAGTTAGCGAGTTTTGTGGTTTTGTGGGCACTGGTCGTGGGCCGGCCCGGCACGTGGTGTGGAGGAGAATTGGGAGTTTCTTTAGGCGGCTTTTGGGATTAGGGGGAAGCAAGGCGGGGTTTGCTTACCTCTAAACCCCTAGATTTAGGACCCCCAATCTAGGTACCCGACATAAATAATGCCTCCATCTTTGAACTGCCATGATTAAAGCAAGAAATTCCTTCTCATAAATAGATAAATCCTTGTTTACGCCTCCTAATGCTTTGCTTTGAGATAAGCAATTGGTTTGCCATGTTGGCTCGGGACAGCCCCAATGCCATCTTGGAATGCATCGGTCTCACGGTGAAATGCTCCACGAAAATTTGGTAGGGCCAATACGGGAGTTGTTGTCATAGCCTTTTTGACCGTGGCCAATGCTTGCTGAGCTTCGGGAGACCGGGAAAATTCCTTAAGTCGAGAATCAATGTCGAGGTTTGGTCAATAGACTATAAGATTTCACAAATCTTTTGTAGTAACTGTAAGGCCTAGGAAGCCTCTTAGTTACGTCATGTTGGTTGGTGCGAGGCCATGCCATCATGTCTCGATCTTAGAAGGATCTGTAGAGACTCCGGAAAAGGCGAGATAATATGCCCGAGATACTCCAAGGCTGGGTTGTGCAAAAGAACATTTGCTATCCTTGAGGAACAAGTGGTTTGCTCTCAATGCCTCAAACACAAGTTGGAGATGTTCCACATGATCATCCGGTGATGGGGGGTGTAAATTAGGATATCATCCGGGAAAACAAGCACAAATTTTCGAAGGAAGGTTTGGAGAATTTGATTCATGAGGCATTGGAATGTAGTTGGAGCATTAGTGAGCCCAAATGGCATCACTTTGTACTCGTAGTGGCCCGGATGTGTTTTGAAGGCAGTCTTGTGCTCATCTTCAGGTGCCATTCTAACTTGATGGTAACCAGCTTTCATGTCCAATTTTGTGAAAAATCTTGCTCCAGCTAACTCATCAAGTATCTCTTCAATGACAGACATGGGAAACCTGTTTTTGATGGTCAGGTCATTGAGCTTTCGATAGTCAACACATAGTCTCCAAGTATCATCCTTCTTCTTGACAAGTAGTACAGGTGAGGCAAAAGGGCTATGGCTGTGGATAATGAACCCAGATTTTAGCAGTTCATGAACCTGCTGTTCAATCTCAGTTTTGTGGTGAGGAGAGTAATGATAGGGTTTGCTGTTGACAGGTATGGCTCCTGGGGTTAGAGGAATGGTATGATCATAGGTTCTATGGGGTGGTAGGGTGGTTGGGTTTTGGAAAATGTCCCTGTATTGGGTGATAGAAGATGGATGGGTTCAGGTAAGGTTTCTGGTTTGGTGGTATGGTGTGTGGGTTTAGTGTGTTCCAACAGGACAAAGGCCCAAATATCATTGCCCTGGGCTGATTTGAAGGTCTTTGTTGCTGATATGGTGTTTAGGCTTTTGGCTGGTGTTTGGACTCCCTGGAGGGTTATCACTTTGCCTTGGTGAGGAAAACTCATTTTCATGTTGCCCCAGTCAAAACTCATTTGACCACCGTAGCTAGCCAATCATAACCAAGAATAGCATCATATGGTTGCATCTGCAACACAATCATATTGCTAGTGATAGTGTGTCCCTGACAAAACCAAGAGAGATTTGTAGCCCTTCTGTCAGTAATGATGGATTCTCCATTTGGTAATGTAACCTTCTTTGGATTCATGGGTACAGTAGGAATGTTGGCCAGCTTGACAAATTCTTCACTAATGAAGCTATGTGAGCTGCCACTGTCCAGCAGTATGAGCATTATTTTATCCTTGATCTTTGCTCTGAATCTCATGCAAGAAACAGGTTCTTTGCAAGTAAGTGCACTAAGGGACAATTGACAGATTCCTCATGTAGGATGTCTTCAGCAACCAGTGCATTGAGATTGTCGTCAGATATTTCTCTGTCCAAATCATTGAGCACTATAGCATTAGCTTGAGGTTTGTTTCTTGCCTTGCAAACATCATTGTGGCCTGGCACATACTTCTCTCCACATCTGTAGCAAAGGTTATTAGCCTTTCTGTAGTCTCTGAGCTGTCGATCCTGCCAGAGATTGGGGTTGTGTTGGGGTGGCTTGGGATCAGGTTTCTGTTGATTGTAGTTTTTCTGCTGGTACTGGGGTTTGGTGTATCTTGGTTTGGCCCTGTCAACCACTGACTGCTGGACCTGAGCCAAAGTAGAAGCTTTGAGGATTGAGGTTAGCATGTGTGCCTCTACTGTTCCCCCGATCTCCTCTTTCAGTCCATTGATGTAATGGTTGGAAAAAACAGTTCATCATAGCCAGCCTTGTGCATCATGATTCCATACTGCAAGTGCTCAAACTTGCTTGTGTATTCTTCCACTGTGGTAGTATGCCTAAGAGCCAATAGGTCATGCATAGCCTTCCTGAGATCATCTTCTCCAAACTGTTGCATGATCTCATGGCAGAAGTGTGTCCAACTTCTGAAAGTGTTGCTCTGTTTGAAAGCCTGGTACCACCTAGCAGGCTTTATCCTTTAAGTGTACCCTTGCATTGTAATCCACATACCTTCTGGGATTTTGTAGAGATCAAAGTAGTCCCTACAGTTGTCCAACCAAACTGTTGGGTCTTCACCAAAGAAATCTGGGAAGTCCATCTTAGGCATCATGGGTTTTGGTAGCTTTGTGCTCTCTATCAAGTGGGTCATTCTCCTGTGGTGATGAATGGAATACACGGGAGCAAGTCTTTCTTCATGCTTTGAATGCTTGTGATCGGTCTTGATTTTTTGATGTTGTAGCCTTGCCCTTGTCTGCTTTGTCGGCAAACACATTCTAAAAAAGTGGGCGATCTGGATCAATGAATCTATATCCTCTTCATCAAAGACCGGTTCGTATCAAAATGGGGTGGTTCACATTTGCACGATGTTTGGGTCATTCAACTTCAAATTGAGCTTGGCAATTTCATCACCATTGACCGGGACATGCCTAGCAATATTCTGTAGCTCTTTAGAGTAGTCATCCATAAGCTGAGCCATACAAATCCATTTGAGCTTTTATCTCTGTTGAGCTTGACTCATAGCGTTTGAGCTGAACTCATCTCACCCATCTGGTGAACATAGTGTCAAAATTTTTCACGCAATTGCTCCCACTTGTTGTTTTCTTCCTCGACCTTCTTGTCATGGCGTCTAGTATCGGTTGAGTCTGCTGTGAAGGAAAAACAGTAACTTTCTTTGGACCCGCCGTCTTGTAGCAATTGCAATGCAATCTGATGTGCCTTTGGCAACAGGTTTGGTCTGAAACCGCCCCTCTCAACTGCCAAAAGCTTGCTCAACACCTAGAAGAGTAGCACCACGTCGGAATTTTACACTGAGACTTGCTCAGCAACCCTTGTGAGTGAACCCTTCCCCGCCGTTCGCCACCGCACAGCAGTAGCTCTAGTGACTCCGGAATTTTACATGTGGACTAACCACGCAACCCTTGTCACTGCTATCTGCCGGCCAGAGTAAAAGGCTCGATCGAACTCTAGATGCTCACCGCCGCCAAACAGAGTGATCAAACCAAAAACAAGAATAAAAATGTGAATTTTGTATGTGTGTGTGTATCTGGTGGAAGGCTTGCTCAATCCGCTTGCTAGGGTTACACGGACGCCGAAGTACTCCAATCCTACTCAAGGCAACCTATTGGGACCTCCACTCGAGCACCCGGTGGGCACGGCGGGAGATCGCCGATACCCTAAGATTTGACGAATCGATCGGGAGTGACTACGGGGCTGCAACGCTAGAAGATAGATGAGCTTACCCATGCGGAGAAGCGAAGGTGGTGGTTGAGGTGGTGGTGGTGACGATTTCCGCCGCCGCCGCCGCCGGTAACTAGCGTCGGCAGCCGAGCTGGGTGCCCGCCGCCCCGCCGAGGAAGGTAGGCTCTCGATACCACTTGTCACGCCCGTGGCCGATGTCCGTCGCCGACGATCGACGTGAGCACGCGCAAACGGCAAGAATCGAGGGATTTGGTGGATGCGACGAGGAAGCGGGCGAGGGCAAACCCCCGCGCCTTGGCTTCGAGTTCTATTACTGAATCAACATGGTTCCGGTCTGATACTGAGGCGAGTTTGTATACTCGTTATTACAGACGCTGACCAGTGGGTCCCAGGCGCCAGAATGATAATGAAACAGGAAAACGTAAAGTCGACACTACGCCTTCGCCTGGACACCGTCTTCTTCCGTGGATGCATCGTCAGGTACGACACGCGGGCTTGGCCCTAGTCCGCGTGAGCGGGAAGAGGCGCGTGCCAGCGCCGCCGCCGAGGATGATGGAGACCACCGTGTCCGGGCTGACGTCCCTCCGCACCGCTATCGCCGCCTGGGCGCCCGCGCCCGCCTGCTCCTCCTGGCACACAGGCGACAACAACAACCGTATCACGGAACGGCACTGCACGGCACGCAATACAGATGACGCCACGCTTGACACTGTTGGATTTATTATGGGCTAGGCCCAATTATATATATTCAATAAATCAATAAAACTCTATGGTATGTAATTTGTTGGATGAACCGTTTTGTACGGTACAAGATTTTATTTGAACGTAGCAAGGCGGGCGGGACGGGGAGGCGAAAGGACGGAAATTCATATGCCAATAATGATGCTTGTTTATGGGAGTAATTTCTAATTAGGAGTTATTTCCACTTGGAAATTACTTTCACTAGTTTTAATTGGCATATTGATTCTCCTCCCATAGTGGAGACTAACGTGAGTCTCCTTGCCTCCCATGGTGAGGCCCTTTGCCTCCCGAAAGAGAAGTGAGTCTCTTGATTTGTCTCCCCGTGCCTTTTTGGCCTATATAATTGGGGCTTGTTCTTCGGTCATAGTGCTTGGTTCATTCCTCTCTCCAACAAGAGAAAACACACAAGTCCATAATCCGAGTACGCAACGAAGGTTTCTCCATCTCCTCAATCCGTGCCTCCGAAGCCCTTGCCGTTCGGGACCTTGCACGGGGATCGGCAATTAGGTTTTTGGGGAGCGTCTACGCGGCGCTTGTCACCGCCGCCGGCCCGATTCGTCGTCGTCTACTTCTGGAGGCGCCGTCGTCGTCTACTTCCCGGAGGCTTTGCGTTCTTCATCTTCTTCATCGACATATGGAAACGGGACAAGGATCGGGATCCTCTGGAAGGTATAAACCGTTCATCTCCTCTCTGTTTTTCGTGATGCGGTTTACGCATGTTTCGTTAGTCCATGCCTGCTTTGTTTCGTATCTTTGTGATGGATATGTTTCGTATGCTCGATCTATTATTTCGTCGGTTCTTTACGCTGTCGAACTTCACGCAATTGATCTGCCATATATGCATGTTTCGTTAATCTTTGTCATGTTGCTTCATATTCTCTTGCATGTATGTTCCGATAGTTCGGTTACATTGTTTCACATGTTTTCCGAGGCTATAATTATTATGAGTTATATATCATGCTTTGTTACTTTAGTAGACAAATCATGTTATCATGCTTGTATGTTTTACATGTTCATCGGTCACATGATTCATATAGTTATGGACATTTGTGACATCATATTTACAATGCCTAATTATCTATTACATGTCATCATCTTTATGTTAATTTACGGAATTAAAATGACATGGAAATTGACATGGAAATTGCCTAATTGTCTAACAATCCAAAAACCTAATGATAGGCTTTTTTAAATCGTCGAGGTTTCTTCTTTGCATTAAAACTTTGATTCTTTTGATGGAAAGAATTTCTTGCTTTGGAAAGCTAAGATGGAACTATGGTTGAGTGCTATGTCTTGTTATCACGCCGGCGAGGGCGAGCACGAAAACTTGTCTCGGAGCGAGAGGACTAAGTTTAAGGGCGATGACAACCTCTTTAGAGGAGCGTGATCGGTGCATTGGATGCAAAGTTTCGAAAGAGCTATATCATTCTTCCCAGGGAAAGCACGGTGGGATGCACTTGTTGGAAAGTTTGGAGTAACCGATCTTTTGGTAGTGAGCTGTACCTCATGGAGCAGGTGTATGACTACAAGATGGTTGAGAACCGATCTGTAGTGGAACAGGCTCATGAGATTCGAGCACCGGCTAAGGAACTCGAACTATTCCCTTGTCTTCTTCCCGACAAGTTTGTGGTGGCGGTATAATCGCCAAGTTACCACCTTCTTGGAAGGATATTGCCACCTCCCTTAAACATAAGAGCGGGAGTTCAATGTTGAGGAGCTCATTGGCACTCTTGATGTTGAGGAGAGGGCAAGGGCAAAGGACAAAGGGAAAGGTGATGAGACCGCTTACGCAAATATGGTGCGAAGAAATTCAACAAGTTCAAGAAGAAGAAACAAAACAAGCAAGAGAATTCTCCAAAGCACATTCGACGGCACGGTTTAAGAAGAAGAACAACACCAACAAAAGCAAGGGAGGTTGCTTTGTTTGTGGGAGTGAACAAGATTGGGCTAGAGATTGCCCGGATCGCAAGTTCAATCCGAGAGAAGAAATCAGCAAATGTTGTCACTACGGAGGCTGCGGATGGAGCAGTGGGGTATGGTAATTCTTTACCATTTGTTCTTTCGATGCACGTAATTCACCGAGTGGTGGATGGATAGTGGTGCCAATATACATGTGTGTGCTGATATTTCTTTGTTCTCCTTTTACCGAGTCGGGAGGTCGGCGCCTTGTTGATGGGAAATGGGTCGCGTGCTCATGTTCTTGGTGTTGGTACGGTCATTCGAAGTTTACTTCGGGAAAGACGGTGCCATTGAAGAGCGTGCGGCATGTGCCCTCAATAAAGAAGAACCTTGTTAGCGCGTCTATGCTTTGTAAAGATGGCTACAAAGTTATTCTTGAGGCGAATAAATGTGTTGTTTCTAAACATGGTACTTTTGTTGGAAAAGGTTATGATTGCGGAGGTGCATTCGCCTATCCTTGCATGATGTTTGTAATAAGTTGGTAAACTCGGTTGATTTTTCGATGAATCCGATTTGTGGCATTCACGCTTTTGTCATGCAAGTTATAGTTGTCTTATGCGGCTAGCAAACCTGAGTTTAATTCCTAAATTTAACTTAGTCAAAAAAGTCTAAGTGCCATGTTTGTGTTGAATCAAAACAACCCCGCAAGCCCCACAAGGCATGTTGAGGCGAGAATCGGCACCTCTGGAACTTGTTCATTCGATCTTTGTGAGATGAATGGAATTTTGACTAAAGGCGGCAAAAGATATTTCCTCACCTTTATAGATGATTCCACCAGATTTTGCTATGTGTACCTCTTAAAAACAAAAGATGAAGCGCTGAATTATTTTAAGTCCTATAAAGCCGAAGTTGAAAACCAACTTGAGAGGAAAATAAAACGTTTAAGGTCGATAGAGGAGGTGAATATTTCTCTAATGTTTTCGATGAGTTCTGCGTGGAACATGGAATTGTTCATGAGAGGACACCTCCATTCTCACCACAATCCAATGGGATTGCCGAAAGGAAAAACCGCACTCTAACTGATTTGGTAAATGCCATGTTGAGTACGGCGGGATTATCCAAGGAATGGTGGGGTGAGGCAATTTTGACCGCGTGTCATGTCTGAAACGAGTTCCTACAAAGAACAAAGAGATTACACCATTCGAGGAATGGGAGAAGAAAAGATTAAACCTCTCTTAGTTGCGCACTTGGGGGTGTTTGGCTAAAGTGAATGTGCCAATAAACAAGAAGCGTAAGCTAGGGCCTAAAACTGTTGATTGTATATTCCTGGGCTATGCCTTCCATAGTGTTGGTTATAGGTTCTTAATTATAAAATCTGATGTGCACGATATGTATGTTGATACTATCATGGAATCAAGAGACGCTACATTTTTGAGAATGAGTTTCCAAAGAGGTCTACACCTAGTGAAACAAATCATGAGAATATAGTTTCAAATGAGCAAGAACTATCTATTCCCATAGATCATGCTGAGGAATCTCCTTTGCACATCCCTGAGGAGGATGATACTATAGTCACACGCAAGAGTAAGAGGCAAAGAGTTGCTAAAACTTTTGGTGATGATTTTATAGTATACCTTGTGGAAGACACGCCATCCACCATACAAGAGGCCTATTCTTCTCCTGATGCTGACTTATGGAAGGAAGCAGTAAGGAGTGAGATGGAATCTATTATGGGTAATGGAACATGGGAGGTCGTGGACCGTCCTTATGGCTGTCAACCTATAGGGTGCAAGTGGATTTTCAAGAAAAAGCTTAGGCCTGATGGTACCATTGAGAGGTACAAGGCAAGGCTTGTGGCCAAAGGATATACCCAGAAAGAAGGGGAAGATTTCTTTGACACTTATTCACCTGTGGCTCGATTGACTACAATTCGTACTTTGATAGCCGTGGCAGCCTCTCATGGTCTTATCATTCATCAGATGGATGTAAAGACAGCTTTCCTAAATGGAGAGTTGGATGAGGAGATCTATATGGATCGGCCCGGATGGTTTCATTGCGGATGGTCAAGAGAACAAGGTGTGTAGGCTGTTAAAATCTTTGTATGGCACGAAACAAGCTCCTAAGCGTGGCATGAAAAGTTTGATAATACTCTCACTACCGCTGGATTTGCTTTGTGAATGAGGCGGATTCGTGTGTGTATTATAAACATGGTGGGGGTGAGGCTGTCATGCTATGCCTTTATGTTGATGACATATTGATCTTTGGATCAAACCTCAAGGTCATTGAGGATGTGAAGAATCTTCTATCAAGCAATTTTGATATGAAGGATTTGGGAGAAGCGATGTCATTCTAAACATCAAGCTTATCGAGAGAAGGTGATGGTGGGGTAACTTTGTTACAATCTCACTATGTGGAAAAGGTGTTGAGTCGCTTTGGTTTCAGTGGTATGTGATCCCGCTCCCACACCTTATGACCCTAGCATGATTCGAGAAAGAATAGAAGAATTGCAAGGGATCAATTAACATACTCCCGATCATTGGCTCTTTGATGTACTTGGCAAGTGCAACTAGGCCCGACATCTCTTATGCTTGTGTGCAAGGCTGAGTCGGTTTGTTTCAAAACCGGGAGATGATCATTGGCGTGCTCTAGAGAGTGTTGCGCTACCGAAGGGTACTATGACTTATGGTATTCATTATACTTGGGTTCCCCGAGTGCTAGAAGGCTATTGTGATGCCAACTGGATCTCGATGCTTGATGAGCTTCATGCCACAAGCGGATATGTGTTCTTGCTTGGAGGTGGCGCTGTTTCTGGAAGTCTTGCAAGCGAGACTATCTTAACGAAGTCTACAATGGAAGCGGGACTCGCGGCATTAGACACTGGCTGGGCCGAGGCCGAGTGGTTACGTGATCTCCTAATGGATTTACCGGTAGTTGAGAAACCAATACCGGCTATTTCCATGAACTGTGATAACCGGATGTTATTACAAAGGTAAACAGGTTCAAGGAGTAACATGAAGTCCACAAGGCATGTAAAAAGGAGATTAAAATCAGTCGTAAAGCTGAAAAACTCCGGAGTTATAACGTTGGATTATGTCCATACGTCGAATAATCTGCGGATCGGTTTACTAAGGTGTCAATCACGCAATGTGATAGAAAGTGCATCGAGGAAATGGGTATGAGACCCACATGAGGTCTACTTTAGTGGTAACCTGCTCCTTGTGATCGGAGATCCCGTGAATTGGAGTAGTGAAACAAGCTAGTAGTAGATCGAGAGGAAAGATCCCTTCTTGACTCATTTCTGATGCACATCTTTCCTATCTGTAAGGCAGGATGGTATATTTACCTTAATGTATTCCAAGAGCCTATTGAGGTGAGATGTTGTCCTCTGAGAACATCTTTTGAGGAGTACACCTATATGAGTCGACTCTTGGTCACGGTCTATGGGACTTGGGTAATCCCTAAATACTCATGAAAGGCACAGAAGTGAGACTTATATGCTTTAAAACAGCGGGGATGCCTTTTGCAGCCTAGTATCAGCAAAGGACTTGAGTGAATCTCGGCTCGCACAAAACTGTCAATTCAAGGCTTAGTCCATTGTTCGGTTGTGGCCGGGTGAAACTCTTGCTCTAGGTGGATGTTCAACTTAACGGTCTCCATCGAAACACTTTGGTATATCAAAGGATTGTGGTTCTCGGTAACTACATCATTACAAACCCTAGAGTTTGGTGGGGATTGTTGGATTTATTATGGGCTAGGCCCAATTATATATATTCAATAAATCAATAAAACTCTATGGTATGTAATTTGTTGGATGAACCGTTTTGTACGGTACAAGATTTTGATTTGAACGTAGCAAGGCGGGCGGACGGGGAGGCGAAAGGACGGAAATTCATATGCCAATAATGATGCTTGTTTATGGGAGTAATTTCTAATTAGGAGTTATTTCCACTTGGAAATTACTTTCACTAGTTTTAATTGGCATATTGATTCTCCTCCCATAGTGGAGACTAACGTGAGTCTCCTTGCCTCCCATGGTGAGGCCCTTTGCCTCCCGAAAGAGAAGTGAGTCTCTTGATTTGTCTCCTTTGCCTTTTTGGCCTATATAATTGGGGCTTGTTCTTCGGTCATAGTGCTTGGTTCATTCCTCTCTCCAACAAGAGAAAACACACAAGTCCATAATCCAAATACGAACGAAGGTTTCTCCATCTCCTCAATCCGTGCCTCCGAAGCCCTTGCCGTTCGGGACCTTGCACGGGGATCGGCAATTAGGTTTTTGGGGAGCGTCTACGCGGCCCTTATCGCCGCCGCCGCGATTCGTCGTCGTCTACTTCTGGAGGCGCCGTCGTCGTCTACTTCCCGGAGGCTTTGCGTTCTTCATCTTCTTCATCGACATATGGAAACGGGACAAGGATCGGGATCCTCTGGAAGGTATAAACCGTTCATCTCCTCTCTCTGCTTTTCGTGATGCGGTTTACGCATGTTTCGTTAGTCCATGCCCTGTGTTTCGTATCTTTGTGATGGATATGTTTCGTATGCTCGATCTATTATTTCGTCGGTTCTTCTTTGTCGAACTTCTGCAATTGATCTGCCATATATGCATGTTTCGTTAATCTTTGTCATGTTGCTTCATATTCTACTTTTGCATGTATGTTCCGTAGTTCGGTTACATTGTTTCACATGTTTTCCAGAGGCTATAATTATTATGAGTTATATATCATGCTTTGTTACTTTAGTAGACAAATCATGTTATCATGCTTGTATGTTTTACATGTTCATCGGTCACATGATTCATATAGTTATGGACATTTGTGACATCATATTTACAATGCCTAATTATCTATTACATGTCATCATCTTTATGTTAATTTACGGAATTAAAATGACATGGAAATTGACATGGAAATTGCCTAATTGTCTAACAATCCAAAAACCTAATGATAGGCTTTTTTTAAATCGAGGTTTTTTCTTTGCATTAAAACCCGATTCTTTTGATGGAAAGAATTTCTTGCTTTGGAAAGCTAAGATGGAACTATGGTTGAGTGCTATGTCTTGTTATCACGCCGGCGAGGGCGAGCACGAAAACTTGTCTCTGGAGCGAGAGGACTAAGTTTAAGGCGATGACAACCTCTTTAGAGGAGCGGTGATCGGTGCATTGGATGCAAAGTTTCGGAAGAGCTATATCATTCTTCCCAGGGAAAGCACGGTGGGATGCACTTGTTGGAAAGTTTGGAGTAGCCGATCTTTGGTAGTGAGCTGTACCTCATGGAGCAGGTTGTATGACTACAAGATGGTTGAGAACCGATCTGTAGTGGAACAGGCTCATGAGATTCGAGACCGGCTAAGGAACTCGAACTATTCCCTTGTCTTCTTCCCGACAAGTTTGTGGTCATGCGGTATAATCGCCAAGTTACCACCTTCTTGGAAGGATATTGCCACCTCCCTTAAACATAAGAGGCAGGAGTTCAATGTTGAGGAGCTCATTGGCACTCTTGATGTTGAGGAGAGGGCAAGGGCAAAGGACAAAGGGAAAGGTGATGAGACCGCTTCTGCAAATATGGTGCAAAAGAAATTCAACAAGTTCAAGAAGAAGA
The DNA here is from genome assembly GCA_018135685.1 of Themeda triandra. Taxonomy (NCBI): domain Eukaryota; kingdom Viridiplantae; phylum Streptophyta; class Magnoliopsida; order Poales; family Poaceae; genus Themeda; species Themeda triandra. The sequence goes on along the minus strand of JAENPR010000503.1, from coordinate 411,100 downwards.
AACAAAACAAGCAAGAGAATTCTCCAAAGCCATTCGACGGCACGGTTTAAGAAGAAGAACAACACCAACAAAAGCAAGGGAGGTTGCTTTGTTTGTGGGAGTGAACGACATTGGGCTAGAGATTGCCCGGATCGCAAGTTCAATCCGAGAGAAGAAATCGCAAATGTTGTCACTACGGAGGCTGCGAGATGGAACAGATGGGGTATGGTAATTCTTTACCATTTGTTCTTTCGATCGTAATTCACCGAGTGGTGGATGGATAGTGGTGCCAATATACATGTGTGTGCTTTGATATTTCTTTGTTCTCCTTTTACCAGTCGGGAGGTCGCGCCTTGTTGATGGGAAATGGGTCGCGTGCTCATGTTCTTGGTGTTGGTACGGTCATTCGAAGTTCACTTCGGAAAGACGGTGCCATTGAAGAGCGTGCGCATGTGCCCTCAATAAAGAAGAACCTTGTTAGCGCGTCTATGCTTTGTAAAGATGGCTACAAAGTTATTCTTGAGGCGAATAAATGTGTTGTTTCTAAACATGGTACTTTTGTTGGAAAAGGTTATGATTGCGGAGGTCATTCCGCCTATCCTTGCATGATGTTTGTAATAAGTTGGTAAACTCGGTTGATTTTTCGATGAATCCGATTTGTGGCATTCACGCTTTTGTCATGCAAGTTATAGTTGTCTTATGCGGCTAGCAAACCCGAGTTTAATTCCTAAATTTAACTTAGTCAAAAAGTCTAAGTGCCATGTTTGTGTTGAATCAAAACAACCCCGCAAGCCCCACAAGGCTGTTGAGGCGAGAATCTAGGCACCTCGGAACTTGTTCATTCGATCTTTGTGAGATGAATGGAATTTTGACTAAAGGCGGCAAAAGATATTTCCTCACCTTTATAGATGATTCCACCAGATTTTGCTATGTGTACCTCTTAAAAACAAAAGATGAAGCGCTGAATTATTTTAAGTCCTATAAAGCCGAAGTTGAAAACCAACTTGAGAGGAAAATAAAACGTTTAAGGTCGATAGAGGAGGTGAATATTTCTCTAATGTTTTCGATGAGTTCTGCGTGGAACATGGAATTGTTCATGAGAGGACACCTCCATTCTCACCACAATCCAATGGGATTGCCGAAAGGAAAAACCGCACTCTAACCGATTTGGTAAATGCCATGTTGAGTACAGGCGGGATTATCCAAGGAATGGTGGGGTGAGGCAATTTTGACCGCGTGTCATGTCCCGAACGAGTTCCTACAAAGAACAAAGAGATTACACCATTCGAGGAATGGGAGAAGAAAAGATTAAACCTCTCTTAGTTGCGCACTTGGGGGTGTTTGGCTAAAGTGAATGTGCCAATAAACAAGAAGCGTAAGCTAGGGCCTAAAACTGTTGATTGTATATTCCTGGGCTATGCCTTCCATAGTGTTGGTTATAGGTTCTTAATTATAAAATCTGATGTGCACGATATGTATGTTGATACTATCATGGAATCAAGAGACGCTACATTTTTTGAGAATGAGTTTCCAAAGAGGTCTACACCTAGTGAAACAAATCATGAGAATATAGTTTCAAATGAGCAAGAACTATCTATTCCCATAGATCATGCCGAGGAATCTCCTTTGCACATCCCCGAGGAGGATGATACTATAGTCACACGCAAGAGTAAGAGGCAAAGAGTTGCTAAAACTTTTGGTGATGATTTTATAGTATACCTTGTGGAAGACACGCCATCCACCATACAAGAGGCCTATTCTTCTCCCGATGCTGACTTATGGAAGGAAGCGAGAAGGGAGTGAGATGGAATCTATTATGGGTAATGGAACATGGGAGGTCGTGGACCGTCCTTATGGTCAACCTATAGGGTGCAAGTGGATTTTCAAGAAAAAGCTTAGGCCCGATGGTACCATTGAGAGGTACAAGGCAAGGCTTGTGGCCAAAGGATATACCCGAGAAAGAAGGGGAAGATTTCTTTGACACTTATTCACACGTGGCTCGATTGACTACAATTCGTACTTTGATAGCCGTGGCAGCCTCTCATGGTCTTATCATTCATCAGATGGATGTAAAGACAGCTTTCCTAAATGGAGAGTTGGATGAGGAGATCTATATGGATCGACGAGATGGTTTCATTGCGGATGGTCAAGAGAACAAGGTGTGTAGGCTTGTTAAAATCTTTGTATGGCACGAAACAAGCTCCTAAGCGAGTGGCATGAAAAGTTTGATAATACTCTCACTACCGCATTTAGATTTGCTGTGAATGAGGCGGATTCGTGTGTGTATTATAAACATGGTGGGGGTGAGGCTGTCATGCTATGCCTTTATGTTGATGACATATTGATCTTTGGATCAAACCTCAAGGTCATTGAGGATGTGAAGAATCTTCTATCAAGCAATTTTGATATGAAGGATTTGGGAGAAGCGATGTCATTCTAAACATCAAGCTTATCGAGAAGGTGATGGTGGGGTAACTTTGTTACAATCTCACTATGTGGAAAAGGTGTTGAGTCGCTTTGGTTTCGGTGACGGTGATCCTGCTCCCCACACCTTATGACCCTAGCATGATTCGAGAAAGAATAGAAGAATTGCAAGGGATCAATTAACATACTCCCGAGATCATTGGCTCTTTGATGTACTTGGCAAGTGCAACTAGGCCCGACATCTCTTATGCTTGTGTGCAAGCCGAGTCGGTTTGTTTCAAAACCGGGAGATGATCATTGGCGTGCTCTAGAGAGAGTGTTGCGCTACCCGAAGGGTACTATGACTTATGGTATTCATTATCTTGGGTTCCCCGAGTGCTAGAAGGCTATTGTGATGCCAACTGGATCTCGATGCCGATGAGCTTCATGCCACAAGCGGATATGTGTTCTTGCTTGGAGGTGGCGCTGTTTCTGGAAGTCTTGCAAGCGAGACTATCTTAACGAAGTCTACAATGGAAGCGACGAACTCGCGACATTAGACACCGCTGGGCCGAGGCCGAGTGGTTACGTGATCTCCTAATGGATTTACCGGTAGTTGAGAAACCAATACCGGCTATTTCCATGAATGTGATAACCGGACTGTTATTACAAAGGTAAACAGTTCAAGGAGTAACATGAAGTCCACAAGGCATGTAAAAAGGAGATTAAAATCTGTCAGAAAGCTGAAAAACTCCGGAGTTATAACGTTGGATTATGTCCATACGTCGAATAATCTGGCAGATCAGTTTACTAAGGGTCTGTCACGCAATGTGATAGAAAGTGCATCGAGGGAAATGGGTATGAGACCCACATGAGGTCTACTTTAGTGGTAACCTGCTCCTTGTGATCGGAGATCCCGTGAATTGGAGTAGTGAAACAAGCTAGTAGTAGATCGAGAGGAAAGATCCCTTCTTGACTCATTTCGATGCACATCTTTCCTATCGTAAGGCGGGATGGTATATTTACCTTAATGTATTCCAAGAGCCTATTGAGGTGAGATGTTGTCCTAGAACATCTTTTGAGGAGTACACCTATATGAGTCGATCTAGCTGGTCACAGTCTATGGGACTTGGGTAATCCCTAAATACTCATGAAAGGCACGAAGTGAGACTTATATGCTTTAAAACAAATGGGATGCCTTTTGCGGCCTAGTATCGCAAAGGACTTGAGTGAATCTCAGCTCGCACAAAACTGTCAATTCAAGGCTTAGTCCATTGTTCGGTTGTGACCGGGTGAAACTCTTGCTCTAGGTGGATGTTCAACTTAACGGTCTCCATCGAAACACTTGGTATATCAAAGGATTGTGGTTACGGTAACTACATCATTACAAACCCTAGAGTTTGGTGGGGATTGTTGGATTTATTATGGGCTAGGCCCAATTATATATATTCAATAAATCAATAAAACTCTATGGTATGTAATTTGTTGGATGAACCGTTTTGTACGGTACAAGATTTTGACCGAACGTAGCAAGGCGGGGGCGGACGGGGAGGCGAAAGGACGGAAATTCATATGCCAATAATGATGCTTGTTTATGGGAGTAATTTCTAATTAGGAGTTATTTCCACTTGGAAATTACTTTCACTAGTTTTAATTGGCATATTGATTCTCCTCCCATAGTGGAGACTAACGTGAGTCTCCTTGCCTCCCATGGTGAGGCCCTTTGCCTCCCGAAAGAGAAGTGAGTCTCTTGATTTGTCTCCCGTGCCTTTTTGGCCTATATAATTGGGGCTTGTTCTTCGGTCATAGTGCTTGGTTCATTCCTCTCTCCAACAAGAGAAAACACACAAGTCCATAATCCAGCTGCAACGAAGGTTTCTCCATCTCCTCAATCCGTGCCTCCGAAGCCCTTGCCGTTCGGGACCTTGCACGGGGGATCGGCAATTAGGTTTTTGGGGAGCGTCTACGCGACTGCCCAATCGCCGCCGCCGCTGATTCGTCGTCGTCTACTTCCTGGAGGCGCCGTCGTCGTCTACTTCCCGGAGGCTTTGCGTTCTTCATCTTCTTCATCGACATATGGAAACGGGACAAGGATCGGGATCCTCGGAAGGTATAAACCGTTCATCTCCTCTCTCGTTTTTCGTGATGCGGTTTCGCATGTTTCGTTAGTCCATGCCTGCTGTTTCGTATCTTTGTGATGGATATGTTTCGTATGCTCGATCTATTATTTCGTCGGTTTACTCGCGTCGAACTTCCCGCAATTGATCTGCCATATATGCATGTTTCGTTAATGCTGTCATGTTGCTTCATATTCTACTGCATATATGTTCCAGTAGTTCGGTTACATTGTTTCACATGTTTTCCAGAGGCTATAATTATTATGAGTTATATATCATGCTTTGTTACTTTAGTAGACAAATCATGTTATCATGCTTGTATGTTTTACATGTTCATCGGTCACATGATTCATATAGTTATGGACATTTGTGACATCATATTTACAATGCCTAATTATCTATTACATGTCATCATCTTTATGTTAATTTACGGAATTAAAATGACATGGAAATTGACATGGAAATTGCCTAATTGTCTAACGAGACACCGGCGTGGCCTAGAGCCTAGACGGCAATTGGAACACCAGAAAATTAGCCCGTTTCAAATCCATTTTTCTTTAGTCAAGGAACTGCATGTACCAAAGTTGTCTTAGCCTCATAGGGAAATCACCCCTTATGTTCCAAATGTCAGCCACCTTCTCACGGGCGGTGAGGAGGAAAAAGGGAATCGGAGGAGCAAGGAGAGAGTAGGATGTAACAGATGATTGTAACCGTCTTACAGTTATTTGGGTGTACGATAGCAAATCTTTAAAAGTTTCTATTTTTTTTTATTGCAGCACTAGCGATGCGCATATGTGCCTCTGAAGACAATCCAAAAATATTTTCATCTACTAGTCAGAATCTCTAAATTTCTACGGCACATTGGCAAGCTGATATGCTGTATGTCGTCACTGCTTGCACCACCATAAAGTTTTCCAAACAGGCCGAGCCCGATGGGCCGGAACGGGCACGGCCCGAAAAAACACGGCCCGAGAACGGCCCGACACGGCGGCGGCCGTGCCCGTGCACTGGCCCGGCACGGCCCCGTGCCCGTGCACTGGGCTGCATGTTCGGCCCATGGGCCAGCACGCGACACGACACGACTTTTGGGCCGGCACGGCTTTGGCCGTTATTTCTCTGCCGTTGGATGTCCCTAGATGAATAACAGCCGTTGATTCTATATATAAACATGAGAAACCCTAGTTTTCACCTCACTCTTCTTTCTCAGCCTCTATTTTCCCGTACACGTAGTTCCTCTTCCTCCCTTCCCGTCCTCCCGATGCGCATGCGCGGCTGCGGCTCCTCCCTTCCCGTCCTCCCGATGCGCCGCGCCATGCGCGGCTCCTCCCTTCCCGTCATGCGCGGCTCCTCCCTTCTTATCCTCCTAGCTCCCGATGCGCGGCGGCGGCGGTAGCGGAGGGCTAGGGACGGCGATGCTCGGCGTAGCGTGCTCGGCGTGTGGTGGCGGCGCACGCCGTGCGGCCACGCAGCGGCGAAATGCGCTCGACATGGCGCAACGCGACTGCGACGGCGAGGCGGCAGAGCGAAGCACAATGACAGCGTGGTTGGAGCGACCTCGGGCCGGCACGAGTCCGGCGGGCCGTCGTGCCCCATCGGCACGGCACGGCACGGCTAATCCTCCTTAGTGCCGTGCCTGGGCTGTATCTCCGGCACGGCATGCCACCGTGCCGCATAGTGCCGTGCCCGACCGTGCCGTGCCTCGTCGTGCTCGTGCCCGTGCCGTGCCGTGCCGTGCGGCCCGTTTGAAAACTATACACCACCATACCATCAGTGCTTGCGCAAAATCAAAGATCGAGACATGCATGCTAGTACGTCCGCATCTAAAACATGTCGATTAATTAGATGCACAAACGAATCTTGTGCCTCTCACAAGACAGAGAAAGATTACCGATTCATCCAATTTGATCAGAAGTGAGTTCATTGTTGTTGTATAGCGAAACCTTTCCTTGACAAAACCATTCTCAGCTAATAGAAGCCGAGCTATCTATCCAGATCAGGATTGAACGAAGCGAATGGAAAAGCCAAAGAAAACATAAATCCATTGCGATTAGAAACCTGTGACTCTACAGCCAGGGCTCGATGGCGATGTAAGATAGAAAGAATGGGGAGTTAGGGCTTCGGTTTCCTCTGTGGCCAGTTCCAATTCCAAATCATTGTCTGTCAGTGCTTCGATTTCTACGACAGCTCTCTTCAAAACACTGGACTATATCTATACCCTAATAATAAAATGGGAAAATTTCAGTCCGCCAAATAAAATTCTGTCCGCCCTATTCTCCGTCTCCCGCTCGATCTCGCACTTATCGTGTTGTTTAGGTGAAACTTACGTAGGAGATTAAGAGTGGGAAGACAATAGAGAGAAATACAGGGTTCCAATTGTAAATATACTAGAGAGAAAGAAAAGGTGGAAGGACTTCAATCGTTTTTCAAAAAGATCAGGGTTCCTGATGCGAAATGCAAGTCTTTTTTATTATCTTCATTTTTCATTTTTCTATAAAACAAAATCTTGTAAAATTCATTAAAAATCATAGAAAAATCATAAAAAATCCAGACTAATTTTGTTAGCTTTATAAAAATATGATCTATTCACATGTGTTATGATTTTTATTTGGTTGCTCTTTGTCTTTCAGTGATGACCGAGAACACACGAGAGGCAAACTCAGAATATGCGGAGGTAACTAAGGAGTAGTATAAGGAGGATGTCCTCGTTGTCGGCGATATACGATTATCAAGGGATGGAGTTTGCTCCTAACTAAGATGTAGGATCCAAAGTGAAAATGTAAATGAACAAAATAGTATCAAGGTGCGCATAATCCCTTTCGGTAGTCGTTGCCTAATAAAACATTAACTGAATAGTGGTGGTTATAATATTGCTTCAATCTTAATCAATACAAGCATATAAAATTTTGCGTCATGGATCCACGATTGATCCACATGAAATTATATAGCTCTAAAATAGATTTGACAATTTATGATTGTATTTTGATTGAAATGGTTTATATAATAATGGAGAGAAACACTTACTTTGGATTTGAGCTATAGTTATCAATGTTCGAAGATGAGGTCATTATTTGAATTAAATCAAGTTTATTGATCTAGATTATATTTTTCTCCGTTGCAACTCACGGGTTGCTAGTAAGTATATATGTGCCTCAGATCGGGAATCATAACGATAGAGAAAACATCTAGACAAGTCCATTTATCGTTAGTTCCATGGCTTGTTCTCGTCTTCAATTTTGAGTGAACTTACCAGTAGATCCATATCGTTCCTGGTTGACAAGAGGCAGACCTCGCCGCCACGGTATAGGAGATGCTGATCAACCTACAGAGGCTTCTCCTTTGAGTCCACGCCATCGTCCAGGAGGCAGATGAGCAGTACATCAGTAACCACGCCATGCTGCGGCTGTTGGGCCAGCTAAGGAACGAGATGTATAGAGGGTATCACACGCTTGACACCTTCAGATGCCAAGGAAATTATTTTTTTGAAACAAACTAGGTAGGAGAGCTGTTGGTTATATAATTTTATTTTATTTTATTTAAAAAAACAGATGAACAATAAAACAACTAAGAGCTAACAATTAAAACATCTACACAAGGTATCTGGACTAAAGACGTCAACAAACCCTTTTTTATCAGAATAGTAGGGGATTTCCCTACCTGTTTTTTTTTTTTCCTTTTTCAGTTAAATGAAAGAATGGAGTACAACAAGGAAATACAAGGCAACCAGGCCCAAAGGAAAAAAAAAAACAGTTACACATTACAGCTATCTCTTCAAGTACTGAGAAGGTTTTGCCTGCTCGGTTTGGCTTTAGTGCAAACTAAGCCAAATTCATGTCTTTCTCTTAAGTTTTGGACTAAAGACGTCAACAAAGCCTGCATAATTCTCAAGTTTTCCTGTACCCTTTACCTGTCTTTTTCTTAAATAAATTAGTTCTGTGCTGGGGAGCCGTTGCTCCACCGTTTCTTAAAACAAAAACAAAGCCTGCACAATAAAGATACACCGCTAAACAAGACCACTACCCCACTAAAGAAAGCATATAATGATGTCACTTCATTCAACAGCTAATCCAACACCATTATTCGATGACAAAACTGCCAAATCATCTGACACGTCATGCCTCGTCATCATGTAAATCTTGCCGATTAATTCTATGCACAAATGACCATGTCTTCTATTTGTTGGTACTCTGATTTCTACGACACCTCTCTTTAAAACATTGGACCATCACGAACATATTCAGAGACAAGCTCATTTCTATCGTTTAGTTCCATGGCGAGGACCTAAGGTTTTCAACCATGGCGATGTTCTTGTCTTCGATTTTGAGTGAACTTACTAGTATATCCATATCGTTCCTGATCGACAAATGCATGAGATTGACCTCGCCGCCGACAGTGGAGGAGACGCTGAGCAACCTAGAGCGGCTTCTCCTCCGGGTTCATGTCATCGTCGAGGAGGCCGATGAGCGGCATATCAGTAATCTGGCCATGCAGCGGCAATTGGGCCAGCTAAGGAAGGAGATGTACAGAGGGTATCACACGCTTGACACCTTCAGATGCCGAGTGAGCCCATCTTTCACCACATCGACATCCATTTTTAGTCCTGCTAAACGCATCCGTGTCAGCAGAGATGGCAGCTCTAATGAACAAGAACACAAGCTCAGACAAGTTCTTGCCCACCTAGAAATCATCATTAGGGATGCAAGTGAGCTCGTTGTGTTCTTGAGTGGATGTCCTCGCCGGTGCCGTCAGCCCTACAGTATGTACCTGATCCTGGACCATTGCATGTTCGGTCGCCAAATGGAGATGCAGAGAATCATGGAATTCCTGCTGCATGAAGATGTTCCCATCGATGGAAACCCAGGTGTCCTACCCATTATTGGACCGAGGAGGATAGGGAAGAGCACCCTAATTGAGCACGCTTGCAACGATTTAAAGGGTGCGTGACCACTTCTCTCAGATCATGTGTTTCAGACAATGTGGTGCAAGAGATGAGAGGACAGTGGCAACTCTAAGGGACTGTGATGTAATCAAGCATCGTAATCATGCCAATGGTGAAGCAAGGATATTGGTGATAATTGAACTAATCGGTGGCATGGATGAAGATGTCTGGACGAAATTGTACTATGATTGCAAACAACATCTGGCAGGTGGAAGTAAAATTATTGTGGCTAGTCGATCAGAAAAGATTGCAAGGTTTGGAACAACCCAACCGCTGGAAGTAAAAAAGCTCACACCAGAAGAGTACTGGTACTTCTTCAAGGTGCGTACGTTTGGTAGCACGGACACAAAAGACCACCCAAAATTGACATCAATAGCCATGGACTTGGTGCATGAGATGCACGGGTCTTTCTTTGCTGCAAGTGTCCTTTGTGCCTTGCTGAAAGCCAATTTCGACACTCATTTCTGGGGCATGGCTCTTGCAAGTGTGAAAAGGTTCAAGGGGTAAATCCCTTGCTCCACGGAGAGAAATGTGTTGATTTCTGGCAGGGACAAGGAATCGGAGCCGATAAATGTCCCAAGAGTAAACAAGACGTCCTCTCTGGATTTTTTGTGATTCTTCAAGAGTATGAAACAGGTTTTGTCCAGGATATGGCTAAAAATGAAGGCCCCTGGATGAGTATCCGAGAACTCTTGTTTGGTAGTAACAGTGTTAGACCTCGTGGGCGGTTCGGTTGTTGCATGGAGATCACATATACCACCTCACTACAGTTACATGTGGAGTGTGAGGTGCGGAGGCCACAGCGAGTGGTCTCCAGGAGTAAAATAATTCAACAGATTCAGCAGAGGTGATCATCTTATTGTCGCCTCTCATAACTTGGTAGAACAAAATAAGATATACTCTCCGTTTTTCTTTCCTCCTTTTCCATTCAGTTTCTGTGGTGTATGAAATAGTGTGCTTCTGCCAAAAGTAACTATTTTTATTAGTAGTTAACTTGTTTTGCCAGGAAAACTAATAAGTGCTTCAAATGGTGAAAATTTGACAAGTACTCCTTTTTTTTCAAATTGTAATTCTGTTCTGCCTTTTCTAGATGCATAGCATTGCTATGCATACATAATGTGTATTTAGATGGGTAGCAACAGCAATGTATGTATAGAGAAGCTAAGACTACTTACAATTTGAAACAAAGAGAGTACAGCCTAGACAGAACGCCAAGACTGGGTATTTTTCACGAAGAGTAATGGCCTACGAGTGAAGTAGAATCAAGAGATTTTATCACAATAAACAAATAAGCTATGTACTATAGCATGCTCTCCCGTACTGTACCTATCTCTCAGACTCTACATGTACAGTTACTTTACGTAAATTGCTGCAAAAAAGGAAGAAAGGTACCCTGTGCACCGTGGCGCCGGCAGTGGTTGAGATGAAGGAACGTGCAATGGCCTCATGCCCTCATGCTCATGGTCTGGCAGTACTGTTGGTGTGTTGCAGCAGCCGATGCTCTATGCCTCTATCCACATTTCTTAGCTGCACTGCATCGACAGTCTTGTAGTCTTTTGTGCTATTGGGTTTTATTGACAGCATCTGCGTAGAACTCTGCTGTGAGCTTCAATTGTGTGTTTCAGAAGTAACACTTGATTTGAGGGATTCGTATTCTGCAATTACAGGCATGGATTTATGACTCGGTAGCATATATCCCTAATTTCAAAGCAGCAAGTACATGGTATGCATCTCGTAATAATCATTCTAAAAATATATATAACCAAAATAATTACCATGGATTCATAAATAGAATGGGAACTGCAACACCAGAAAAATAGCCTGTTTCAACCAATTTTAAGTTGTTCAAGTCATTTTTCTTTAGTCAAGGAACTGTAGGTACCAAAGTTATCTTAGCCTCTTAGGGAAATCACCCTTATATTCCAAATGTCAGCCCCTTCTCACTGGCAGTGAGGAGGAAGAAGGGGATCGGAGGAGGAAGGAGAGAGTAGGTAGCCAGCCGGCAGACTGCCCGACAGACAGAGTTTTAGCTTGTTTTTGTTAGATGCCATTACAGAGTGTCTTCCTCCCTCTTATCTCTCCTAGATGGGGCGGGTGGCACAAAGGTTACTTGTTAGGATTCCATATTCTCTCATTAGGCATACCCTAGAAGGGGTAGCAATATAGTGTAGCAGAAGATATGCCTCGCCTAGCCTCATGGGTCTAATACACATATACTCCAACACTCCCCGCAGCCCCGAACTCTGCGCCAGCCGGAGTTCTGACCGGACATCTAAAAGAAAGAGCACACACACGGCCCCCACTGCCCACAACTAGCCACCGGTGATGTTGAGGCCGGAGCGGAAGTCGGTGAAGGCCGACGCCGGGAGGCCCTTGGTGAAGATGTCGGCGGGAGGTGGTCGGTACATGAAGGACCCGCACCTCGCCGATGGCCACCCGATCACGGACGCGTGAAGGTCGATCTCCACATGCTTCGTGCGTCTGGTGCCGAACAGGGGTTGGTGGAGAGGTAGACCGCACCGACGTTGTCGCAGACGAGAGTGGCCGGTGAAGGGGCTATGGAGCTCTGCTGGGAGTTGCTTGGGAGCCGAAGCCTCACCACACCATCGGCGACGGCGGTACTCAAACTCAGCACGGAGCGGGAGGCCACCTCGTTGGCGCTGCGTGACCCGACACCGAGGTTGCCTCCGAGGAAGACGGCGCATCCGCAGGTGGACCGTCGAGTGTCTCGGACAGCCAGCCCGGTCCGGCGCGTGCAGAGACAACCATCTCTCGTAGAGGAGGACCCGGCGGCAGGATCGGAGCCAGTCGCCAGACGGCGGAGGTGCCCTGAGGAGACACTTGAGAAACGTGAGATGAGGCTCCCGAGGATCATGCATATGAAGGCACAACCGCTGAACCGCATAGGTGAAGTCGCTGAGTTAGGCGAGGTAACTCGGAGAACCGAAGAAGATCATGGGTATGCCGTGGATCGCCACCGAGGGCCCCTCCCCCGCCCGGCGCGCTTGCTCGAGTGTCAACCTGGAGTGGCGCAGGTTGCAATCCGTCATCCCTGGCTCAAGTATGTCCAGTATACCGACGCCGCGAAGAAGAAGCCCGGATCGAATGAGGCTCCTTGATGACCCCAAGAAAGTGCGAAGCACACCCCGCATCCTTCATCGCAAACTCCCGCCGAAGAGAGGTGATGATCCGGCGAAGTAGTGACTCACTTGGAGGCCGTAAGGACAATGTCATCCACATAGAGCATATGCGCCCTCGGCCCCATGGTGATAGATGTACAGGGACGCATGTCCGACTCTGGCCTCCACAAAACCTGTGGTCGTGAGGAAAGCAAGAACCTGTGGTTCCATGCCCGGAGCCCGCTTGAGGCCATATAGAGACTTGTTGAGCCGGCGAGACCATCTCTCGAACTGGAGGGGCCAACAAACCTACCAGGCCGATCATAAGAACCGTCTCGGTGAGAAGACCATGCAATGCATTCTTCACATCCAAATGGGTGTAATCGTCAGAGCCGCGGGTAGACAAATGAGAGCACGGTCTTGTGACAAAGAGCGAGCTTTCACCACCGGACCGAAGGTCTCATCAAGTCAACCCGGTGGCCGAGTGAAACCCCCGGAGTACCCATCGAGCCTTGTGTACCTCTCAAGTGTACCATCGGCCGGCTTGTGGGTCCGCATCCACTTGCCGGTGACAACGTTGGCACCTCGCGGGCCAGGGCACGATCCCAGAATGGGATGGCGAGGAGTGCCGCGTGCCCTCCTCTTCGTCGCACGGCGCCACGAGGGTCTCGCCCGAAGGCCTCGCGACGGAAGAGGGTGCGGAGAGATCCCCGTCTCAAGCAGCGTGGCGAGAGGGCCTCGCGGACGGACGCCCGCCGTCACCATAGGGTGAGTGTGACGAGGTCCCCGGTGGCCAGGCGGGCGGTAGACCTGTGGTGACACGAGCATCCGGCGGTCGAGGTGGCGGCGATGGTGTCCCTGGGCGGAGAGGAGGACACCACGCGGTGCCGGTGACCCCGGGCGAGGAGGTCACCGGGCGGCGGGCATGGCGGCCCGGCCACGGCACGACGGTGGTAGACGTGCACCCGCCCGGGCGGCGAGCCGATGGCTCCCCGAGGTGGCGCGCGTGGCGCCCGAGGCAGCTCCGAGGCGGTGGTTCCGTTCCTTACACCCACTCCTGGGCCCCTCCATGGTCGAGTAGGAGCAGGGCTCAGAGAGACACCGGCCGCCGGTGAGCCGGGCACGACTCCGATGAGGAGTACGGCCGGAGTACTGCAGAGACAACCGGAAAGGTGGCTCGACCACCGCGTCGCTGGGAAACACAGGAAAATGTCAGAGCCTGCTGGCGAGTGAAGTGGTGAGGGGTGAGGGGTGGAGAAAGGGGAAAACCACCATCGAACACCACATGGCGAGAAACGAGAACCCGACTAGAGTTGAGATCATATACCCGCACCCCTTGTGATCCTGGGGAGTACCCAAGGAAGACACACAAGGTGGACCGAGGAGCGCCCAAGGAGCGGCGGGCGTAAGGGCAGGGGTAGCACGCACACCGGGAAGACCCGAAGGTGATCGTATCGAGAGGTACTCGAAAAGAGCGTGGTGTGGTGTAGGAGCTGACAGCAATGGGGTAGGCGGTTGAGGAGTGTGGTGGTGTGGGTGCACTCGGCCGTGGCTTGAGCAGGAAGTGAGGCTTGGAGAAGAAGCGTGCGCATGGTGTCGTTGATGGTGCGAATCATGCGCTCAGCCCTTGCCGTTCCACGAGAGGAGGTGTACGGGCAAGACATGCGCAACTCGGACACCGTGAGAGAGGAGGAAGAACGCACGCGAGGTGGAGTTATCAAACTCACGACCATCATGTCACACCGGACGGCCTTGATGGTGAGGCCGAACCGTGTGGACACCTGCGAAGAAGCGTAAACTCGCAGGAAAGCATCGACTTCGCACGCAAGGGAAAAGTCCACAAGTAATGAGAAAAATCATCAACCACCACAAGATAGTATTTATAGCCGTAAATACCGAGTACAGCGATGTCCACAAGTCATAGCTGTACAAGATCAAAACGGTGGAGCCGCATGAGAGGAGGAACTAGAAAAAGGAAGACGAACATGACTACCAACGCACGCTGCGGACACAACAAGCCATCATGAACTCGAGTACAACGAATGTCTCGAGCTATGACTAAGTTGCATCAGGCATCACGTCCGTGGTGTCCGAGACGCTCAAGTGCCAAGTAGAAGAAGTAGTGGTGGCGAGGGTAAATTTACGAGAAGGCGAAGAAGCCGGAAAGCGCAGAGAGTGTAAAGGGGCCCCGAGCTGTCACACGGAGCGTGAGGACGCCGGTAGCCAAATCCTTCACAAGAAGAATTTAAGAGTCAAACTCCACAACAAGAGTTGTCACTGGGAAACGACGTATGTAAAGAAGATTGTGGACCATTGTGGGTGCCACAAGAACATCGCAAAGGCGAAAAGAGCCATGGGCACCGGGCGGTGCTCACGCGTACGTGACAGAAGACACGAGCCATTGGCGACCATGATAGGACGAAGGCGGTGTATGAGTGGAGAGCAGGTTAAAGCATAACGAGTCCGGGGTATGCAGGTAGTATGGCACCCGAGTCGGCGCATCCACCCCAGCCGACAGAGGTGTCGTGCCCAAGGTGGAGAAGGTGCGCGCTGCAGCCTCCCCGGACTTCAAATGGCCGGCCCCGGGAGGCCGGGGCGTGTGCCCTGACGGTCGCCGGTGGAACGCCTATGGAGAGAACGCCGGAAAAGACCCGCGAACATGGCGTCAGGACGAGGCTCGGCCACCAGGGGGCCTGGAAGGGCCATGGCGATGCGCCCGACTCAGGGGTTGTTGTGGCAGGCTGTGCACCGGACCACGTGGCGGCCGGGAGCCGCCACGGCCCGCCCCCACCACCACCACTTGCCGCCCGCCCTGCCCTTCTTCTTCTTGCCACCCCCACCACCCCGGTACCCGGCCGCGGCCCCCTCCACTCCCCGTCTTGGGCGGTGGAAGAGGGGCCAAAGCGTGGGGTGTACGGGGCAGGTGGACGGGCGGTGGAAAGGCGGCGAGAGCCGTGGAGGAGGCCGAAGAACCTCGCGGCAGAGAGAGACCCGAGCGGAGCCGGGATCCGCCCGGAGCCCCCAGTGATCTCCTCCATGAGGAGGTCGCGCGAACCTCGGGTAGGTAGGAACGGCTTACGCGAACGATCAACGACCGGATGTGGGCGGCGCGGTCGGCGACCCCGCGAGGATCTAGAGAACGAGGGTGCGGTCACCTCCACGTGCCGGCCCGAGGCCGCCGAGGAGTCCGCCATCGCCTTCATCTTGCGGCGCAAGACTCCCCAACCGCATGGTCACCCGCTCCGAAGGTGCGGAAGCGCACGTCCTCGATTACGTCACAGGAGCCAAAAGAACCGAAGGTGATCGGAGCGATGTCGTCGAGGTCCATGGAGGCAGGGAACGAAACCATCCTATTCATCTTGAGATCTAAACGCACAGCCCCTACCTGGCGCGCCACTGTCGACGAAATATCGGCGGCAGTCTACCTAGGGTATGCCTAAGGTAGTAGATTGATCGGTAAGGCACGCTAGATGACGAACAAGATGTAATTAAGAGGCACAAGACGCTGTATTTATACAGGTTCGGGCCACGATACGTGTAATACCCTACGTCCTGTGCTCTTGATCGAGTCTGTATATTAATGTGGAGATGAGTTTTGGGAGGGTGTCCTGCTCGCCTTATATAGTGGGGGAGCAGGATTACAAGCCCGATATTTCCGGGGTACAAATGTGCATATAAGGTAACAACTTTTATCCGATCCAATCTCCTGTGATCGATATCTTCACCGCCGACCAGAAGCGTCAATTAGTCCGCCCTTCCTTCCTTGTCTTCCAAGGTAACCGACCAGAGTTGGGCCCTGGTCGGCCTTGCGCTCTTGGGCCAAGGGTCTCTGTCCGAGCAGGCCTAAAGTCGGGTCGTGCGGGTATAGGGGTTTATACCCCCACAAACATGTGCGGCGTTCTAGGTAGTTCATCACAGAAGGTATGGTCTATATGAACAGCTTTATAAAAATGGATCAGCTTCCTTGTAGTATCCCACAAGCAACTAATGTTCTTCATTTAGCAAGGAAAGAGCTTGTTGACTTACCGTGCAGATGCTCATAGAGTGTCCCAGGCCATTTGGATACTGAAAGACTAGCATTCTAAAAAATGGATCAGCCTCCTTATAGTATCCCAACATCTTTGCAACGTTTTCATGACTCAGTCTGGACATTTCTATCACCTGGACATTTTACAAGCCTGCAATCAAATGGACATTCTACAAGCCTGCAATCAGTAAAACGAACACTATTATAGTTCAATCAGTAAAATTCTTGTATGTACTAAGAGTGAAACATGTCCAGCAGAATATGGCAGCATGAAAAAGTCGACAAAAGATGGCCCAAATGGTGTACCAGGTTTTTTTAGAACTGATTTTCAGCATGAGCTCAAAGTCAACAAAACCAACGGTTGCAACTTGCAATAACCAATTAGGCACGCCCAGAAGGGCAGCACTAGAATGAAGGGTGCCTATGACCTGTATGGTCCAAAATACACAAGTAAAAAAGAAAACTTGGTTGCCAATAGTTCAAGAATTCAATAAACAAGAAGCAAATTCTAGCACAAATGTTGCCAAAATAGCACTAGAAAATTGTTGAAAAAAACAAGTGGACAGTGATCACTTCAACAGTACTATAGCATCATTAGAACTCTGCAACTACATACTCTAAGATGTGCAAGCAGAGGTCAAGGAAAGAGGGTATGATTCATAGTTTACCTTCTTTTCTTCATTCGCTCACTTAATGATGACCCCAAAGACTTTTCTGACAATTTGATAGTCATTCCGCTCAATGATCAAAGTGATATGATAAGCATGAGGACTAATTGTAAGTACTAAACTGACGAGAAAGTTTACTGCATGAGAACTAATTGACAGACTCTGAATGAGAGAAATGATTGTCCATACCTGAAGTCAAATACAAAGCAGAGAACCTAAATGATGTTAGAGACTGCAAAAAAAAATGTCTCAAGGAAGCACATGAATATTGCACAACACATGTATCAGCCAACCTACAGGTATTAGCCATGAATTTATAAGCCTTGGAGGGAAACAACTGAGCCAATGCATATATACAATTTATAAGCCTTGAAGAAGAAGAACTTATATAACCTGGGCAGCTCTTCTAGAAGACTAGAACTAAAGTTCCATTGGTACCCTTTGTCTCCAGTGACATATAAAAGAAGTGAAGCTAAATTAGAACTAACAAAGGCATGCAAGAAGAAGCTGAAACTCAATGTTCTAATTTGTTGACAGTATAGCCGCACAGATAATATTTTCTGCCAAGAACAAAGAGTAAAATGGATTTGTGGGTTGCATTTTACCATGAGAGCTGGTTTAGATTTCAGACAAGCATGATGCTGATATTTAAACATGAACCACAAGTTTACTGCAAATAGCTTGTCTGTAATTGCCTCTGAACTATAGTTGTTTCTGAACTACAAGGTGCAAACAACATATTTATGACTCTATATCATGCAGATTTGTATTTAAATGGTAAAGTTATGGTACCTGGAACTGGAATACTACACTGCAAGACAAAGAAATGATCAAATTTCTAATTAAATCAAACCTAAAGAGTAAAGACAAGTAGAGTTATATGCTACCTGTAATGGACAGTACCATAAGTTACATGTGCTGTTGATTCTGTGAACCTTGGAAAAACCTGCAACATGTTTCAGAATGTTATATCTAGAATGCTTAAAGCATGCAGCGAGAATTAAAGCAACCAGTGATTACAGCTAGGCATTTCTAGCCTTTGAAATAAATTCCAAAACACCTATTTTCAATAGGATTTTTTTTATTTGTATGTTCAGGGTATTGCACAAAAATATACATGGCCAAGACTCACAAGCATAGAGCAATACAAGATAGTAACTTGCCACTTATCTGTTCAGAGTAGAAGATTACAGATTCTTGAGTAATATAACATCTAGATAAATTAAATAACTAATTCAATAATGTATATTCTAGTTAGTTCATTTCAAGAAAATTAAATAACTAATTCAATAATATACCTAGTTAGTTTATTTCAAGCTTCTGTGGGCTTCATCGTAACATGCACAATCCTTTGGAGACATTCAAGATATGGACATTGAACAAACATCTGATGACTGTGACAATTCCAGCAAGCTAGATACTTAGGACATCCAGGCTGATAACTTGGTGTGGTTCGTAGTTCCTACTAATGCATTTGCATGTCAAGATTTAGTATCATTATTATATACTGTTTGCAAACTGTGTTTGTTGTTTTATTAAAAAGGAGATAAATGAGAAAAACACACCTAGCTCAAAATACATCTTCTCAATTATAACATCCAAAATATATTTCTACTATGCCTCCATAGTAGAAATCTAATGTCCGTAACTAGAAAACACATACAGTTATGCTACAAATTGGGGATTGATTCCAAAAGCATGTGCAATAAATCCGTTGCATCCACATATCACCACTCCAACTATAATCTGCGCACACCTGAAAATCAGATCCTCTTAGGCTACATCAATCAACGTCATCCCCCGGATCGAACAGTGTGTTTTGCCAAAATCAAAAACGGCCTACTAAAATCCTCCCCAAAACCTAATACCCCGAACGTGAGCATCTCAGATGAGATTCTGAACAAATTTTTACACATTGGGGCGACCGCATATAAGAAACCAAAGTTAATCGAGTAAACCCTAGCCGTCATTAGAGCGATGAATCCCCTCAACAGCTTTCCAAACAAAAACACTTGTGTCAGATATACATTTTCCTTCAACCACACTCCACCCTAAAGTGTTGTCATCATGATCTGGATAAAATATGAACTCCTTCACCTCATGAATTAGTGAGGCCATCACTAAAGTTTGTGTATCCCAACTAACAATCCAAAACCCATTTGACAAATCTTTGGCTAGTAAACACTAGGAAACCTTGTGCCCAAGAGGTGCATCCAGTCCCGACTTAAATAGCCCATCGAAGATGGAGAAGCGGTACTGTGTGTAGGTAGCTGCGAGTTACTAGGACACGGAACAATCACGTCTGTGTAGCGAACACAAAAACGACACCCCACTAGCACCGCCGCATCGATGGTTAAACCGTTAGTGCTAGAAGTTTCATCTGTCGGTTTGATTCCTTTCCAGGCCTTACTATCCATCCAACTGAGGGTGAAAGTATCTCATGTCGCTTCTGTACTCTACGACAGTGAAAGTGGCGATAGTGATCGCTCAATCTATAGTAGTGTTATTGCTCTCCTCTACTTCTCTCTAGTCTCTACTCCACTGAGCCTAGGTCGTAGGTTGTAGGTGTGGCAGAGTGGAGGGCGAGGCTTGAACAAGCTAAGGCAGCATGGAGATGCCATGATCACGCGCACAAGGAAAAAGATGAGAGGCGGCTAGGGTTCTCCCGGCTCCCTAAGGGCGGCAACAATGAATTGCTATCTTGCTTAATTCCATATATCCCTGATTACAAAGTATTTGTACTTCTCTAAATTCTTTATCTAATAATATCAAATAAATATAGCTATTGGGATGTTATTTAGCCACTAACGGGTCTACGCCTGGAGTTATGCAGGCCGGTCATAACATCCCTTCCTGCCTCGGCAAACAATATTAGACAAAAGGAACTAAAGTCACATTTCCATCTTACCCGAACTTGTGAAGATATAGGCATAGATGGTTGAACATGTGAGGACGTAGACATAAATGGTTGAACATGTGAAGACGTCGGCATAGATGCTTCATGTGCAAATGTAGGCATAGATCGGTGAACAATACAGTTAAGTAACTATAGGATTTCCTTTTGTACCTGTTGCATTTTCTATTTTTTGAGAAATTTTGTTAGACAATGAAGCATGGATGGGTAGCTAAAATGTTGATTAATTTATATCCGTTTTCATTCTGCATTATCATCTTCTGTCTTACTCACCCTAGCTTCCAGTCTTTTATCCTTCCTAGTCTTAGCAAACTCGTCATTTTGTGATAATATTTTCGAATCAAATTTGTGTTCTATATCCAGAAGTCCTTTGTCCCTTGCTGTTCAGTTGTCATTCCTCTAGACTTCAAGGACTTTCTTCTACATAAATAGGAAACAATGAGTTAGGCACACAAATGTGAGCTTGGGCACATAAATAGATGTTGTACTTGTTCATTTGCTTAGACCCTGCTTGCATATTGGTGTATGTAAACTAAACCTCTCTTGTGCACATTTTGCTTGTTGCGTTGTTCTAACATTGATGTTTCTCTTATTTTATTTTTTGGCTGGGTGGTCACATGGTGTATGATAAGATGCAAACAATTAAAATAGTTAAATAGAATATTGATGTTATGTTTTGAAACTTACCATTCCTTTATCTAGTTTGACCTAATTATAAGCATACCATCCAAGAGTAGCATCAGATTTAGTCCACCTTGCCATCAATGGTAGTTGGCTTGTCTCATAATTGATCTCGTGCTTGCTATATGCAATGAGGCGCTCCTATTACCAAAACTATGAACAAAATGCAAAAAAATACATAAGGCCGAACACAAACATTGTTTATATGTGTTGGATGTAGCATATATATAAAACTGACCTGCAGCAAAGCCAAATTTCCCTGTACATTGGATCGTTGCAATGCTATATAAGTATGACATGAGGTTAATAAATGAGTCATGGTTAACTGGCCGCAATTGAATTTTGGAATGCCTAGCATTAACATAGGCTTTGTTGTTGGTACTAGAATGATACCAGTTGTGAATAAGACAAAGACTTTTTTGAAGTGATCATCTAGAGTGTATGATGATCATGTGCAGCTTGCCTATCGTGAGATGTTGTTTTGCATCAGCTTACCTCTTAAACAATTCAGTGTCCACATTTTTGTCCTCTTGCACATGTTTCAAAAACATCTTTGCCTTCAATCGGAAGTTCGGAACCCTATTATATCTGTGACATCCTCTACATGAATAGCAATATTATCACCACATATATTAAAGCATTGGTTGCTAATTTATCTTTTTCCCAATGGCTACTATCATTTGTCTTCTGAGACATGTCCCTGGCATGTGAAACAGCGCTCCAAATCCCATAAACTAAATAGCATCCTTGGAATCTGGCAATAAGTCTTTTATAGCATTTACAAATTTCATAGCTGAGTTTCTTAAAGTCATATATGAATTAATTTTTTTCTGTAAGTTGCCTCTACATTTTTAGCAACGTATTATCAGCCAACTAGTTGCTATAGAATCATCTATGCATTTAACAAAATCAAGTGTCAATTTTGTAAACGTTCTAGAAGACTTATCGCTAAACCACAAGGCTGCTATTAAGTCTATGGGAATTGGGGGGGGCTGCTTCATATGGTAGGGACGTTTCTCAAAAGACAAATGATATTGGACATAGCAAACAAAAACCAATCAGCATTCAATGCTTCAATATATGTGGTGAGAATGTTGCTATTCATCTAGAGGATGTCAGAAATATAATGGCACCCCTAATTGAAGGAAACGATGTTTTGAAACATGTAAGTAAAAAAGAGGACAAAAGTGTGACATTGAATTGCTTAGGAGGTCTGCCAATGCAAAACAGCATATCTTGATAAGCAAACTAAAATACATGATGAAGTCATCAGGCACTCCGGATGATGGCTTCAAAAGACTTTGTCTTGTTCACAATCGGTCTCATTCTAGCACCGACAACAAAGCCCTATGTTAATGCTAGTTATCCACTTGTGGTTATAGAAGTGTCAGACATTCCAAAATTCAGTTGGGGGGCAATTTACTCTAACCCATTCATTAACCTCATGTCATACTTATATTGCATTCCAATAATCCAACAAACAGGGCAATTTGACTTTGCTATTGGCTAGGTTCTATATGATACAGGCAACACCTAAAAATAATGTTTAATTTTTGTTTGATGTACTTTTTTACAATTTGTTCAGAGTTTTGGTACTAGTAGCGCGTCATTGCGTAGACCAAGCATGGGATCAATTACAAGATAATCAAACCACCACCACTAATGGCGACGTGGACTGAATCCAATGTTACTCTTCAATGGTATGCTTTATTCGAGACAAACTAGATGGAGGGACTATTAGTTTCCAAACATAGCATCAATATGTTGTTGTTCATACATATACAATCTAACAATCTTAATTGTTTGTAGCTTATCATACACCCTGCTTGTCAGACCACGCAGCCAAATATATAAAAAAAAAAGAAACATCAATGTTAGAACAAGCGCAACAAGCAAAATGTGCACAGGAGGGTTCAATTTACGTCCAATATGAGCAGTGTCTAAGCAATGAACAAAGATGACAACTATTCATATGCCCAGCCTCATTTGTGCGCCTAATTCATTATTTACTATTCATGTAGGCAAATCCTTGAAGACCTAGTGAACGACAACCGAACAGCAATGGACATTACCATTATCGTTCTCACTTTTGAACCAAACAACACCTTAGGAACAAACTATCCAAACTTAGTATATAGTCAAATGCCAAAGCAAATGTCTAAGTCTAACATTCAGAACAAGCAGATGGAACAAGAACATTGATGTTATGTTGCGCTGGCCTGTTTCACTGCTGGTAGAAGTAGAACCTCTGATGCAGACATCCGACCGCCCGTGATGATTTCCTTTTGGTTCCCTACATGGATCGATACAACCACTTCAAATGGTTCGGAGTTATAGCAAGTACAGGTTCAGAACAGTTAGTAGTTACAGGTTGAGAGCAGTAACCATTTGCAAGTTCAGATCAATAAGAAATAACAGGTTGAGATCAATAAGCAGTACACGCTGTGAAGCACTCCTTGGCGTCGTCGATCGGATCCGTCATAAGATCCACGTGGAAACAGGACTCGTCGCCGCTGCTCTTGCCGCCGCCGCCAGGCCTGCCACGCGCGTAGTTGCCGGAGCTGACGCCCTGCAGGCTGCAGCCGCGTACGTGGAAGAAGTGCGTGCCCTCCACGGTGTCGATGGACCTCGTTGACGACGTCGTGGTCACCAGCGCGCACCCGGGTGGCGGCGGCGGCGCCGAGGTGGGCTTCAGCTGCATAATACAAGACGATCTTGTATTCTTGTTGTTGCGTAGCAATGCCAAGGCTGTTGCGGGATTTTGCGGCGCGCGGTAGCTACGGGAGAAGTGACGTCGTGCTATATAGGGGCAACGCGCTGGCCCGGCTGCGCCAGGCACAGCCATAGGGATTGGGCCGAAACGGCACATCGTGCCTCCAGGCCGTGTTATATAGGGCTTAGGGCCATAGTCATGGCCAGCGGCCCAGGCATTGCACTATAGACCAATTTTCTATCGGGCCAGCCCACAAAGCACGGTAAAAAACAGCAGGTTGTGCTGATATGTGGCCCACTTCGCAGCAAATCTGAAGCTAGATAGGAGAAAGCGGCGAGTGTGAGTGAAGAAGAGAAGGTAATAGTGCGCGCCCTACCTTCCGACCGACGAGCACAGGTGAGGAGTGCTGAGTCCGCGACGGCACATCGTGCCTCCAGGCGTGTTGGTTGCTCGCATGCCCTTCAACCAGGCTCGCGGCAGGCAGGCATAGTGCGTTTGGTTGCCTGGCTGTGACAGGCTGAGCTCATACATGTTAAGAAACTTGTTGTCAGCGGTTAGGACCTTCCCTCTCCGTCTCTCATGATCAACATGGTAGATGAAAGTAGAATAAGTAGACACAAGATGTAGGGAGACTATTCTTTATTTCTCTAAATATTGGTGATTACAACATAAAGCTCCCACGTATATATATAGTCCTGCCAAGGGCTAGAGTTTTGGTAAGAGCCTACATACAAACGGACTAGGATTAGGATTCTTCCTTCTCCTTTCCTTCTAGGATAAAGTCCTTATGTTTTACAACACTCCCCCTTGGGCGATTACCACGATATGCACATGCCTCGTTAAAAACTCCATCCGAAAATCCAGTGGGAAAAAAGGTTCTTGGAGAAAAGAGTACATTGCATTCGTTAATTGTATTGCACATGTTGTCTCATTAAAAACCTTGTGTGAGAAACATTCAAGTAAAAACTCACATAGGAAAAAAGAGTACAACATTTAACCTTCTTGGTCATATATTCTTCAGGATATTTCATAGATATTGATCTTCATGATCTATGCACAAACTTCAATGTTTTGGCAAATATGATCTACTTGATCTTTGGATTTTCTAGTGGATAATAACCTTCAAGGTAAATCGAATCAAATTGCTCCCCCTCATAAAGCCATCCTTTGAACTTCATTGTTCAAAATGCACTTTTAAAAAGTTGGCTCATAATTTTTCTATGAATTATGTGGGTATAACAAAGAGCAATATTGCTTAATGCATAAATAACCATTTATTAGTTGTGCAAAACAAATAATTTATCCTTCAAGATAATAGATCCTTTCAGAGGATTATAGGGGTAAATAATTGATATTCAATATCTTCGAGATAGTGCATCAAACTTATACAAGCTTGAATACTTTATTAATTCTTTCTTAGTGGGTTTTAAAACTAAAATCTTCAAGATCCTGATAGTACCACTAAATAATAAATCCAGTCTTGCATTTGGCATTTAGAGGATAATTTAAATACCAAAGTCACCATTATTCTTATACCTTCTATGGTATTTAGTGGATATCAATATTTTATTGCTAGCTTTACACTTTCTGAGTGTTTGTATGACACCTTAATGGTGTTTAGAATTACTCATTTTCTTTCTCTCGGGTCTATATTCACTTCAGGGATAAATGGTGTTTCTTTAAGAATTGACTGGTTAATCCTTCATGGATTAGTTCCTTCAAAGATGTTCTCATTCTACTACATGAGAGATTATTAAGTGATATACACAAATGAGATAGTGTTATTCACTATAAAGTCATTCGATGACTATTCTTTCTAGGATATACTCTTCCAGAGTCTCTAATATTCATTCATGAATATATTGTACCTTAGACTTTATAATACTTGTATGAGATTTAATTTTCATATGTTGCGATTTATATTCTTCAGGAATTATATGGATTTTCATAATCCACAAACTAACTGCATATTCCATATTCATTCAATTTCATTTGCCAGAGATATAGCAGAACATTTATTTCTTCTTAGTAGGAGATTCATCCTCAATTGCATTTCTTCACTGACCCGATATAATCGCTACAAGCGACTTTGCCATGGACTTTGTTTCCGGATCCGGGTTCTCATAAGAGAAACATTTGCAATTATAGAGGTAGCGTTGTCGACAACTATTATTTTCTCTCAATATTCTCATAATATGAGATTATTCTGTCTCTTTGTTATTTCCCAAAAACAAGAGATACTTTATTGTTCTGCATATCCAACACTAATGATGTGTGCACTTAGTGTGTTGGATTTCATCTTCACGATGATCCTCTTCAAGAGGTGCTCAACCTTATTCATGAGGTGTTCTCTTCATGAGAATGGAGGAGTTTTATTTTATTTCTATTCAATAAGTATACATTAAAACAATAATCCATAGGCGTCCCCGTAGATTGTAGCTTCATAGTATACAATAATTAGTTTACTATTAGTAAACAAAACTTCTTGTTTATAACTTCAAGTTACTCCTCTAATTTCAATATCTGGCATATGCTCCGCTTCATGCTTCACAAGAGCATTAGTCAAACTAATAGTTGACTTAGTGTGTGATAATATTCCTGCTTCAAGCTTCAAGGAATATTTTCTCTAGGTTATTTTCCTTCCGCGGAAACAATATTTGGCATTTAAAATAGACTTTCTCTCCCCCTAATGCCAATATTAGATCTTTAATAGCATATTTCAAAATAATCCCCTATGATGGGCTTTCAATAATTCATATTCATGTATCTCCAACTACAAGCGGAGGCCCATTCATGTATGCTATGATGAAATTTATGGGAAATATTCACACACATATTTAAACATGGGGGTTATTCTATATTATATGCAGTAAGCTACAATACACATAGTGCACGAATGTTCAACATTCCTTCAAACTCAGGGATGTTCTCCCCCCTGATGTGCACATAGTATAATTTAGGACAAACTATTTTATTGTCTAGCTTCTTTATTATTTGGCCAAAATAATTGATCCAAGTACTCATACATTAAAAACAAATAGACTATATATTTCAAATATATAAAATACACAACATCCAATTCACATGGAATTTCTTCTAGAATTTTCTAATTGCCATTAATGCAAAATTCCCTTGATGCCTTTTCTTCATAAATCCCAAATCATCATAAATATGTTATCCATCATCATCCACAATTATTCATTCAATCAATTGAGTTAGTCTCTATTGAGCAAACATATTAACTTACTCCCCCTGATCTTAAGCTACATGGCCATAGACCAATCTTTTGCTTATGCATGCAAAGTATTGAAAGCAACATATTTCTTAGTTCAACAAGAACCATTGGACATAGCGTGCTAGCTAGTCAATTTAATTATAGGGGGTGTAAATGTAGCTACTAGCTACAACTATAGCTTCCATGCTAATATTCATGAAAAGAGTGTAGATAGTTTAGCTCAATGAGAGAATAAAATAGTAATACACTTGCATGTGTATAATGTGAAATGTTGGTATTCAGTCCAACGTAGTAGATAACGATAAAAATGCAAAACTACAACCTTACTTGCAATTAGTGCAGTAGAGAAAGTTAACTCGGCCGGAAGGGACACGGGCAAAACTTCAAGTCTTGATACATGCACTTAAAGATAGATTTGGGAAGGCTATGCCTATTAAATATATATTACCCACATTTTCTTATGCCTTTACCCAAAATTTCTCTCCCCTCATGCCATAATTACTTCAAGTAGTTATATACTTCTTGCATCATCTATGAATGATCACTTCTAATGATCCATAGAATCCAATCATACTTCTAGTATTCATTGGTTATGGCATGAAATTCACATATATAGGGTAGAATAAAACTTCTAGTTCTTGGGCTAAAAAATATTAAATACTTAGTTTTAGGATTATACTATTTCTTGGCTAAATTTGTCCTTCTAGGAGCAATTTATACGCCAAGATAGTCCAATTGTTCATGTGCTTCTAGGAAGTTCGGTTTCCATTCTACCTAAATGGTAGTAGTGCACAAAAAAACTAACCTTCATGGTTAATTGAGGCTTTGTGGATAAAATAATGCAAAACTTATTTAGATAGGCAATACGGGCAATTGTTTATATATGAAACATATAAAACTAATTTATTCCATGAGAAATTATCACTTGTTACTTCATGTAACAATTGCAACTAAGAATATCAAATATTTCATATTAGTCTTCAAGCTAATAAATTAACCATCAATCACTTAATCCAACGGGAATTAAAACTTAATGCACCACTGCCACTACTTCAGGATATGAACTTAAGATACAACAAATCTATAAGCACATGATTTAAATCTTTAAAAGTTCTCATATGTCTTAGCTTCAAGTGCTTGACATTTAGTAGCTTCATGCTTTCTCGATCTCCTTCTAGGAGTATGATATATGCAAGTCACATATTTAAAGTTATTACAATTGATAATATCCTGGTTTATAAAGCTGTCTAAAAATTCAACTCAATATCTATTTGAGCAATGGTAAATCTAAATACTTCATGTATTATATTGCTCTGTGTTATTCTATACACAAGAGACAATTCTTCGAGAATATGTATTGATAAAATCTTATTTACCATCTTGCCTTCTAGACATTTAGTATAAAGCTTCAAGCTATTATTTATAGAGCAGCATTATATCTCAATATTAGGCATATAAGCTTGAAAATTCAACTTTCAAAACAATATGATATTCTGTAATCATAATTTAAGACTTTACTCATGCAGTGAGTCCCACAATGCCTTTTGTTACTTCTCTTGGCCATATACTCATTCTAGAGTTTACTACACTTCAATGGTAGTCAAATATTCTACGTGAATTTAATAATGACCGTAACAAATAATTATGCCATTCAGGGCAAGTCCATGATATTTTTTTCTTCATGAAAGTATGCATATATCATTATAATAAAATCGTGTGCATATAGGTTTACTGCGTGTAAACAAGTAGTAAGGTGCAAAAAGGTAGTGGATGGTTATGCAAAAATATTCTTAGAAGCATCCTAGCATTTTTCAGGATTATGGTATATACAAATCTTCAGAATAATACCAAGCATTCATTTATCCTAAAATTCTTTATGCTAGGAAAAATAAATATGAGCCTCTCAATGGTGATAAGTCTAAAGTCTGCAGGATTTAGAGAACTCAACAACCATTAAGCTTCAGATTTAATGTCTATATAAATGCTATGCATAAATAGAGGGTTTAGGGTTAATTATTCAGAAAATTACTTTAAAAACTGGATTTCTCAAGAGTCATGAAGTACATGATCAACTCTACAAGAGTACAATCCCGATTCAATATTTAGATTGATTCTGACCCTTGTTCTGATGTGGCCTTGTTAAGCCTGCTTAGCCTAACTTCATCTCTGGCCTAGTCACCTTTTGTTTTTTTCATGTCCACTCTTGTGTAACACTAACCGGTCACCACTCCTTGCACGAACGAAGGCGCGTAGAGTTATGCATTTGTACGACATGGCTTCGGGCCACTACGTGACTTAATTAACTCGAGGCTACAGCCTACGAGAGACATGAATTCGGGCATGTATGACCGGTGTAGCCACTTCTGGAGCCTGAAGATAACATGGGAATGGTGTGCATGTGCGAGGACGCAAGTTGACGTGAGTGGGCGACTGGAGCGTGCCAACATCCAACAGCATACCAACAGTTGGCTGCTGGATCAATCAGCTGCATGAGCTACATGCTGACGTGCAGTGCGAGCCGTAAGTGACAAGCTCCGCGTGCGGGCGGAGTTCCAAGAGAGTACAAGCATCAGCAACTGTGGTGTGCACAGGAGTTGGAGTTTTAGGATGTTACGAGCTGTTTGACACAGCAGAATTCGGTTCGGACCGTGGCTGGGCACACAAGATACGATGGCGTACGGGCCACGGCTGAATAAACGACATGGGGGCCGCAGGATGCAGGCGGTTAGAGACTATGGATCATCCACATGCGTCAAGTTGAGGTCTGGCACTAATGCGTGCGACCCACAGATATTTCGCTGCTACAGGCAGTTTACAATATTACTCGATTTCAGAGAATTACGGCATACGGGCCGGTGATGACGTTCGGGTAGGGGTCAAGCTTCCGGCGGTCTCTCGGCGAGACGGTACGGTGTACCACGACAACGTACATGCCCATAATCCTACATGCATTGCTCTTGGTGGTGCACATGCGCATTCATGCATGTGCATGGTGTGACTGCAGATCGGCGTTCAAGCCATCAAGTTTTTTTTTATTAACCCTAAGAAACAAACTCTGTAACTTTATTTACAGATTGTTTATTATATATACTTCGAGTATATAAGTACTTCGTGTACGATTCAGCATGCATAGAAAAATATACTAACAGCTCAAAGGCCGATATAAGCAATCTGCAAGATGCGTTTTTTTTTCATACCTCGTAAAGGATGTCAATTTGATCTACGTCACGTACCGCGTAGGGTAGTGGTTAGTAGATACATACCGCGTAGGGCGTTTGACATTGTCGTAGACCTGTCTGCTTGATGACGACGGTACATGTCGATGCAGTGCAGACTCGATGGAAGTAGAGGTAGCAGATTCGTTCCGCTAACAACGTCGGGGATGTCGACGTCGTCGAAGTAGTCGCGGCAAGAACATCGGCACGGACTTCGGCGTCGAGGTCGGCGGCGGCTTCAACGGCGATGTCGACGAAGAGCTTGTCGTGCTGATAACGTGTTAAGAAACTTGTTGCCAGCGGTTAGGACCTTCCCCTCTCCGTCTCTCACGATCAACATGGTAGATGAAAGTAGAACAAGTAGACACAAGATGTAGGGAGACTATTCTTTATTTCTCTAAATATTGATGATTACAACATAAAGCTCCCACGTATATATATAGTCCTGCCAAGTGCTAGAGTTTTGGTAAGAGCCCACATACAAACGGACTAGGATTAGGATTCTTCCTTCTCCTTTCCTTCTAGGATAAAGTCCTTATGTTTTACAACAATACAAAAGTGCCCTCTGAACCAGGCCCAAGAGGAACGCAGGAATTGAGCGTATCCAGGGAGCCAGGCTCGCACCATGCAGGATTAACACAACTAATAATGTTGTTAGCATATAATTAGTGAATATTAAGTGATTGTAAAGCAAATTAAGGTTGTATAAGGTAAATTAAGAATTAAGTTTTATTATGATATAATACCATAAGTAATTAATATTTTAATATTTATTTTGATATATTTGTGTTACAAGATTTAGACTTGCACAGGTAACCAAACAGGGTCTCTTTTGAACCAGGCTACTTGCATTCAAGCAACCAAACAAAGGAGCATGCATGCACTCAACCTGGCTAAGGTGAGCCAGGCCCATGGATGCGGACCAGGCTAGATCCATACAGACAACCAAACAGCCCCTAACTGTTGGAGTGAAGTAGGTGAAGAGCCTAATGAGGTAGTGACCAGACGCACCCAAGGCTAGCACGCTCGCTCCCAAAAGGACAAGAGCCTATCCAAGCAAGCCGCAGAAGGCAGCGGGGCATCCTATGGTGAGAGCTGAGAGAAGGGAAGGACAAAGGAGACCAAGCCATGCAAATGGGCCGGGAGTGGTGATAGCGGAGACTTGGGGAGAGATGGCGAGGCGAGGAGCAGAGTGCGACGGCAAGTGGAGGGGAGAGAGGGCAAGAGGGTAGGAGGGTAGGGTTAAGAAGGAGCCACAATGGCCTTTCTCTCTCTCTCTCTGATTACACATTACAATGTAGACGCTCACAACATGTATGTACGCTCAAGTATAACGACCTTTTCGTTGGAGCAGATCATGGTGCCTTAGGTGCTATTCTGCTAGGTTGTGTTTTTTTTTTACTAAACAGGGTATAACAAGATGGAGGGCGTCTTATGATGTATACTTATAAAAATCGTTATTAACAAAGTGTCCATCTCTAAAAATTAATTTGAAAGATAGGCATATTTTAAGAGGCGTGTCAATAGAAAATGTATAGAAAAATAATTTATAATGTTTTTCCGTATCAACTCCTGTAAAAAGAAACCTTGCATTGAAATCAGAACTTTCATCGTGATCTAACACTTTGAAGTTGACAGGTTTTTTATTTCAAATTGATTGGTCCCAACATATTACTTTTATGTGCCTTATTAAAAAAATTATTAAACGACCTTTTTTTGACAAGATAATTAAACGACCTTTGAATGTCGTGGTTCCCGGTCCAATCTACTGTAACTTTGGCACGGCCTACAGGATGCCGATCGACGAAGGTCATGCCAGGATTGGCGGCGCCGCTGCCGGGCACGAGCGTGGCAGTGGTGGCCATACTGCTCGTCAAGTTCACGGAATCAGGGTGATCGACTGATTGGTTAGCGGATGGCGGCGTGGACGATGGAGGAGACAAGATGCTGAGAAAGATGAATTTTAGGATGAACCTTTTTCGGTTTCGACTGAGGAAGCTCCGTGGCAAGCCTTGCCACTGGTGAGCCGGCCAGCAAGCCACCGGATAGAGATAGGGGCTGGCTGACGGCGACGAAGAAGATCAGCGAGTGAGTGCATCTGAGGGCCGGGGACGTGAGTTTGACGCAGATTTCGGCAGGTGACGCCACACGGTTGAGAGAACGAGAGATCCACCGTCAATGTCCACATTGCCACCGCCTTCCTCCTCCAGTCCTCAGGCAACTTCCATCACTTTTTCAGGTCCAGAGCGTGTATAGGTTGGCGCTGACAGAGAGCGACGTCACACGGGGAAAAGAGAAGGCATGATTTTTTTTTATCTTTTTTGCAAAGGATAGAAGGCATGATTGACTGGTCGAACGGGAGTTGAGCTATCGGTGCTTGCAGTTCCAAAACAGATCACAGGCGTGAAACCAAAGACTACGCTGTTCAATTTTATAGCAGTATAATAATCCTCCATATATATGTATAGAAAAATGTACTCGTATATATGTATAGAAAATGTACTTGTACTACTAGTACTAGTAGAAAAAAAAGGACGGGAAAACAGCCGGAAGAACGTGTGGCACCACGGTACCGTGTTGGGGGAATGCAAGAACGTGCGGTAGATTACTTTTTCTCATTGACAAAATGCTAGGCAGGCAGTGGACACTATTTTAACCAGTCTGTCAGTCCCATTGAGCCCGATGCAGTCAAAAGTAAACAGCCGAGACACTGTGTGAAAGGGAAGTGTTTTCTTGGTGCGGTCGGAGTGGAGACATGTACCGGAGCAGAGCGCCAGAGCTGGGGTCGGACGACGAAGCGCCGGAGCACGCGCGCGCGCACTGTGCGCAACTGCTACCTGACGACGGCCGACGCGGCCTTTGCACGTGACGTGCGCTTGTGCCGTGCTCTGGTCTTCTTGGCCGTGGCCGGCTGCCCGCCGGTGTGTAGTGTACGAGTCGTAGCGTCCAGACTGATTAGAAGAGAAGGAACCGCCCA
Source organism: Themeda triandra (assembly GCA_018135685.1). Taxonomy (NCBI): domain Eukaryota; kingdom Viridiplantae; phylum Streptophyta; class Magnoliopsida; order Poales; family Poaceae; genus Themeda; species Themeda triandra. The sequence goes on along the minus strand of JAENPR010000503.1, from coordinate 378,116 downwards.
ACCACTGCCTGATCCACACCACACGGTGCCTTGGCTGTTCCGTGGTCGCGTTTGCATATATAGCCCGCGCCAGCTTGCTCAGCTTGCTTCCCAATCCAAGTCCAATCTTGCTCGACCTGCTCTTCGACTCGAAACTCCAGTGCAGTTGCAGATTTGCATTCTCTAGTCAACTCTCGCTCGTCGGTCCTCCGGCTCCAGCAAGGGAGAGAGAGAGAGGAGGGAGAGTGTGTAGCAGAGCAGGACTGAGCAGAGGTAGAAGCAGGGGAGAGAGAGGTTGGAGCTGAGCACAGCCATGGACGACGCGGAGAGATCCCTGCAGGCGCCGGAGACCTCCGCCGTCGACTGGCGGGGCCGCCCGTGCCGGCAGCGGCACGGCGGCATGCGCGCCGCCGTCTTCATCCTAGGTGCGTGCATTCTTGCTCCTGGATTACTTACTGCCCGTGCTTATAATACACAAGAACAACCCAACCAAGAAGGTGGCTGCTGCTTCTTGCATTGCAGTGTTCCAGGCGTCGCAGACGATGGCGCTGGCGGCGGTGGGGAGCAACCTGATCACGTTCGTCTTCGGGTCACTCCACTTCCCGCTCTCCGACGCCGCCAACGTGGTGACCAACTTCGTCGGCACCGTCTTCATCCTCTCCCCGCTGGGGGGCTTCCTCTCCGACTCCTACGCCGGCTGCCTCCGGACGCTCCTGCCCTTCGCCGCCGTCGAGCTCGCGGTACGTACGCGCTGCTACTCCTACTGCATCCATCATCTTAGTTACCTCCAATCAACAATGGTCCTCCCTTCTCGTCTCGTATCGTCCCTCTTCTTCCATCAAATCGTCTTCCTTAATGGTGGATTAGATTGGACATTATAATAGAGTACATATAGACACTAGTAGGAGTCGTACTCCTATCCTATTCCTGTGAACCGTCGCTATTCCTGTGAACCATCGCTCTCATGGACCGGACGGCGACATGGACATGGACATGAGACATGAGGACATGGACCGCAGCTTGCCAGCCAGCTAGCTGCTCTTTTTTCGCTCCTTTGTTTTTGACCCGGCTTTTCATGTCCGTGGCAAGGGAGATGAACTGAGCTGGAACATGAGAACATGGTAGGGTCAGTCATACGGGCATGGCATGGATGCATGGGCCGGAAAAGTCGCCCATCACCATGACCAACACGGCTTCGATTTTATTTTTTAATCACAATTACACACACAAAAATCTACCAAAGTCGCTGGTTGCAGCAATGAACTCGCAGCCGCTCCTCACATGCTTGCCTGCACACTGCTCGACTACTGGATATCAGTATAGTATACGAGTAGCACACTATAGTTACAGTAGTTTGTACGAAAACAAAGGAGGGGGAGTTGAGTATTTTTGGGAGTTTGGATCCCTCAGCGTTCATTCAAAAAAGAGAAGCCTTCAAATGAGTGTGCAGTTCATTCAGTGCAAACTGCAGAGAGATGTTGCAGTTCAAACCGCCTGGGCGGGATTCGATCCGACAGGAACATTGGGATTCACGAGAGGTGTGTGCGTGTGGACGTGTGGTCCATCTTGAATTCTGGATCTGGCAACCCCCTTCACTTCCCTCCTGCAAAAGTTTTTGCAAAGGGGTGTTGTGTCATTGTTGTGCCTGCCTGTGTTGTGTCATTGTTTTTTTTATTGCCTCAACCTTTCCGTAAGTTGTAGTTGTAGTATCTGAACTCACACACTTGACACACACCACACACACGCAACTCACACACACACACTCACCCTCTAAGTGCGCAAGCTAGATCTACACCTTATACCTAGGCTAAGAAACACGGCTGAGAGATCTGACAGTGGTGGTACATCCGTGCGAGGCAACTGCAATTATTTAGGGAACAACTGTTCCCGGCGGGAAAAACCTGCTCCGAGCAAGACTCGAACACAGGCCGGTGGCTTCCACAACCGGAACGCACACCGTGTTGTGTCATTGTTGTGCCTGCCTGTTGGCTAGCTTTTGCTTGTGGGTATGGTTAGTTTGGCGGATGGCATTGAGTTTTCCATGCTGGGGGCCCTGGGGCCAAAAGGATAATGGTATCATTGAGCTGCTCGAGAAGTAGTAGTAATAATAATTTAATCAGGTGAGGCAGCTGGATCCTCGAGGGGGGTTTCATTGCTGGGGCCAAATCCTTGCATGCATCATTGAGCTGTTACAACAAATTGCATTGCTCCAATCATCCACTTTATCTGCTTTTATGTACTATAACCGAGGTACTACAAAACCTGTCCTCGGTTTACTGCTCAAACTATTTTGATTGCTCTAGTCTATCATCAGTGCCAAATGGAGTAGTACCATTTTTTCTGTTTCTGTTCTCTAACCAGAAGTTGCATTTCAAGTTCAGATTTTTGTGAGGAGACAAATAGGTTACACGACATCACAACTTATTTGTCCAAGAAAGATACAAGCTTATCGAAGTTCATAGAAAAATATTTATTAAAAATTATAGATGTAATTAAGCAAATATAGTAAAAATGTATTTTTACAGTTAATTTAAGAATGCTAGTTCAGTGTTGGAAATGTTAACAACGTTTTATATAGACTTCATTAAACTCAAAACTGTTCAAATTATTTTAATGAGAGGACGAAGGAGTGTGCCTCCATCCAAAACTCAAACACGCAACGCATTCAAGTTCCGGCCTGGCGCGTGCAGAGCATGCTGCATTTTCCAAAGATTTTTTTTAGCTACTGGGCACAGTTCATTCACTGTGGACTGTGTGGTGGGTACGACCCGTGATACCGTGCTAGTGTTCGAGTTTTTTTTTTTTTTTGAATTTTAGTGTTTGAGTTGTAGCTTGTGAGGTGGGCGCCGGTACTAGTGGTCACTGCACAACCGGTACGTTGCACTGTGGGGGTGGTAGGGCTTTCCATGGGAGATCACTCTTTTTTCTTGACACTGGGATCTCATATTTTATTTATGGCGACCTACCTAATAATAGGCTAATGTTTGGAACTTTGCCTTTGAACTTTTCCACTAACCCGGCTACCAAGAATCTGTCACGGTCGTAGGAATTTATTTATTTTGATTTGAAAGAATCTTTGGAAGAACTGTCTGCAGATTAATATGTGCTGTCATGGAATAATGGTTCAAACATTTTGGGGAAGGTGATATGCAGTGCAGTGCTACTGCAAACTTTTAAATCTTTTTTTTTCTTTGGCAATGGGACAATTTATAAACCATGGTGTATCTATGAGGCCTTGTGTATAAGTATAATACTATACTGTTACTATATATTTGGGCCATGTCATGGGGCCAAAGCACATATTTTTTACTTCCTATGTCTCAAAATAAATCAACTTAATACATCAACTTATAAAGTTGTTAGATTTAATCGAAATGATAAAAAAATTACCAATCTTATGGCACCAAATTTACATTATTCAATACACCATGAAATATATTATTTTTATAACATACATCATACTTGTTTGATGTCAGATGTGTTAGTGTTTTTCTTCTAAATTTAAAATTAGTTTGACCTCAATATAATTTCCTAAGAGTTTGCGAATCGGAGTAACAAAGACATATTTCAATTTATTCCCTCTCACAAAACGCTACCGATCAACCAAAATCAACCGGCTCCTCTAAACACCTCTGATAAAAAAATGTGGCCATGGCCATTCAGTAATTTAGGTACATTTGACCCTGGTTCATTTAAATAGCAATGCATTTTTTTGAAGAAATAAATAGCAATACATAGCTTCGGTGTTGATATATGTGTGATAAACTGATAATAAAGCTCTTCATTAAAAAAATTCGTGTGTTTTTACCAGGGCCTGGTATTACTGGCGGTCCAAGCGCATCTACCCCAGCTCAAATCAGCGCCGTGCAACATGCTGACCATGGCGGGCAGCTGCGAGCGCGCCACCGGGTTCAAGGCCGCCATCTTCTTCGTGGCGCTCTACCTGGTGGCTCTCGGCACCGGCTGCGTCATGCCCAACATGACCACGTACGGCGCCGACCAGTTCGCCGGCGGTGCTGCGGAGACGAAGGACGCCGGCAAGAGGCTGTCCACCTACTTCAACCTCTCCTACTTCGGCTACTGCGTCGCCGAGGTCGTCGCGCTCACCGCCGTCGTCTGGGCGCAGACGCGCTTCGGCATGGCTGTCGGGTTCGGCCTCGCTGCTGCCGCATTGGGCGCTGGGATGGTCACCCTCGTCTCCGGCGCCGTGCTGTACCGGAACAAGCCTCCCCGGGGCAGCGTCATCTTTACACCCATTGCAAGGGTCAGAAGAACAGAGAACTTAATTCACAAAACCCTCCAAGTTCATATACATGTTGCCTGACTGTGGAGTTATAAAATTGGTCAGGTTTTCGTGGCTGCATTCAGCAAGAGGAAGCAAATCTGCCCTTCCGGCTCCTCCAATCCTGCCCACACAGCAGCCGGAGATCACCCGGCGGTCGTCTTCGACGGCGACTTCCGCCACGCCAACAAGTTCAGGTCAACATCTACTCGTGCACCAATCCGCATTCTGTACTATTTTCAGACACCTGAACAAAGTGAGTAAAAGAATTTAAAACTTTGGCACAGGTTCTTGGACAAGGCGTGCATCAGGGACGTGTCGGACACGGTGCCGGAGAGCGAGTGGCGGCTGTGCACGGCGGCGGAGGTGCAGCAGACCAAGACGCTGCTGGCCGTGCTGCCCATCGTGGCGTGCACCGTCGTCACCAACACGGTGCTCGCGCAGCTGCAGACGTTCTCGGTGCAGCAGGGGAGCGTCATGGACACCAGGCTGGCGCCATCCTCCTCCTCCTTCCGCATCCCGCCGGCGTCGCTGCAGGCCATCCCCTACGCCATGCTGCTGTTGCTGGTCCCGGCCTACGAGCTCCTGCTGGTGCCGCTCATGCGCAGGCTCACGGGCACGCGGTCGGGCATCACCCCGCTCCAGCGCATCGGCGTCGGCCTCTGCCTCGTCGCGCTGTCCATGGCCTCCGCCGCAGCCGTCGAGCGTAGGCGCCGGAACACCGCCTTATCCGGACACCAGCTGTCCGTGCTTTGGCTCGTGCCGCAGTTCTTCGTCTTCGGCGTGTCGGAGCTGTTCACCAACGTGGGGCTCATGGAGTTCTTCTACAAGCAGGCGGCGACCGCCGGCGGGGCGACGCAGATTCAGGCCTTCTTCATGGCCTTCTTCTACTGCTCCTTCTCGTTCGGCTTCTTCCTCAGCTCCGTGCTCGTCTCGCTCGTGAACAGGGTCACGGCGAGCGGCGGCCGCCATGGCTGGCTCGGGGACAATGACCTGAACAAGGATAGGCTGGACCTCTTCTACTGGGTGCTCGCCGCGCTCAGCGTGCTCAACTTCTTCTGCTACCTGCTGTGTGCGAGGTGGTATAATTCCGGTGCCGGCGGCGGCGCTGGTTCTGATGAGCCTGTCCCCGGCGAGGTCGTCTCCGAGGAGGAAGACGATGGCAAGGGACTGATCTGAACATCACAGCAACGAGCTTGATACTGAAACTGATTGTATATGGTAATATATACAGATGTGCAACCATTGGATGCACAAAAGTATACAAGGTCTCCTATATATAAAAGAGTAGATAGGCTTCACAAGGTTTGCCACGACGATAGGCTTAAGGTGTCAATCATGCCGCATCATCGTGTATTACATTACATCTCATCCGTGAACTATTCACACAAACGACTACTTGGCATAGTTTTCTTTTTCTTTTTTTTTTTTTTTTTTTTTTTTTTGTGGCAATGCATTAGAAGGTGTTTTAGAGTCTGTTTGATCCGCAGTAGATTGTGGAAACGCGTTTGTGGTTTGTGGAAGTGTAAAAGGGTCTGTAGCTTGTGGATTTGTAAAAGCTAAAAAAAGTTGGCTGGTAATGCATACTCTGTCGTGTTTGTACTCTGGCTCATAGCCTTGTCAATCAATGTTGACAAGTGGACCCTCGTGCTAGTACCTAGCCAGATCACGTGCGCCCCAGGCTACAACGGTCGGTCCTCTGCCTCTCATGCTGTCATGCTAGGCCGCCATGGGCCCATGGGCCCAATGTGGAATTATTTTTGATGAAAGCTGTTGTGGAATTAGTTCAACCAGGCCCAGCCAACAAGGCAACAACACAGGCGGCACGGAGCACGGCTATCTGCATCAGCAATGCAATTCTAAAAAAAAAAAACCTGCATCTGCAATTCTGCCTATCTTCTCCGTTGTAGCTAGAGCAGGCGGCCGCGGCCATCATCGACCTTGCCCACCATCTGGTGTATATCTCGGCACATCTAGATGTCGTGGAAGCCCGATAACACACTACGGGAACGCTTCCCCCCAAAACTGTAGGGTCGGCTGGCATTGGAGCCGCCCTTACAGTGGTCAGGGTCACTATAAGGACGGCTCAATCACCAACCGACTACTGTAAGGGCGGCCGTGATTGTGATTGAGCCGCCTTACAAATGGTCCGTACGTATAAGTGGTTCTAAAAAATTTAAATTTCGTAAACTATTTCGGATGAAAAAACTTTATATACGAAGTTTGTAGATATCAAAAAGTTATGAAACTTGGTAGTTGATAACGTTTTAATTTGACTTCATCTTGTCATACGAAACCTATGTTTTAGTTTCTTAAATTTGAAATTCAAATTTTATAAATGGCCTCGGGTGAGAACTTTCTAAACGAAAAGTGTAGATCTCGAAAAGATATGAAAGTTTGTAGTTGACGACTTTTTGATTTGATATCGTTTAGGGCCTTAAATAAGCAAATTACTTTCGGTTGGGTACAATATGTGGGGAACCAAAACTATATATAGACACATGTGATGGTGTAGTGCAGTGGTAAAGAGAGGAACCGCGCGAGGGTGAGGTCGCCCTTCCCTGGTTTAAAACTTTTTTTTGCTATTATTTTCTTTTTTTTATTTTTTTTAAAAATACACTGTAAGGGCCCAGCACTGTAAGTACAGTTGCATAGGGGCGGCTGGCCCAACCGCCCCTACAGAGGCTGGCCAGCCGCCCCTATTGAGCTTGCGTGGCGTAGTGACGGGTGACCACCACGACTACAAGACTACAACCATGTCTTCCCTTAGTGCTGGCCAGGATATGGGATGGCATCCGTCTCCATACCTGATTACCAGGCATCCAGCAGACTCAGGATGAGGGCGAGAAGTTGCAACAAATCGAACAGCCAATGGACATCGCGCCGCCTCACTGGAGACGTTTTCCCGCCAAATGTGAGCGGAGGTGCGGTTGTAGTTTGTTGCGCACGGCTTCTTTGAGCGTTGGTGGGTGCGGGAGATGCACGATTTGCAGTTGTTTCAGCCCAGCCCTTCTTCGCTGCTCCAAGTTGTGCCTTGTCGCAAGGAGGACCTTGATCTCGTCTGTCATGTCGGGGATGTTGGACATGTGGTTTCCCCTGTGGGCAGTGGACATGTCGTTTCCGTCGTGGACGAAGAGAATGCTATTTCCCTGCCAGCGGTGAACTCATACTATGCATCAACAGTTGGGAAGATGCATGCCTCCTTGCCATTCTCAATTGGAAGCCCTCGTCTCTTATCTATATGGTCCAGACTATACCATGAAATCCTGTCTGTATGGTCTAGACTATACCATGGAATCCTAGTGGCTTGTATGGTCTAGACTATACCATGGAATCCTGGTGGCTGCACACGTGTAGCTCTGGCGTATGGATGGTGTCCACCTTTATGTTTAGGAGGCTAAAAAAAATAGTCCCTCATTTCAGATTGAGAATAACAATGTAATTTGTGAGTCAACCCATTGTTATAAGTTACAACTCGAGGACAAGCTGCCTATCCAGGTGGGATGCAAACATGGCAGGGTCAAGTTGTTTTGCAGTGTGATCATACGGATCTCCTCACTCTCACAGCTAGACATACCCTAAACTCTAAACCCTAAACCACTGCTGCTCTCTCAACTCTCCCTTTGAACCCTAGCAGCCACATAAGACATAACATTCGACTATAAAGGTACCAGACAATTTACACATAAATGTGGGTACAGTGTTTTTTTGGAAGCCGTGTCTGAATTGGTAAAAAACATAAGCACGCTTAAAATCAAATAACATAGGAGTATTTATTAAATTAGGAATGCCACTAGCTAATTCCAAATAGACTGTTCACAAAAAAACTAAATAACAAACTGAAAACTGATAGGTAAATCTTATTGGTATTTGACTAAAGAACTTAAAACTAGGCACTATATCAGATGGATCCATCTTGGGCTTGCAGTGCTCTTGTCATCACCTTTTTGCTGACCTTACTCATCCTGGCTACTGCATCGGCTAGGACAGAAGGTGAAGTTTTCGCAAGATCCATATACCCTTGTGTGGCCACGACATCTTGCGCATTGTTCGAACAACACATAAACTCAACGCAAGCATGCTTGAGCTTGTCGCAGTGATGCTGATCAGCCAATGCCAGCGTCGTCGCCACGTTCTGCACGTCAAGATTGTTGCAAAGGATGCTCTGGCATATCAGCTTGAGCCTCTCGATGGCGTACCGATCCGCCGCCACCAGCAGGTGCCGGACCATGTCGCAGTTCTTGCTGTGGTAGTCTCTGGAGAGGTCCTCGTTGTGATCCATGGAGTCCGTGTAGACGAAGTAGAGCATCGCTCTGAAGACGTCCGGCTGCATGTCCTCGATGACGATGGGGTGGTTTTCCATCCCCACCTCTCTCATGGGCCCGCAGAGCTCCGCCTTGAACACCGGCGAGCGCATGGCGAGCACGAGCCTGTGCGCGGCGAACGTCTCGCCGGCGACGCTGAACGTGACGTCGGCACCGTCCCCGCTCTCCAGCAGCTCGGCGAGCTGCCGCTTGAGGTTGGACAGCGGCACCCGGATGCAGGGGAACGTCCTGGACTTGGACACCTTGGGCTCCTTCCGGACGGTGACCACGCACTCCATGGTGAGGCGGTCGTTCTTGACGTAGGTGCCCTCGAGCTCGGCGCGGCCGATGCACATGCAGTGGCACACCACCTTGTCCTTGTCCGGGTCCAGCTCCCGCATGATGACCAGCGCCGGGTGCACCGACGTGGCCGTCCCCGAGGCGGGGTTGACGAGGCGGAGGTCGCAGGAGGCGCGCACCTTGCCGGCGCCGCTCGTGCTGAGGAGGCGGAGGTAGGCGGAGACGAAGTCGAAGCCTCCCGCCAGCTCCTCGCCGTAGCCGTCGGGGTAGAAGAAGATCACCCACTGGTGGCCGGCCACGTTGAAGACGCCGGATCGGATGAAGTAGTCCGCGCCCATCCCGCGGTGCTTGCTGTACCCGAGGATGTCAAACACGTGCGTGCCCTGCGCCGTCTCCGGCGGCGGGCACGTCGACGCCGTCTTCGCTTGGGTCGTCATCATGCTGCCGTGGCGCGTGGCCGTGGGGAGGCGGCGACGGCGGACCTGCGACCTGCCAGTACCAGGAGAGGGAGGGAGGGAGAGGAATCAATCAGCACGACGACAGCATGCAGCCGAGATTGATCATTTATGTGCAAGTGCGCGCGTAATCGGTGGATCCGACGATCCCCGTTCTTGGTTCGGCGGCGCGACACGGATCTGACGAAAGAAGGTGCCGTGCTCTCATTCCTGGACCTGTAGTCGGAGGAGGAAGAGAATCAGAGGAGGTTGTGGAGGCGGTCGAACCTGAGAAGACGGCCGGAGGAGACGGCGACGGCGGCGAACAAGGCGACGATCTTGTGGAATCGTACGTCGTGAGCCCGTTGTGATAGTCATCTAAAAGAGGCTTAAGTGGGCCTCCGCCTACCTGCTCAAAGGGGCCCATGAAGAGAACTGATTACTCCATCCGTAAAAATTAGACGTCCAATTAGATTGGGTCATGCTGCCGCACGGACGTCCTAGACATAGGACGGACGTCCGAGCGGCCCACCGGCCGCACTGTGCGGCCCAAAACCAAAAACACACAAGCGCGAGGGGGGATCACGATTAATGCACTACTCCGACACCCCTTGCTCGCCCCCGCCTCCAAAAAACCACGGACGACCCCGCTCCTGCGCCTCTGCGACCTCGACGCGCCTACGCCCCTCGTCCACACCCTCGGACGCCACATGACACCGCCGGCCTTGCCCCCAATCAAAATGAAACTGTAATGGAACAAAGAAAAACACAAAATGTAAGTGAAAGATCGGGGACATCATAATCGAGATACATTGGAAACATGAGTTGAAACATAGCCGAACTGTGAGTTGTAACATGAGTTGAAACTGGAAAAAAGGACATATGTTCAGAAACATAACATGGAAAACTTAAAAAAATATAGAAACAAACATGTCAGACTGTCTGAAACAAACAATGGAGGGCAACTGAAACAAAAAAAAGGCTCAAGCAATTTGTAACATGAAAAAAATGAAAACCATGAGTTGCAACAACACAGAGCCATGTGTTGCAACAAATTGACACCTAAATAGAAACACGCAGAGTCATGAGATTGAAACACCCCACCCTGAATACCAAAACTGAAAAACAAACAAAAAATCCCTGAAAAAAAGAAACAACAAGACGAGTGCTGTTGAAACAAACCCCCAGAATCGGTTGAAACGACCATCGGAGAAACATCGCCCCACGAAACCCCAAAAGAACTCGTGAAACATCACGTGAAGACCTAATGAACCAACCAAAAGAACGCAAGCGAAACAAAAACAAAACCTCGTCTGAACCATTGCTGGTCACCAGAAGGGGAGCACTCAGAGAGAAGAGAGGGAGAAGGGAGAGAGAAGCACGAGACCTACCTGGACCCGGCCCCGTAGATCCACCGCCGCCGGAGATGGAGGAAGTGTGAGGCGAACAGAAGGGGATCCGACAGTGGAGATGGCTGTTTGCCTCCTCGGCGCACCCCATGGCGAAGTGGAGGTGGTGGATTGGCGGCCGCCTCCCCCGGATCCGGCGGATCCCCGTCCGCCTCCGCCGGATACGGCCAGTCCGCGCCCGCCTCCGCCGGATTCGGCCGGTCCGCGTCCGCCGCCGGCGGAACCGTCGCCAACCGCCATGGCGCGCGCGAGCGACGACGTGGAGAGCATGGCGGCGTGGGGTGTGGGAGGAGGAGACGAGGTGGAGGTGGGGGATCCGCGGCGGCCGCCGGTGGATTCCGTGGATCTGCGACCGCCGGCGCCATTTCCATGGCTTCCCCTGAGATATGACGATGACGAAGCACTCGAGGTAGGGGAGAGCGAGTGAATGGGGTGGGTACCGGGTCTCAGCGAGTTGCAAGGACGAGCTCGTCGCGACGAATGGGGTGGCGGTTCAGTCGGGGTACGCTTCAAGGAGATAATGGGCCGGGCCGCGGTGGAAGTTGTCCTAAGCTTCGGACGTTCGCGCATAAGCATTACCGAATTAGATTTCTTATGAAATGAAAATATATTTCATGATTAATCTAATAATACTTATGAAGCATTATAAACATTAATAATTTTTCATATATATCTCTACAACTAAATCATTTTAAAAACAATCGTCCTCGCCTCGCCCTCATGCAAAACTGTACCCCCGGCGCTCCACGACCGCATGCGTATTTCCGGTCTAATTAGGTAGCCTATTCGACTTGCCATCCTTAGTTTTTTTGGGCAAAATAAGAAAAATTCTTCTCCAACAGTTTGCTATCTTGGGTTCTTATTTTTCTCAACTTCGTAAAAATTGCTCCTCAGCGCGCATATATGCGCGCACGTAAACCCGCGCGCATCCCATTCCGAGGCCGCCGCCTTCCTCGCGTGAACACAGCGACTCTTTTCCTCGCTTCGTCTCCTTCACGCCACCGCCATCACCTTCGCGCCACCGTCGTCGTCCGCAGCTGGCCTCACCTCCTCCTTCCCGGGCGAGCCTCACGCCGCGCTCCTCCTGGCTCTCGGTTGCGCCTCGTCGTGGAGGCCCCGCTCAGCGACCAGATCACGCAGAGGAGGCTCCGGTCACTCCACCTCCTCTGGTGCCCTCGCGTATCCGACGCCGGCCTGATGCGCATCGTCGAGCGAGCAATTTGGCGTTGGCGATGACCGGGAAGACGAAGGCCCAAGAGTGTTTTCGACTTATTGGGTGCGCGCGGGAGACGGTAGAGGGATCGAGGTCGGAACGGATTTGTCTCTCACTGACGATGAGGATGCCGCCGCCGCTCACCGCACCAGAGGCATGCTCGACTGCTGCAACGGTTGTGTCCTCCTCTACGAGTTCGTCGTCCGGGAGCATCACCGGCCGTGAGCGCACGATCCTCGTCCGGGAGCATCACCGGCCGTGAGCGCACGATCCCCTCCTCTATGTACGAGAACATGAACAATAAGGGCTAAAATTTAATTTCATTTCTCTCTCAGGTTCCTGATGTAAATTTGTTAAAGAGGAAAGTTTTTTAATCTAGGTTTAGTTAATTACTAGAAAGTATAGGACCATCGATGCAAGAGTAACTTTAAGTTTTGGCAGGTGAAAAATAGCAAACTGTTGGAGAGAGACTCTTTTTTTACTTTCTATATTGTTTTGGCAGTTAGCAAATCATAAGATTTATCAAACAAAAAATAAAGAAACTGTTGTAGATGCTCTATCACCTTGGGACTGCGGGTCTCTGGCTCCCACTAAAAATAGGAAACAAATAAATCGCCCAACAAATAAATAAAATAAATCTACAAGCCCACAATTAGAAGTTACACCTCAAAGCACTCAACCCATAGCCCACGCAATCAGCAGTTAACCTCTTCAATCACCTCCCACGATCACCCACGCCGCCCATCACACGGTCTTGCCCCAACGCACATATCGATCGCCCGATCGACGGCCTCGCCGTCCGTCCACCGTCTGTCCGTCCGCGTCTGTTGCCTGCCGCTGTCGCCAGACAGAGGCCGTCGTTGTCCGTCCATCGCGCGGTCGTCGCCCGGTCGTCCCGCACGCCGCCATTGTTCGGTTGTCTGGCCTGCCGCTGCCATCGCCCCGCCTTCTCGCCTGCCGCCATCGCACAGCCATCTCACCTACTGCCATCGTACCCCTAGACGAACCACTACACAAGGTGAGAATCAGACATCCATAAAACACACACTCATACATATATGATATTTAAGATATTCATATTTTAAATATCTTTCTGACGTCACGATTATGCTATCTTTTTTAGTTAACAATCAAACACATATATGTTATTGTGGTATTATGTTTTCCGTTGCAACTCATGGTCATTTACCTAGTTTAGTTAAAATTTAGAATCTTTGACTTTTTGGTAATTGAGATTTATATTCTTTTTTTTTGGTACAGAGGAGAGTACATTGAGGCTTAATTGTGTCCTTGTTTCTATGATTCTCTTCTCCTCAAGTCAAGATGTCTTGCCTGTTACATATAGATCTCATCGGTGACCGCCCATCGGTGAAGTATTGATGTTTGCCTGAACAAGGCCCTGAGACTAGAGATTCTATCTTGGTTTGATTGGTTAATTGCTTGACTGTAGTCTCTTCTCGCTCAGGTTGGTGATAGTGAGCAGATACTTAAAAAAGGATTCATGTACACCAAAATAGGAAAAATGAATTGAATCAGATTCTGGCCAATCCATCTCTTGCTAAATCTAATTGCTACAATCTGATTCCTGTAACAACTTTCAATTTCAGGATCGAAACACAGACCCTGAAGGAAAGAAGACCCTGAGCGCTGGCTGTGAAACTCTGGAGAGAATACAAGTTCTGTATTGTTTTAAGTGCCCAGAATAAAACCTAATTTTTTATATGATGAACAGTATATAGCAGTCATTACAAGTTCTGACAATCTCATTATATTGGTTATAGGATAAACTAATGATACTTGATACTTCTCACTGTCTAATAAGAACAACCTAACTAAACCATTCCTTAACAAGATATATACTATATATAATTTAACAAGAAACATTGTTATATCGCTTAACATAAGCTGTCTATGCATTACACAATTTCATTGCCTTCTCAAATGCATCTGAGGTTGTCTTAAGATTCTTATAACCTGGAGTTGCTATCACTGCATACATCACAACTGAGGTGGTGATAAACACAGCGCAAACATCATTAAGCCTGTCACATTTATGTTGAATATGCCAAAGCCAATGTAGCTGACATGGTCTTCACATTAAGTTTCCTCACAAAAGTATGGTTTGACATATCAACTTGGTCCAATCCACAGCATTTACGAAGATAAGCTACATCCTCACTGTATTGCTAGCTCATCAGTACAAATCTAGTACAACAAGTCCAATATAGAACTCACAACCTCATGGCAACTCCTGTACTCACCGGTATCGTAGAACTACTGAGAAATGCTTACAAACAAAAGTTGTGTGCCACTTATTAGATAGGATGAACAAGAATACAAGAATCAGAAGTGGATATTTACACCACCCTTTTACAAAAATGTGACACAAATACTAAAAACCATAGTTTGAATTTTTATTAGTAAAACAGCTTCATTAATTGTCTTCAATGGTCGGCATTAGCAAGCTTTGCTAAACTAGTTTTCTGGAAACGCATCTATCTGTTCTTTCCAAAAAAGGAATCATGAGACAAACGCCTACATATAAGATGCTATTGACGAAAGATAACAATGGCTCATATAAAGCCAGTGACAAAACATGAGGATGGCTAACCTGAGAGTGCTGAATAAAGAAACAGTGCCAACTAAGTTAACCGAGGAACCATGAGAGAAAGCTTTCAGTCTTTACATATAGAGTGATTTAGAAGAGCTTTCAGTCTTTACACATAGAGTGATTTGTGCTTATGTTGCTACTACCCTCATAACTCTGAGAACGTTATACTCTAACAAAAGAACTACTACCAGTGTGTATAGACTGGCAACATTTTACTTGCCAATGTATCTTATCTCGTGTGATTCTTCCTAACTTAAGAAACATTAACTAATCAAACTCTAACATGAACACACAAAAATACAGCATAAATATTAACAAGCAACTAAGCAAGTACCTTGCCTTATATGTAGGTCTAAACTAAGGTTAATAGAACAGAATTCGAAGTCAATCCTAAAGTAGCTTTTAACTATGCACCAAGTACCATGTATTTCGAATCAGTCGTTGGTAATTAACACAACCATCCAAAATTACAACTGAGTAGACTTGCTCATGATTTCTTTGGATTTAGCAACTGAACCTCTCTCTTTCTCCAGGGCATGGATGTACACCCATAACAACCAAGTTCAAGTCCTCATTGCTAAATTTGGTGCCTGTTTCTTCATAATCAAAACCCACTGGAAACATTAATCCAGATAATCATTTTATTCAATCATATATTGAAAGCACATGAACCTCCAAAATCATGTGCAAGCGCAACAATGGATATCGTACAGCTATCAGCATATATAAATGGTAAAAACTAATGACCAAGGAGGTAAAATTAATTGTGACTGTCCAAGCTATTTCATATTTCTCACAGAAACCTCAAGAGCATTCTAGTCCTTGTGCTTAAAGCTATGAGTCCATCATAGCATTGTGCGAAAAACTAGACAGCTTGCATGTTAGTATATTGAATATAAGAGTAAGTATGACACACATGATAGTTCTCAATCAATTCATCATATACTGGGCTGGGCTACTCATCCCTAGGTAAAACTATTCTGACAAGCTATTGTAATAATTTAATAAGAAACACCGGCTGACAGCTTAAGGCAAGCTTCTTATGTTCTACGCAATTTCATTGCCTTCTCAAATGCATCTGCTAGTGCAGAGGGGCAAGTTGTCTTGAGATTCTTGTAGCCTTCGGTTGCCACCACTGCATCCATCACATCTGAATTGGTGATATATTCAAGGCAAACATCTTGAAGCATGTTGCAGTTATGCTGATAAGCCAAAGCCAATGTAGTTGCCACAGTCATCACATTAAGATTCTCAGCAAGGATGCTTTGACAAATCAACTTCAGCCTATCCAAAGCATATCTGTCTGCAGCCACAAGCAAATGCCGGATAATTTCACAGTTGACATCTTCCACAAGATCCATCATGTCAGGCAAAGAATCGGTATAGATAAACTGAAGCAGGACCCTAAAGACAGCAGGCTGCATGTCTTCAATGGTCACAAGCTGCGCGCTCCTCTCCCTCATCTGACCATAGAACTCAGCTTTGAAAACTGGCGACCGCATCGCGAGCACAAGCTTATGTGCTGCAAAAGTTTCTCCTCCAACTCTGAATGTGACATCTGCACCCTGCTCTTCTTCCAACAACTTGCCAAGATGATTACCAATGTCTGATGGGGGAATCTCGATTTTTGTGCACAATTTGGTTGCAGATACCTTAGGTTCTGTCAAAACAGTGACAATGCATTCGATCACAAGGCGATCATCTCGAAGGTACACCGACGCCTCAAATTCGCTTCGTTTCTTGAACGAGGAATGCTGAGGAGCATACCTACTGACATCACTGGAATTAAACATTCTAGGCCCTGTCTTGTGCACCGAAGCAGACAACCCTGTTGTCAGGTCGACCAGCTTCAGGTCGCAGGATGCCCGAACCTTGGCGCCTTCCTTCTCCTTCATGAGCTCCAGATAAACCGAGATATAATCTTTGTCTGGAGGGGTCACATTCCCATCAGGGTAGAAACGGATGGACCACTGGTGGCCTCCGATGGAGAAGGTGCCGGACCTGATGAACTTGTCGTGGCCCATCCCCCTGTGCTTGCTGTAGCCGGTGACCTCAAACAAGTGCCTGCCTTGCGCCGTCTCCGGGGTGCACGTCGACGCCGTCGTCGGCGTCGGAGCATGGGGAGCCATCGACGGCGATGACCACGGCAAGAACTGACAGAATCGGCGCAGCGGCGGCATTAAGCGCGTGACCTAGACTTTTTACGGCGACAAATAAAGAACCGCAAATTGATCAGAACTCGAGGTAGATCCTAGAGGGGAGCGAAGATGAGGTTATGGAGTACAATCGAACCTCCCGAAGATGGCTGTCGGCGTCGGCGGCGGTGAACTGGCAAACGACGGCGCGCCGGGAAGGTGAGGAGATGCGGGGAGTAAAGCAAGCCAATGAGGCTTCCACCTGGGCCCAAAGATAGCCCAGCAGAACCCTACAGCCCAGTCCGACAAGGCCCATACCTAAGCTCATTGTGGCTTCTGAAAAAGTGTTTCGTGGCCTACCTCAACTTTCACAGTCGTTCGATTTTCTTCCCTCGTTTACCAAACTTGTTTTTCCACTCTCTCTCAAAACTTTTAAAGACAACGGTAGTTTTGATGACACTTCTGCTAACTTAGGGTCATGTTAGCCGTTCTATGTTGTGTCACATCAGTCACGAGAGGGTAAATTGAACTTTGGGGACGTAGAATTATTTTTTCAGAAGATTATCCAAATGTCCTTTAGAATTTATCCAATTAAAAATCATAAAATATAGTTTAATCTTGAAAGATCATAGAAGATTTGGTTTAGCTAAAAAAATACAAAATATGACTAGTTTTGTATTTTTTTGAGCTAAATATGAAACTAGTTTTGTATTCCTAAAATCATTTTGTACCTTTTGGTGACTAAATTAGAATCAGTTAGATCTTATATGGATTTCTTTTGGTGTTTTGCTAGTAGATGCTCTCATTGTCTATACTATTATGGCGGTCAAGTGACTTTGATGACAACACAAACTAGTGCAATGTAGCCACATCATGCTTAATACTATTTAGTGTAAATATAAGTGTGTGACTCTATGTGTAAACATCATGGTCCATGTACCACCATATAGATTTTTCTACCGCATTACGCTCCATAATAAATTGTATTAAAACTTAATTAGATTCAATAGTTTGTAAAATTTAATTAAATATACTCAACAAAGGGTGCATACACAATATGAGCAACATGGTGCATGCAGCCACGTAGGCTAACACAACCACCGACTTGATAGAGCCAAAATTTTGTTCTCTTGACCACCGACTCTTAACCCCAGCGTAGGCTGCCCAATGGTGGGAAACCCAGTTAGGCAGCCTCTATTTGACGTGGAAGGAGGAAAATTGATGGTAACGAGAAGAGAATTGAAGGGGGTAAGTTTTATAACGAATTATACATGGATAATTTTCTCAAAGGTTGTCAGTTCCACGGCTAGAAGCACCTCTACGACTGCTGCAGAAATTGAATTAGGGAGGAAGCTTCTTTCGCCTAGAAGCACCTATAGGTTCTCATCTCATTGGTTGGCTTTTGACTTTTAGGAATAAAAAAATAGACCCCAAAAGGCCAACCCAAGGCAAGCACCCAAAAATAAGTTGTCTTAAGCTGCTTTTTTACAAGCAGCCACTTTTGTGTGGTATAATTTTGGAAGCACCTTAGATCCTGCTTTGGCCTGTTGATTTTCTACTTTTTAAAATGAGCAGAAATAAAGAGTTGTTTCACTTTCACATCAGTTTTAAGGAAGGTATAGAGAGGATATGTTTTATACTTGTTTCAACCAAACAGCTTATAGTTTTTTTCACAACGCATTACTCAGAACATTTTTTTTACAGATCACAACTCCTAGCAAATTTTTCATAGCTCACAGCCCAACAAAATAGACCTTAGAGCTCTGACAGCCCAAATGCCCTTTCATGTTCATCTGATAGCCCAATGACCTTAGAGCTCAACAAATATGTCAAATTATGGCATAACAAAGTGTGACATCAACCATTTTCCATCCTGGCTTACAAATTCGTTTTTCTTTCCTCCCGTCGCCAATGAAGTAAAATCAATGAATGCAGACCATTTATAACCATTGTTGCACATCTATAGCTCGAAAACAAGCGAAATATAGATTTTTCTTTGTGACAAATGTGTCCTTGAATTTCTTTATTGCTTTAACTTTTTTCCCATAGCAACACACAGGTAAAAACCTAGCACAACTTTCAGTACAACTTTGTAAAGTTCATAAGAGGTCAGTGCAATAAATCTTAGTCAACCATAATTTAACTTTGCTTTGAGTACTGAATTCAATAAACTAAGAAAACCCACTTCAGCATTATCTTATCATGCTTGAATCAACTAAAAAAAGGCATTGGAAAACTAACTACTGCAGGGACTCTGGTGCCTAATCAACTAAACATTCTAATCTCCCATAATATCCCTTTAAAAGATTGATTTGTTATGCTTATGGATTGAGAAAAAACTTACTATTTTAAAATAGATGCAAATAACACACTTAAGAATGTTAGTTACATAATCGATATTTTAAATCATAGACTCTGTAGGTAAATAAATGGTAAAAACTAATTATTAAATGGAAAATTACTTTATATTAATATTTATGCCAAACCTCTTGCCGTCTTTTCAAACATTTCCAATTTGTGATGGTAGCCTTTGTCAATAATGGATCAGTGCATTACAGAATTACACATAATGTATATTACTAGCATGTAGCATGTCCATTATTTAAAGAAAAAATAAATTCAACACATGATAAAAAAGAGAGATTATTTAGAGGGAGTACCACCAAGAATTCAGAGAACTGGACAATTCACACATTAGCTGTTCATTCAATAGATAATAAAGCCAGAATGTTGATAGGGAAATTTAAATGTGCAATTGAACATTACTAGATTGATGACAGGATGGATAGACATAGCAAAATAATGACAGTTCTCGCTGAAAAGAAATATTTAGCCTATCCATTTTAAGATTCATCTAACACTAAGCTGCTGCCGCTACTGATGCTAAACGATATATGGATGTTATGAGCTGCCAGAGCAAAATCTTTAGAAAATTTGTGTCAATTGAGAACTTGCCGTGATGAACAGCTTCAAACAACCACCTTAACTATGTTTTTCGGAGCCTCTTTGATGACCTCTCAAATGCATCTGCTAGCGCAGAAGGGCAAGTTGCCTTAAGATTCTGATAACCTTGAGTTGCCACCACTGATTCCATCACGCTTGATGAACTACTGATGAACTCTAGGCAAACATCTTTAAGCCTGTCACAGTTATGCTGATAAGCCAAAGCCAAAGTAGCAGACACAGTCTCGACATCAAGATTCTTGCAAAGGATGCTGGCACATACCAACTTCATCCTGTCCACAGCATATCTATCAGCAGCCACAAGCAAATGCCTTATCATTTCTCTCTTAACTTCTCCATCTTTATCATCCATGTCAGGCAAGGAATCGGTATATATGAAATGCAGTAGGGCCCTAAACACATCAGGCTGCATGTCTTGAATGGTCACAACCCGTTCTTTCGCCTCCTTATGTTGCCCAAGCAGCTCTGCTTTGAAAACTGGAGACCGCATAGCGAGCACCATCTTGTGTGCCCTAAAAGTCTCTCCTCGAACACAGAAAGTGACATCTGCTCCTTCCCCTGAATCCAACAATTTGCCAAGAAGCTCAGCGATGTTGGATGGCGGGACCTCAATTTTATTCAATAATTCAGGTCCAGGTCCAGACACCTGTGGCCGTTTTACAGTTGTGATGCATTGGATGGTGAGGTGATCATCCTTAAGGTAGGATGATGCCTCAAACTCGCTCCGATTCATGAATGAGCCATGCTGTGGAGCAGCAAATCTACCGCGGTGATCCCATAACAACTTCAGCTCAGTCTTGTGCACTGACGTTGACAGCCCGGTGGTTTGGTCGACCAGCCTGAAGTCACAGCTGCCCAGCACATTGTCGACTTTGCTCAAGAGCTCGAGATAAACTGAGATGTAACCCGAGCAGTCCTTTTGGTCCCCGTCAGGATAGAAGCGGATGGCCCAGTCGTAGCCACCGACGGAGAAGGTGCCGGATCTGATGAACTGACCGATCCCCATACCCCTGAAATGGCTGTAGTCAAAGATCTCAAAGACAAGAGTGCGTTGCTCTATCTTCGCAGTGCACGTAGACACCGTCATCGGCGTCGTCATGCGAACTGCTGGGGCGCCGATGAGCAGCAAGGCCGGAGAGGAATGAATCGCCGCGACGTCTTCCCTGGACTTCTTGATAAGAAAAAGAGAGAAGGAAACAGATAAAAGGGGCGGTTAAATCGGAAGGGAATGCATTCGGCAGCGAAGAGATCGTGGCAGTGGTGAACCAACCTTCTGAAGAATGCTGGAGAAGCCGCCGGCGGCGGCGGTGACGGAGAAACCCTCGATTCGTTTTGGTTGAGGAGTGGAAGAAAACCCTCGATACGATTCGGCCCACGCAAAGCCATTATTGCTAGCCCACTTTCGGAACCAACATAAAAATTCTCCCTCTCTTTCTCGGAGACCAAAAAAGAAAAGAAAAGAAAATAGAAATGGACATTTAACTATTGTCCGAGATTGATATTATCTGCCTACTTTCAAAGATGGTTTATTATTTTTTAAAAAATAAAAATTACTTCCTATGTTTCAAATTTTAAGTCGATTTACTTTTTTTACATCTATTTTGCTATGCATCTGGATATAATATTATATTCAGATACATAGAAAAATGAGTGAAAAAAATCAAAGCAACTTATAATTTTGAATAGAAAAGGTATAGTATTAAAAAATTGAAACAAATTCATTTTATACAAAAATACATTTTCTAAAAGTATAACCTTTCATTTGGTCATCCATTTGGAGTTTTTTGTATATCTTATCTATAATTGTTCCTAGTTTTTGATTACACATAGTCATAGGCATTATTTATTTAAATTAGCATTTTTGTTGTCAATTACACATACCAATTTAGATGCTCAATACACATGTACATTCACCCCTGCGAATATACATATGCAAATTGTATCCCTATGAACATCTCGGATAATTGCTCAAATCTCGAGATTGACGGAGCCACTGCAAGAGCCTCATTGTCATCGGATAATCATCTACTACTGAAAGCGGAAAAATGTGAGCACGTACTCGTGCCAAGTCGATGACTTAAACCCAGGAGTTCTCAAATTAGCATTTTTTGTTGTACTAAACAGAGAGATCTGCTGATAAGAGAACCAATGTTCAAAATAGAATACAAAATATTTCAGAGTTAAATTGATCAAATTATTTTTAGTAGATGCAGATCTTATGTTTGCTCATAGGAAGAGTTTGTTAGAGCCTTAGTCTTGGCATCTTGAAAGAGAATTCTATGGACCTTACCAATCTTGGTAGTGAGATGACAAGAATCACTTCTCCATTTAAATTATGATTGCGGACAAAAGCTTGTTCCCCACTGACTCTTCACTTACACCTTCCAATCAAAAGTGAAACATAAAAATCAAGATGGAGAGATCTACCAAACTAGTCCATAGTCGACGATGGATTCTCTTGGTCAATATGAGGTATATCTTACAACTAAAAAAACTAAATGTCATCACCTAATTATGACTAATCACTTCACCCCCACTAATCGCTCCCACTCTCCGAACCCCGCTAATAATGTTGGCTTGAAACATATTATACTTATTCTAGGAATTGCTAATTGTATGCCACCTGAAATGCCTCAAATATATGTAAAAAATAAAAATTTCTTGCTTGAGAAAATATTGTACCTTATTTGGGAACTTCTTAATAGTAGGCAGCCTGAAAGGCATGTATAACTCTATTATAGGCTGCTATCAGGGGCAGAGCTACAGTGATGATTGTGGGTGCAGCTGCACCCACAAAAATTCTTAAAAACAGTGGAAAAACACAAAATTTCACCATATTTGCACCCACAATTCAAAAAAACTTGCACCCACAAGACCAAGGTGCACCCCCCTTGAATTTGCTCTAGCTCCGCCACTGGCTGCTATCGTGTTCCATCTAGTATTCAGGGTAAAAGAGTCTTTCGTGTTGCTTTTAACACGGTTATCTTGTCAAACTAACAGAAGAGCCAAGAACCAATAAAAAAATTGTTTTAGGACATACATAATAAGCAATTTCAATAAAAGAGGGCCAACAAACTAAGCATAACTTTTTTAGATCAAGGAGCTGATTTTCTCTAGAAACAAATACATTTTTTTACATTCAACTATTGTCTATGTTTGGTTGTCCTGAAATCTAAAATCTTTATCCACAAAACTGTCAATATGGGGAAAATTTGGTTGGGATTTTTCTAAATACCACTATAAATTAAAGCTAACACACTCCACCTAGTACATTATTGACGATAAGAACGATTCTCCAAACAATATGATTTTTCTATAAGTTATAACATTTACACTTAGATGTTTACTTGGTTTTATTCATCACAGCTTGGTGATAAAATTGAAATTTAGATGTGATGGGTTTGGAGAACAACTTGGGACACGATAAGACTCTTATCAATACTTCAACAACATTTGCACCATATTTCTGCCCACAAATAAATAACACTTGAAAGTTGTTCGTACGCATTCCAAACATTGAGGTTTTTAACATAAGGTCCATTCTTGTCTGTAGATTTTGAATTTTTGGAAATGATGGGAGTGTATTTGGTCTGAAAATAGTATATATAAATATCCATATTTTTATATTTTATAGATATATTAGTTGGAACAGAAAGTAGGAGCCAAAGTTTGGAATCTTCTTCGTGTCAAAAAAAAAAGTTTAGAATATTCCCACAATTTCAAATTATTATTTTTTTGTGACAAAGAATACTATGAATCATTTCTAAAAACTAATCATTTTCTCAGATGAGATTTCCTGCTACATCCCACTATCGTAAAATTGCAGACCCTTGATTCCGCTCTTATACCAAGCGTACGCTATGTTTTCTGGAAATTTTAAGGCCATGCTAGGAGAGGATGCATGGAACAACTTTCAATCTGGAATTTTGTCTTTTGCACAAACTGCTCAATCCATGTTACATGGTAGATAAATATACGACTGACATGTAGCTGATTAGAGGTAGTCTGAATGAGCTCCATCTATCGATCAGGTAACAATCTTCGAAGTAGTTAAAATTTGCAAATGTTCTCAAAAGTAGTGACAGAGGAGGTGCACAATGCAAGCGCAAGATCAAAACACAAAGCAGCAGCTAGAACTTGTAATGTTCTCAAAGTAATGGCAGAAGAGGTGCACAATACAAGCGCAAGGTTAAAACACGATTACTCTACCTGGCACTTGCTGTATGAAACCAAATTTACAGTAATCCATGATAAAAGTTTTATGAAAACTTGGAAAATAATTGCAAATAGAATGGTGAATCATGAAGAATCACTGCAGACAGCAACGTCAACCGTAACCCCAAATCATCAACGCTATTTGGGCGATAAAGGGCAAACAATGTCTTGAATAAAATTCATCTTAAGTGAGATATATTGACTGAAACAAGAAAACCTCTACTCAAGAGGGTAAACAGTGTTGAGAATAAAATCTCAAATACTTCCATATTTGCAGAATACAAGTAATATAATTAGTCAAATTTAAAACAAGACGATGCAAACTTTGGAGAATCTGGAAACCACAAAGAACAAAGCAGCCACGTTCAACAATCTAATGTGGCTTTGCAAACCGATGGCATGCACTCAGCTATATATGAATTAAGCAGCGTGTCGACAACCCGTTGACAAACAAACTGCTAAGTTCATGTGCCTTCAATACTAGACAGGATTTTCTACCATCAGAAAGCTGCCAAAATAGGGCAATCTTGTTAACTACATGACTGATTGCCATTTCTGCTCCAATCTACTCGGTATTTGTCATAGACAACCGAACTAAATTTAATGTTCAGGCAAGAAATGCCATCAGGAATGTAACTATCACCGTTCATGATCATTACTAGGAATTCAGTAACAATATATATTGTAACCATTATGACTAAGAGATTACAGACAACATCCCTCATATAAAATATATGACAATGAGAAACGCGGCTATTCGATTCAAGATTTCTTGTTCTACGAAACCTGACATTAATTTCATTCGATTAATATTAAGGAACTAAGAGCCCTCTCCTTAATTATCCTTTACAGATGATAACTGCAGCAAAATAGAAGCCATATTCGGGCATGAAACATATTACATATGGTAAGAATGTAAGTAGGAATCATGAATATTAACATTCCCAAGAACATGTCTGTACGGGAAAGCACTTTCTATTAATATTTACAACACCTCTTGCCGGCTTATCAAACATTTCCAATTTATGATGATAACCTTCAACAATAATGGATCAGTGCATTACAGAATTACACATAAATGTGTATTACTAGCATGTAGCATGTCCATTATTTAAAGGAAAAGGTGAGCAAAAGGTAAAAGAAATCTTTTTTTGTGAACCAAGGAAAAAGAAATTCTGTACATGATAAAACGAGAAACTATATAGAGGGAGTACCAAGAATTCAGAAAAGGACAGTTCCCACATTTAGTTGTTCATTCAATAGATAAAGCCAGCGAGAAATTCTGTAGATGTTAAAACGACAAACTATATAGAGGGAGTACCAAGAATTTGGAAAAGTGGACAGTTCGCACGTTTAGTTGTTCATTCAATAAATAAAGCCAGCAAGTTGACAGGGAAATTTAAATGTGCAACTGAACATTACTAGATTATGACAGGATGTATAGACAGCAAAACAATGACAGTTCTCCTTCCTGAAAGGAAGTATTTAGCCTATCCATTTTAAGATTTCATCTAACACGAAGCTGCTACTTCTGTTAAACAATATACGGATGTTATGAGCTGCTAGAGCAAACTCTTTAGAAAGTTTGTGCAACTTGAGAAATTGTCCTGATGCACAACTTCAAACGGCAACATTATGTTTTTCGGAACCTCTTAGACGACTTCTCATATGCATCTACTAGCGCAGAAGGGCAAGTTGCCTTAAGATTCTGATAACCTTGAGTTGCCACCACTGATTCCATCACGCTTGATGAACTACTGATGAACTCTAGGCAAATATCTTTAAGCCTGTCACAGTTATGCTGATAAGCCAAAGCCAAAGTAGCAGACACAGTCTCGACATCAAGATTCTTGCAAAGGATGCTTGCACATACCAACTTCATCCTGTCCACAGCATATCTATCAGCAGCCACAAGCAAATGCCGTATCATTTCTCTGTAACCTTCCCCATCTTGATCATCCATGTCAGGCAAAGAATCTGTATAGATAAAATACAGTAGGGCCCTAAACACATCAGGCTGCATGTCTTCTATGGTCACAAGTTGTTCCTTTGCTTCCTTCATTTGCCCAAACAGCTCTGCTTTAAAAACTGGAGACCGCATAGCAAGCACTATCTTGTGTGCTGTGAAAGTCTCTCCTCCAACACTGAAAGTGACATCTGCTCCATCGCCTGTATCCAACAATTGGCCAAGAAGCTCATTGCTGTTGGATGGCGGCACCTCAATTTCGTTCAGTGATTCAGGTCCAGACACCTGTGATTGTTTTACAGTTGTGATGCATTGGATAGTGAGGTTGTAACATCCCAAAAATCCAAACTACAAAATTTTTTCTAAATAAACCCATGTTTGTTGCTTGTCTTGTAAGAAACCTCACTAGTTTGCTTATAGAGTATCTATATTAGTTGTTAAGCATTGTGATGCAACAACATCACATGTGTCTTAATGTGGTCCTTAAGCCACATGTGATTAGGACCTTAGGGAAACCTCCTATACTTAAGGATGAGAGCCCATGACCAACCACTCAATATAGTATGCCCTAGTGTTAGCCCCTAGGTTATGAAACTTAAACCCTAATGACCCTATGCTGGACGTAGTAGCAATGCCACCAAGGTGCAATGTCTATACATGTTCACCTACCCATAGTATAAACCCTACGACCAACTACTGCCTAACTAGAGCTAGCTAGTGGTTAGTGTTACCACCCCAACCCGTGACTTAGTGACTTATACCTATGCCCATGACTCCACTTATGAGGATATTAGTCTTAAACCCTAAGCCATGGCATTAGAGGCTATCCTCACCAAGTGACTAACGACCTGGCCCTAGCTGGGCAGAGACTAGTGACATCATGCCCTATGCTAGATCTATTAAGGTGATATACAACATGTTTGACTTGGGTTTTATTGGATTTTTGTATTGCTTAATAAATCAACAACCAAACATCTATTTATTTATAAAAATAAATAGATGAAATATTATATGGGAGTGATATCCCAACAAGCCTATGACCATTATGACCACCAAGAGAAAGTGTACATATAATGCAAGGTATGAGACATACATGCATATAATAATTGGCCCAACATAAGCTCTTGACCATAATAACACTTAGCTTAGCTCGCTCTGCCCTTCCATTTGGCCCAAGCCAGCGACCATAACGACGACTGTGACTCTCGAATCGAGCTTGCTCTGCCCATAAGCCGACGCCGTGACACGAGAGTTATTCGCGTCATCGCCCTCATGATCATGCCACAGCTGGAGCCCCGTCTGACTCCACCGCCCACGATGTCCGTGGCACCTGCCGCGAATACAACAACGGCCACGTCATGAAGCCACGACATCACCCAGTTCCCTAAAAAAAATCACGAGAGCTTAATTAGGAAAAATCTTGCTCCTTAATCCTTTGATCAACAGGCTACACTAGTGTGCATGCTACTATACCCTATTGTATCGATGTGTAGTACAGAGATGCACGTACTCCCTCCGTTTCAGTATGATTGTCGTTCTAGCACAGTACAGCATTCCAAAATGTGTGTCGTTCGCTACTCGTTTCGTAGGGTAGCAGCTGTAGCACAGGCACAACACACGCGCTGTCGGCCTGGCACAAGGGCAGCTTTTTCTTTTTTTCCCAAGGCAACAGGTCTCGTCTCAAGGCAGCTTATCCCTTCCCTCCATCTGGCAGCTATCAGTTCCCTCTCCCCATGTGCCGATGCTCAGTCCCCTCCCAAGGCAGCAGGCAGCAGGTCTCGTCGAAAGTCACAGGCAACAAGCAGCAGGCAGTAGGCAGCTTATCCCTTCTCCTGGTATTTGTGCATGACGCCGGACGACACTCAAATTGGAATAGAGGGAGTAAGAGCTAACCGAGCAACAACTCATATCTAGCCTACTGCCTAAATCACGTATCACCACCGTGCATGCTCCTGTGCTCCTTGCTTAGTACGTGAACCACTTAATCAGGCAAGCATTCATGCACGGACACAGGCTAATAGCATCCATCATTGCCGTTCGGCCCAGTTTGATCACAAGGAGCCCAAGATGCCCCTTTGCCCTCACGAGCACAGCACGCAGCCACCAGCTTGCAACCGCGTACGCTGTACGCAAACGCAGCCGCCGCCGCTTTTGCATGCTACTGTACGACGCCGTCCTTGGCCCCATACGTCAGCCACAGGAGTGAAGAGGAATCCAAGGAACTGCCGCACTCCGTTTTCTTTCCGTCGCCGCTCCCGTCTCCGTCTCTCTCTCCGTACGAGCACGCCGCGTCGACGCCATCGCAACTCAGAGGAACGCCAACCTGCCCACGCACCTGGATGATCGCCACGTCGCCCGGCCGTCACATCAAGCGGCCCGGACGCGAGGCGACGCCCGAACCCTAGCGCCCGGCCTATAAATACTAGCAGCCGCCGCCGCTCCTTGCAACTCCTCCGTGCGCCGCCACCAAGCCCTCCACCTTCTCCCTTCCGCCGCCGCCTCCTTGTTTCCTCGCTCCGTCGCGGCACCGCAGCACCTCCACGCCTTGCCTCAAGCCCGCACCGCGATCACGGCCGCCGAGCAGCAGCACGCCATCGAGCTCGCCCTCGCGCCCAACCACCCTCGCCGCGGCATAGCGGTAGCGCCACGGCCGCAGCCGCGATGACGCGACCGCACACACGGCGCCGCGTCCTCGACTCGCGGTCCGCATCCTCGCCGTCCGCCGGAGCCGCGCCATCGACCTCCGCGCGACGCCCGTCCTTGCCGAACCATCCGGTGAGTAGCCCGTCGCCAAAGCCCCTTCCTTTCCTTCACCTCGTGTAACCTCCACCTGAGATCGGCCCTCGTGCCAATTGCCGCGCCTTGCCCTAGGACCGAGCCGCAAGAACGACGCCCCGCCTTGCCGTGCCATGCCACCACTCGTCAGGCCGATGGGAGCAGGAGAAGATGGGCGAGGAGGAGGAGCCGACGCCGGAGCTACGCCAAGCATGCCGAGCAAGACGACGCCTGGAACCGCACCGCGCCGCCTTTGCTCGACTACACGTCCCGGTGAGCACCGCCGCCCGCTTTGCCAACCTCGACCATGCTTCCATGGCCATGGCGTCCCCGGGACGCGTAGGCTTAGGCCATCTCCGGCCTCATGGCACACGCACCCACCGAGCACTGACCGACCCAAGCCTCGGAAAGCCGGCGCCACCATACGCCGGAAAGACTTGCCCGCCATGTCGCGCGCGGCCACGCACGCCGTGGTGCGCGCCGCCGTTTCCCGGCAAAGTAGACGCCTCGGACACGCCGACCCCCGGGAGCACATCCGCCGTGACGGCGCGCATCCCATGCGCGCGTCGCCGGCGCGAGACGCCCACGGGGAAGACCAACCCCTACCTCGCCGCCGGAGGAGAGTCCGCACGGGGCGCTCTGCGCCGCCGTGGCGCGAATTCACGCCGGCCGATTCCGGCCACCTCGCTCGTCGAGGTTGCGCCGTGAGCCGAGCCGCGGGCCGCCGCACGCCGTGGTGCCTCCGTCGGTGAAGGAGACGCCCTGATGTTGGCGCCTTGAAACTTTGCCGCGCGCCGCCATGGACGCTGTGCGCCGCCGCACGCTCCATGCCGTTTGCCGCGCGCCGCCATGCCCAATTTCTGCTGTCGTCGCGCCGAATCGATACCCCGTGGCTCCAATCGAAGCTCGGAAGTGCCAATATGAAGGAAAGCCGCCGGCCTTGCCCGTTTGCTGCACGCCGCCGCCGCCGGCGAGCCGCCACCGCGGCCAGCCATGTTGGAGCGCCCCGTGAGCCTAGATGCCGACCTTGATATGCTCGCCATGCCACCGCGGAGCCCATGCGCTCGCTGGCATGGAGCGGGAGCTGCCAAGGCACCGGGACGCCTCGCCGTGCCGCCGCCGGCCATGGCAACGAGCAGAGCGTGCAAGGAAAGAGGAGGAGATGGAGAAGGAATGTTGCTGGTGCGTGGTGGATGGACTTGGTCCATGGAACCGAGCCACAGACGGTGGGTCCCAACAGCTCAAGTCCACCATGCGCCATGACCGGAGCCAAAGGAATCTCGCGCCTCATCCCGTGGAACAAGTTCACCGTGAACCAAGAGGAGAGAAAGATGGGACGACATGGTCCATCATACACCACTTCGTGGTCTATGGACCATCCACCGGAGTCAACCATGGACCGGTGCCGTGGACCGAAGCCCATTGCGATCGGAACAAGTGACGTGGCGAAACCACAACGCGCCACGTGGCGGGCCGACCCCGGCCCAGGAAGCCCATTTCCGGCCCATCTTGGCCCATTATCGGCCCATTTAGGGTTGACCCGGTCAACCGGTGATGTCATCATAACGTCATGCTGACGTCACCCTGGTCCCACGTGTCGCCCGGACCCGACGCCACGTGGCCTAGTCCAAAGGCCGACATGTGTCGGCCCCATATTAATCAGCCATTTATTATTTTCAGAATATTGTTTAAACTTCGGAAATTCATAACTTATTCATACGAGCTCCGAAAATTATGATTTTTACATGGAAATTCATCTAAAATCAAGATGTACAGTTTAAGACTATGTTTGAGTACATTTGGTTCTTCAATATTTCATTTGCTTCTTTGTGGATTCTATATTTATTCCTTTGCTAGTATATGATGCATGATATTGCCCGAGCTATATTTACCTTGTTTGAAGCCCTTTTACTCATGTTACCCAAACCTTTGCGCGCACTTATATATTACCGCCCTTGTGCGTGCTTGCATTTATTATCACCATACTTATTATAACTCCACTTTGCATTATATATGTGATGCGGGTGGTGAACCCCTGGAATGGTTTGGTTTGGGATGCACTAAAGCTCATTCGGTTTGACTATGGCCTCGACACATCCGTCAGTTTTCCCGTGATGTTAGGGATTGAAAGGATTAGAAGGTCTCGAAGTTGGAGTTCAAGTTGCTTCCGCGTTATTCTTCCACCTTCGCAAGCCGTTCGGGACGTTGTAATTATTAATGTAAACCCTTCTTTTTGTTTTGGGAGAGGAACGACCCTAGGACGAGGAAGGAGACCACGAACGTGAGGTGGAGATCATGTTCTTGGACTCCAATGCAAATGATGGGACTTGACCACCATGATGGATACGCGAAGTGTTTCAAGAGTTAGAGCGGACTTGTACCACTACTCTCCTAGGAAAGGAAACGTCCAAAGCCTTGTACCATTCCTAAGGTACATCGCAGCATGGCCTCTCCGCCGTCTATTACCCCGTGCCCTCGATGCCTCCAATAGTGCCATAGGGTAATGGGATGAAGCCGAACACATCTAGTGTCATGGCGACTCATGTTCCGCTAAGTCTCCCCCCCGTGAAGAAAGATGTGCCGATGCTCTTCCAAACCGCACTCAAATCCACCCTTTGCCTAGCTTCTTAGACAAGACCCATCTTGATAAGGGGGTAGGTAGAAGATGATGAAGATGAACCTCGCATGGCTACAAGTTGTACCATGAGTAGAGTAGAATGTCTACCACCATGAGCTACCTACGCGTAGTACGTTTTCTCCGCGAATCTTTTGGTGTAGCTACCAAGGATATCACCTTGTAATAAACCCAATGTAATGAGTGCTTGCTTCTATTGGTTTTTATGGTTCTTCTTGCTTCTTTGTATGAATGTTGGATAGATTAAATGCTTTTAAATTGTTGAAATCATCTAATCATTACATTAAGTTGATAATATATTATGTCACCAAGACATGACCCCCGAAATCCCATGAACCATGCTACTAAATGTCCAACCCATGTTCTACCCACCCGAACCACTACTCAACCCTCCTAAAATCACCATGGACGGAAACCGTGATAGTCGCATGCCACCCATACAGACTCAACCTTGGGAGAAATAGCTTCACACTCTACTACCCAATGGAGCCCTATTAAAGGAAGCTACTTGACACACCCATGCATCTTCTAGCTGCGTATTTGACTCGATGGACTTGACTCCTAGAAACCTTAGCTCAAGAACAATACTACAAGGAAGAACTACTCAAGGACTTACAAATTAAACATGAGTGCACTTCAAAGCTACCATTCCAAGATTACCCCGAGAAGTCACCTAAACTACGTGACCATATGGAACTAGTAACCATACCGAGCATGGTCGAACGCTAGATTAGCCGTATTACACCAATTACTTCTCCGAGGACATAAGAGGAAATAGAGGTTAACAATGGAGAAGTGGTGGCAAACCAAACTTTAGCCAAGCTCGTATATCCGGCTTGAATAGGTCAACCCTTTGGATTATGAAACCATTACTAAAGGAAATGGTCAGAGACATGCCCAAGAGTTAGAATGTGAGAACCAAAAAAGGAACAACCCCGCAACAAGATCTGTTAGAACCCCCAAGGGCATATTATCTCGAATCATCGATAATATCTCTTTGATGACGCCTTATAACAAACCACTAACCGAAAATACTAGGCCGACATGACATATTCTTACTAAGCTATTCTAATGGCCGATTCGTATCATGACCCCATGCTATTCCAAAACAACCTCCTATCTTTGTTTGAAAAGTTTTCTCCCTTTCAAAAGAAATTCTCAAAACAAACATGGTTTCAAAATATTC
Source organism: Themeda triandra (assembly GCA_018135685.1). NCBI lineage: Eukaryota > Viridiplantae > Streptophyta > Magnoliopsida > Poales > Poaceae > Themeda > Themeda triandra. The sequence goes on along the minus strand of JAENPR010000503.1, from coordinate 345,708 downwards.
TAAATCTAAAAGAAAAATAGTTTAAAAATCTAGCTTCCGATGAATTGGAAAACCAGTTCCCATTCCAAACATTTTGCAAAAATCATTTGCGAACATAATTTCTAAAATAAAAGTTTTGTTTTGCACAACAACCTTTAATAAAATGTTTGCGAACTAAAGAACAAACTTGGCTCGAATTTCATTTTAAAAGCCTTTGATTTCAACCAAGAGCCAACTTTCCAAATAACCTTGCCTTCAAAATGAATTGCAACATGTTTGCTAAAGAAAATAATTGCAAAAAGGTTTATTTTTAACCTCTCCAAAGAGAACTTTCAAAACCTAGTTTCAAAAAATCAAATTTGATTGCGAAAACCATGCCTTGCAAAATGAGCAATGATTTCAACCGTTTTCAAAACTACCCAATTTTAAATAATGCTCTATTTAAAAAGTAAAACCATGATTCAAAATCATTTGATTTGAAACCTCTTAGAAATCTCTTGGACTTTAAAGCTTATAAATCACTATCTATTTTTTAAAATAAAATTTTTGAAAATAACCACAACAATGGGAGTCTAGAGAACGACAGCCCCGACCAATAACTTTAGATTTGCTTAGGCATCCTGGGATACCCCGTACAAAATTTGGATCAAAGTTACCAAATGAAGCAAGGGATGACAATTCCTTTTGCAAGATCTTTCCTCAAGCGGCTACCCCGACTAAAAGCAAGGATAGCAATTACGCCTATCAAAGTAGCGCAATGAAGTGTGGTGAACTTGTAACCCACCGGACCCCGGATCGAAATCAGGAGACTAAACCACACCTCTTATTTTAGAAAGACACGATGTAGTCTAAACTAACTGGGTCCTCCCACGTGCATAAACCCCGTGTTGAAACATCCTACAAATGACAACTCGACCTTCATCAAAGTGCCCTTTGGAACCCTCAATATCTACCTAGTGCACTTATATAAACACTAAACCTCGCACACACTCGATCAATAATATAGACAAAGAAATCAAGACTTCATTGCTCGCTCCGCAACCAATGGAACATCTACATCAAGCTATGAGAATTGGAAGCTCTTATCCATGGGAAGCATCACCTTATCAAGCGTTGCATAGAGTACTTCACACCTTAAATCTCGGGGACGAGATTCTGATAAGGGGTTAGGACTGTAACATCCCAAAAATCTTTTTTTTTTGCGATAAACATCCCAAAAATCCAAACTACAAAATTTTTTCTAAATAAACCCATGTTTGTTGCTTGTCTTGTAAGAAACCTCACTAGTTTGCTTATAGAGTATCTATATTAGTTGTTAAGCATTGTGATGCAACAACATCACATGTGTCTTAATATGGTCCTTAAGCCACATGTGATTAGGGACCTTAGGGAAACCTCCTATACTTAAGGATGAGAGCCCATGACCAACCACTCAATGTAGTATGCCCTAGTGTTAGCCCCTAGGTTATGAAACTTAAACCCTAATGACCCTATGCGCCGGACGTAGTAGCAATGCCACCAAGGTGCAATGTCTATACATGTTCACCTAACCATAGTATAAACCCTACGACCAACTACGCCTAACTAGAGCTAGCTAGTGGTTAGTGTGTTACCACCCCAACCCGTGACTTAGTGACTTATACCTATGCCCATGACTCCACTTATGAGGATATTAGTCTTAAACCCTAAGCCATGGCATTAGAGGCTATCCTCACCAAGTGACTAACGACTATCCATCATGCCCTATGCTAGATCTATTAAGGTGATATACAACATGTTTGACTTGGGTTTTATTGGATTTTTGTTTTGCTTAATAAATCAGGTATTTGTGCATGACGCGGGACGACACTCAAATTGGAATAGAGGGAGTAAGAGCTAACCAAGCAACAACTCATATCTAGCCTACTCGCCTAAATCACGTATCACCACCGTGCATGCTCCTGTGCTCCTTGCTTAGTACGTGAACCACTTAATCGTGCAAGCATTCATGCACGGACACGTGGCTAATAGCATCCATCATCGCCGTTCGGCCCAGTTTGATCACAAGGAGCCCAAGATGCCCCTTCGCCCTCACGAGCACAAAGACGCAGCCACCAGCTTGCAACCGCGTACGCCCAAGATACGCAAACGCAGCCGCCGCCGCTTTTGCATGCTACTGTACGACGCCGTCCTTGGCCCCATACGTCAGCCACAGGAGTGAAGAGGAATCCAAGGAACTGCCGCACTCCGTTTTCTTTCCGTCGCCGCTCCCGTCTCCGTCTCTCTCTCCGTACGAGCACGCCGCGTCGACGCCGTCGCAACTCAGAGGAACGCCAACCTGCCCACGCACCTGGATGATCGCCACGTCGCCCGGCCGTCACATCAAGCGGCCCGGACGCCGAGGCGACGCCCAGAACCCTAGCGCCCTGGCCTATAAATACTAGCAGCCGTCGCCGCTCCCTTGCAACTCCCTCTGTGCGCCGCCACCAAGCCCTCCACCTTCTCCCTTCCAGCGCCGCCTCCTTGTTTCCCTGCTCTCGTCGCGGCACTGCAGCACCTCCACGCCTCGCCTCAAGCCCGCACCGCGATCACGGCTGCCGAGCAGCAGCACGCCATCGAGCTCGCCCTCGCGCCCAACCACCCTCGCCGCGGCATAGCAGTAGCGCCACGGCTGTAGCCGCGATGCGACCGCACACACGGCGCCGCGTCCTCCACCTGTGTCCGCATCCTCGCCGTCGCCGGAGCCGCGCCATCGACCTCCGCGCGACGCCCGTCCTTGCCGAACCATCCGGTGAGTAGCCCGTCGCCAAAGCCCCTTCCTTTCCTTCACCTCGTGTAACCTCCACCTGAGATCGGCCCTCGTGCCAATTGCCGCGCCTTGCCGCAGGACCGAGCCGCAAGAACGACGCCCCGCCTTGCTGTGCCATGCCACCACTCGTCAGGCCGATGGGAGCAGGAGAAGATGGGCGAGGAGGAGGAGCTGACGCTGGAGCTACGCCAAGCATGCCAGGAGCAGTACGACGCCTGGAACCGCACCGCGCCGCCTTTGCTCGACTACACGTCCCGGTGAGCACCGCCGCCCGCTTTGCCAACCTCGACCATGCTTCCATGGCCATGGCGTCCCCGGGACGCGTAGGCTAAGGCCATCTCCGGCCTCATGGCACACGCACCCACCGAGCACTGACCGACCCAAGCCCCTGGAAAGCCGGCGCCACCATACGCCGAAAAGACTTGCCCGCCATGTCGCCGCCGCGGCCACGCACGCCGCGGTGCGCCGCTGTTTCCCGGCAAAGTAGACGCCTCGGACACGCCGGACCCCGGGGAGCACATCCGCCGTGACGGCGCGCATCCCATGCGCGCGTCGCCGGCGCGAGACGCCCACGGGGAAGACCAACCCCTACCTTGCCGCCGGAGGAGAGTCCGCACGGGGCGCTCTGCGCCGCCGTGGCGCGAATTCGCGCCGGCCGATTCCGGCCACCTCGCCCGTCGAGGTTGCGCCGCGAGCCGAGCCGCGGGCCGCCGCACGCCGTGGTGCCTCCGTCGGTGAAGGAGACGCCCTGATGTTGGCGCCTTGAAACCTTGCCGCGCGCCGCCATGGACGCTGTGCGCCGCCGCACGCTCCCTGCCGTTTGCCGCGCGCCGCCATGCCCACTTTCGCCGTCGTCGCGCCGACCGATACCCCATGGCTCCAATCGAAGCTCGGAAGTGCCAATATGAAGGAAAGCCGCCGGCCTTGCCCGTTTGCTGCACGCCGCCGCCGCCGGCGAGCCGCCACCGCGGCCAGCCATGTTGGAGCGCCCGTGAGCCTAGATGCCGACCTTGATATGCTCGCCATGCCACCGCGGAGCCCATGCGCTCCGCCGGCATGGAGCGGAGCCGCCAAGGCACCGGACGCCTCGCCCGTGCCGCCGCCGGCCATGGCAACGAGCGAGCGTGCAAGGGAAGAGGAGGAGATGGAGAAGGAATGTTGCTGGTGCGTGGTGGATGGACTTGGTCCATGGAACCGAGCCACGTACGGTGGGTCCCAACAGCTCAAGTCCACCATGCGCCATAACCGGGAGCCAAAGGAATCTGCTGCCTCATCCCGTGGAACAAGTTCACTGTGAACCAAGAGGAGAGAAAGATGGGACAGACATGGTCCATCATACACCACTTCTGTGGTCTATGGACCATCCACTGGAGTCCACCATGGACCGGTCCTGTGGACCAAAGCCCATTGCAGATCAGGAACAGTGACGTGGCGAAACCACAGCGCGCCACGTGGCGGGCCGACCCGGCCCAGGAAGCCCATTTCCGGCCCATCTTGGCCCATTATCGGCCCATTTAGGGTTGACCCGGTCAACCGGTGATGTCATCATAACGTCATGCTGACGTCACCCTGGTCCCACGTGTCAGCCGGACCCGCAGACGCCACGTGGCCTAGTCCAGTGCTGACACGTGTCGGCCCCATATTAATCAGCCATTTATTATTTTCAGAATATTGTTTAAACTTCGGAAATTCATAACTTATTCATACGAGCTCCGAAAATTATGATCTTTATATGGAAATTCATCTAAAATCGAGATGTACAGTTTAAGACTATGTTTGAGTACATTTGGTTCTTCAATATTTCATTTGCTTCTTTGTGGATTCTATAGGAGTCGCTAACGCGACTTACGTTTCGGTTTCAGAGTCGATTTGGGAGAGGAACGAACTGAGGAAGGAGACCACGAACGTGAGGTGGAGATCCGCTGAACGACTACAGAGGACTTGTACCACTACTGACGGACTTGTACCACTACTTCCTCGACATCGCAGGTGTCATGGCAGCACCCTCTTTTAGAGAATCCTATTAGACATTGCATGTTTAGAAATGCTAGCGCTTTATATTTATTCCTTTGCTAGTATATGATGCATGATATTGCCTGAGCTATATTTACCTTGTTTGAAGCCCTTTTACCATGTTACCCAGCCTTGCGCTCGCACTTATATATTATCGCCCTTCTGCGTGCTTGCATTTATTATCACCATACTTATTATAACTCCACTTTGCATTATATATGTGATGCGGGTGGTGAACCCCTGGGAATGGTTTGGTTTGGGATGCCGGACTTGTGGTTATGGTGATGAGCGGTGTGCTGCGTGAGTCTTGGGTGTGTGGTGAGGGTTGAGTCGGCCGGACAGGGATTACGACGAGCTTCGAGCGAGTCTTGCCGAGGGGACACGGCCTGGGTGCCCCCGCTTTGTGAGAGTACCTGTGGCGGGTACATGTGAGGACTGAGGAGTTCTATTGTGCGAACCTCTGGGAGGCGGAGCCGTGGGAATGGGGTGCTGTGGCGGCACGTTAAAGATTAGCCCATACAGGGGAGATATCGCTGTCTGGCCAATACCTAAGGACTTGAGGGCTAGTGACCGGATCATTGGGCGCTTACTTTTCACTCGCTCTCTAATGGGAAGGGAGACGGTCTAACCATTTGGTAGAACGAATGCCATTACTGTCTGGAGTAAGCGGATGTGTCGGGAGGTACGGGCCGAGAGTGCTCACACCCTCCTTAACCAACATAGTGACCCCCGAGGCCCGGTACTATGTCTCACAGCTCGGCGGCCGTGGTCGAGTGGCGGATGGTATTCGCTCTAGGCTTATGGCGATCGATATCTGCCTAGGTGGGCACACCTATGATGGCTATCTTGTGAATAGTGAAACCTCTGCAGAGTGTATGGTTGATCGATCGATACATAGCTGATTCGTTGGCTATGGACCAGTCCCGTGTGATGCTTGCTTGACTAGGAGAGGAGTCTTCTGCCTTTCTTGGGATATGGGTATGTTACATCCGACCGTGAGCCTGGGAGGCTGCGGGTCGTTGAGGCCTGACGAGAGGGAGTCATTTTGCCGGCCATGTGAAGCGTGGTGGGGTGTGGTGTGTGGTGTGTGGGGTGTGGTGATGCGTGGATGGGATGGATGGGATGGTGGATGGATGTGTGTGTGGGACTTGGGAATGTGTTAAACTTGATTATTATTATTATTACTATACTTGTTGCTACTTCGCATGCACTAGGATGCAAACCACAACCAAATATAGGATCGCCAGATCCCTTTATTTTCTCTTTTCCACTAAAGCTCATTCGGTGCTTACCATGGCCTGCACACATCTGGCGGTGTGCAGTTTTCCTGTGATGTTAGGGATTGAAAGGATTAGAAGGTCTCGTGCCTGCGCTCAAGTTGGAGTTCGAAGTTGCTTCCGCGTTATTCTTCCACCTTCGCAAGCCGTTCGGATGTTAGATTTACTTTGTTTACGCCGGCGTGGCGTTGTAATTATTAATGTAAACCCTTCTTTTTGTACTCTGTATTCTCAGAATTTGATGTATGGAATTGATTATCAACTGTTGTATATCATTCTGTGATTTTTCCCTTCATGGAAAATTGAGGATGTTTCAGTTGGTATCAGCTCCTGTACTTGACCCTAGGACGAGACCCTTAGGATTGGACGATAGAATAGGATGAACCAGCCCTTCTTTCGGTTATACTACCGACCTTGCACCATTTTGTGCATGGCTTACCTCTTATATTGGACTTGCTAACCATGTTCTTGGACTCCAATGCAAATGATGGTGATCTTTTAGAAGCATGCTTTCTGCCTCAAGTACCATGATGGATACGCCCAAGTTCTACAAGAAGTGTTTCAAGAGTTAGAGCCCCTTAAGACAAGTGGCAATAGATGTGCCATAAATAGGTAGTGCCTAGAAGAGCCGAAGTCTACTATATGATGACCCTGTAGAATCTCCTAGGAAAGGAAACGTCGTACCAAAGCCTTGTACCATTCCTAAGGTAGAAGACACAGTCCTTACTGCTGTGCAACCTATTGTCCATACGGCTATTCATGCGTATGAACTCTTCGAGCATGGCCTCCTGCCGTCTATTACCCCGTGCCCTCGATGCCTCCAATAGTGCCATAGGGTAATGGGATGAAGCCGAACACATCTAGGCAAAAGGGACTGATGACAACCTCAAGGTTACCAAGGAAACATCTACTTCTCCAACATAGACTCATGCTAGAGCTAGAACACGCCAAGTTGCTAAAGCGCTATCAAAAGGAGCCCTGTGAAGAAAGATTTGCTTTAGAGCCTTTAAACCTCAGCATCGTTGCTTACTTCCAGCCTGCACCTAAATCCACCCGTCTAGCTTCTTAGACAAGACCCATCTTGATAAGGGGGTAGGTAGAAGATGATGAAGATGAACCCTGCATGGCTACAAGTTGTACCATGAGTAGAGTAGAATGTCTACCACCATGAGCTACCTACGCGTAGTACGTTTTCTCCGCGAATCTTTTGGTGTAGCTACCAAGGATATCACCTTGTAATAAACCCAATGTAATGAGTGCTTGCTTCTTATTGGTTTTTATGGTTCTTCTTGCTTCTTTGTATGAATGTTGGATAGATTAAATGCTTTTAAATTGTTGAAATCATCTAATCATTACATTAAGTTGATAATATATTATGTCACCAGCACATGACCCTGAAATCCCATGAACCATGCTACTAAATGTCCAACCCATGTTCTACCTACCTGAACCACTACTCAACCCCTCCTAAAATCACCATGGACTGAAACCGTGATAGTCGCATGCCACCCATACAGGACTCAACCTTTGGGAGAAATAGCTTCACACTCTACTACCCAATGGAGCCCCTATTAAAGGAAGCTACTTGACACACCCATGCATCTTCTAGCTACAGATTTGACTCGATGGACTTGACTCCTAGAAACCTTAGCTCAAGAACAATACTACAAGGAAGAACTACTCAAGGACTTATAGAAGCCACATGAGTTGCTACTTCAAAGCTACCATTCCAGTATTACCCTGAGAAGTCACCTAAACTACGTGACCATATGGAACTAGTAACCATACTGAGCATGGTCGACCTGCTAGATTAGCTGTATTACACCAATTACTTCTCTGAGGACATAAGAGGAAATAGAGGTTAACAATGGAGAAGTGGTGGCAAACCAGCTCTAGCCAAGCTCAGACATCTGGCTTGAATAGGTCAACCCTTTGGATTATGAAACCATTACTAAAGGAAATGGCTGTAGACACAGCCAAGAGTTAGAATGTGAGAACCAAAAAGGAACAACCCTGCAACAAGACTGTTGTTAGAACCCCCAAGGGCATATTATCTCGAATCATCGATAATATCTCTTTGATGATCGCCTTATAACAAACCACTAACTGAAAATACTAGGCCGACATGACATATTCTTACTAAGCTATTCTAATGGCCGATTCGTATCATGACCCCATGCTATTCCAAAACAACCTCCCTATCTTTTGTTTGAAAAGTTTTCTCCCTTTCAAAAGAAATTCCCTTTCAAAACAAACATGGTTTCAAAATATTCTAAATCTAAAAGAAAAATAGTTTAAAAATCTAGCTTCCGATGAATTGGAAAACCAGTTCCCATTCCAAACATTTTGCAAAAATCATTTGCGAACATAATTTCTGAAAATAAAAGTTTTGTTTTGCACAACAACCTTTAATAAAATGTTTGCGAACTAAAGAACAGTTGGCTCGAATTTCATTTTAAAAGCCTTTGATTTCAACCAGTGAGCCAATCCTTTTCCAAATAACCTTGCCTTCAAAATGAATTGCAACATGTTTGCTAAAGAAAATAATTGCAAAAAGGTTTATTTTTAACCTCTCCAAAGAGAACTTTCTCAAAACCTAGTTTCAAAAATCAAATTTGATTGCGAAAACCATGCCTTGCAAAATGAGCAATGATTTCGAACCGTTTTCAAAACTACCCAGTTTTAAATAATGCTCTATTTAAAAAGTAAAACCATGATTCAAAATCATTTGATTTGAAACCTCTTAGAAATCTCTCTTGGACTTTAAAGCTTATAAATCACTATCTATTTTTTAAAATAAAATTTTTGAAAATAACCACAACAATGGGAGTCTAGAGAACGACAAATTTCCCGACCAATAACTTTAGATTTGCTTAGGCATCTGGGATACCCTGTACAAAATTTGGATCAAGTTACCAAATGAAGCAAGGGATGACAATTCCTTTTGCAAGATCTTCTGAAGCGGCTACCCCGACTAAAAGCAAGGATAGCAATTACGCCTATCAAAGTAGCGCAGCGGAAGTGTGGTGAACTTATAACCCACTGGACCCTGGATCGAAATCAGGAGACTAAACCACACCTCTTATTTTAGAAAGACACGATGTAGTCTAAACTAATCTGGGTCCTCCCACGTGCTAAACCCTGTGTTGAAACATCCTACAGTGACAACTCCTCGACCTTCATCAAAGTGCCCTTTTTGGAACCCTCAATATCTACCTAGTGCACTTATATAAACACTAAACCTGCACACACTCGATCAATAATATAGACAAAGAAATCAAGACTTCATTGCTCGCTCCTGCAACCAATGGAACATCTACATCAAGCTATGAGGAATTGGAAGTCGGATCCATGGGAAGCATCACCTTACTGTTGCATAGAGTACTTCACACCTTAAATCTCGGGGACGAGATTCTGATAAGGGGGTAGGACTGTAACATCCCAAAAATCCAAACTACAAATTTTTTTCTAAATAAACCCATGTTTGTTGCTTGTCTTGTAAGAAACCTCACTAGTTTGCTTATAGAGTATCTATATTAGTTGTTAAGCATTGTGATGCAACAACATCACATGTGTCTTAATATGGTCCTTAAGCCACATGTGATTAGGACCTTAGGGAAACCTCCTATACTTAAGGATGAGAGCCCATGACCAACCACTCAATGTAGTATGCCCTAGTGTTAGCCCCTAGGTTATGAAACTTAAACCCTAATGACCCTATGCTGGACGTAGTAGCAATGCCACCAAGGTGCAATGTCTATACATGTTCACCTACCCATAGTATAAACCCTACGACCAACTACTTCCTAACTAGAGCTAGCTAGTGGTTAGTGTTACCACCCCAACCCGTGACTTAGTGACTTATACCTATGCCCATGACTCCACTTACGAGGATATTAGTCTTAAACCCTAAGCCATGGCATTAGAGGCTATCCTCACCAAGTGACTAACGACCTGGCCCTAGCTGGGCAGAGACTAGTGACATCATGCCCTATGCTAGATCTATTAAGGTGATATACAACATGTTTGACTTGGGTTTTATTGGATTTTTGTTTTGCTTAATAAATCAACAACCAAACATCTATTTATTTATAAAAATAAATAGATGAAATATTATATGGGAGTGATATCCCAACAAGCCTATGACCATTATGACCACCAAGAGAAAGTGTACATATAATGCAAGGCATGAGACATACATGCATATAATAATTGGCCCAACATAAGCTCTTGACCATAATAACACTTAGCTTAGCTCGCTCTGCCCTTCCATTTGGCCCAAGCCAGCGACCATAACGACGACTGTGACTCTCGGATCGAGCTTGCTCTGCCCATAAGCCGACGCCGTGACACGAGAGTTATTCGCGTCATCGCCCTCATGATCATGCCACAGCTGGAGCCCCGTCTGACTCCACCGCCCATGATGTCCGTGGCGCCTGCCGCGAATACGACAACGGCCACGTCATGAAGCCACGACATCACCCAGTTCCCTAAAAAAAATCACGAGAGCTTAATTAGGAAAAACCTTGCTCCTTAATCCTTTGATCAACAGGCTACACTAGTGTGCATGCTACTATACCCTATTGTATCGATGTGCAGTACAGAGATGCACGTACTCCCTCCGTTTCAGTATGATTGTCGTTCTAGCACAGTACATCATTCCAAAATATGTGTCGTTCGCTACTCGTTTCGTAGGGTAGCAGCTGTAGCACAGACACAACACACGCGTTGTCGGCCTGGCACAAGGGCAGCTTTTTCTTTTTTCCCAAGGCAACAGGTCTCGTCTCAAGGCAGCTTATCCCTTCCCTCCATCTGGCAGCTATCAGTTCCCTCTCCCCATGTGCCGATGCTCAGTCCCCTCCCAAGGCAGCAGGCAGCAGGTCTCGTCGAAAGTCACAGGCAACAAGCAGCAGGCAGTAGGCAGCTTATCCCTTCTCCTGGTATTTGTGCATGACGCCGGACGACACTCAAATTGGAACAGAGGGAGTAAGAGCTAACCAAGCAACAACTCATATCTAGCCTACTGCCTAAATCACGTATCACCACCGTGCATGCTCCTGTGCTCCTTGCTTAGTACGTGAACCACTTAATCAGGCAAGCATTCATGCACGGACACAGGCTAATAGCATCCATCATCGCCGTTCGGCCCAATTCGATCACAAGCAGGAGCCCAAGATGCCCCTTCGCCCTCACGAGCACAGCACGCAGCCACCAGCTTGCAACCGCGTACGCTGTACGCAAACGCAGCCGCCGCTGCTTTTGCATGCTACTGTACGACACCGTCCTTGGCCCCATACGTCAGCCACAGGAGTGAAGAGGAATCCAAGGAACTGCCGCACTCCGTATTCTTTCCGTCGCCGCTCCCGTCTCTGTCTCTCTCTCCGTACGAGCACGCCGCGTCGACGCCGTCGCAACTCAGAGGAACGCCAACCTGCCCACGCACCTGGATGATCACCACGTCGCCCGGCCGTCACATCAAGCGGCCCGGACGCCGAGGCGACGCCCAGAACCCTGGCGCCCTGGCCTATAAATACTAGCAGCCGCCGCCGCTCCCTTGCAACTCCCTCTGTGCGCCGCCACCAAGCCCCCCACCTTCTCCCTTCCAGCGCCGCCTCCTTGTTTCCCTGCTCTCGTCGCGGCACTGCAGCACCTCCACGCCTTGCCTCAAGCCCGCGCCGCGATCACGGCTGCCAAGCAGCAGCACGCCATCGAGCTCGCCCTCGCGCCCAACCACCCTCGCCGCGGCATAGCAGTAGCGCCACGGCTGCTGCCGTGACGCGACCGCACACACGGCGCCGCGTCCTCGACCTGCGTCCGCATCCTCGCCGTCGCCGGAGCCGCGCCATCGACCTCCGCGCGACGCCCGTCCTTGCCGAACCATCCGGTGAGTAGCCCGTCGCCAAAGCCCCTTCCTTTCCTTCACCTCGTGTAACCTCCACCTGAGATCGGCCCTCGTGCCAATTGCCGCGCCTTGCCGCCGGACCGAGCCGCAAGAACGACGCCCCGCCTTGCCGTGCCATGCCACCACTCGTCAGGCCGATGGGAGCAGGAGAAGATGGGCGAGGAGGAGGAGCTGACGCTGGAGCTATGCCAAGCATGCCAGGAGCAGTACGACGCCTGGAACCGCACCGCGCCGCCTTTGCTCGACTACACGTCCCGGTGAGCACCGCCGCCCGCTTTGCCAACCTCGACCATGCTTCCATGGCCATGGCGTCCCCGGGACACGTAGGCTAAGGCCATCTCTGGCCTCATGGCACACGCACCCACCGAGCACTGACCGACCCAAGCCCCTGGAAAGCCGGCGCCACCATACGCCGGAAAGACTTGCCCGCCATGTCGCCACCGCGGCCACGCACGCCGCGGTGCGCCGCCGTTTCCCAGCAAAGTAGATGCCTCGGACACGCCGGACCCCGGGGAGCACATCCGCCGTGACGGCGCGCATCCCATGCGCGCGTCGCCGGTGCGAGACGCCCACGGGGAAGACCAACCCCTACCTCGCCGCCGGAGGAGAGTCCGCACGGGGCGCTCTGCGCCGCCGTGGCGCGAATTCGCGCCGGCCGATTCCGGCCACCTCGCCCGTCGAGGTTGCGCCACGAGCCGAGCCGCGGGCCGCCGCACGCCGTGGTGCCCCCGTCGGTGAAGGAGATGCCCTGATGTTGGCGCCTTGAAACCTTGCCGCGCGCCGCCATGGACGCTGTGCGCCGCCGCACGCTCCCTGCCGTTTGCCGCGCGCCGCCATGCCCAATTTCTGCTGTCGTCGCGCCGAATCGATACCCCGTGGCTCCAATCGAAGCTCGGAAGTGCCAATATGAAGGAAAGCCGCCGGCCTTGCCCGTTTTGCTGCACGCCGCCGCCGAGCCCACCGCGATGCCGCCCCGTGAGCCTAGATGATATGCTCGCCATGCCACCGCGGAGCCCATGCGCTCGCTGGCATGGAGCGGGAGCTGCCAAGGCACCGGGACACCCCGCCGTGCCGCCGCCGGCCATGGCAACGAGCAGAGCGTGCAAGGGAAGAGGAGGAGATGGAGAAGGAATGTTGCTGGTGCGTGGTGGATGGACTTGGTCCATGGAACCGAGCCACAGACGGTGGGTCCCAACAGCTCAAGTCCACCATGCGCCATAACCGGGAGCCAAAGGAATCTGCTGCCTCATCCCGTGGAACAAGTTCACTGTGAACCAAGAGGAGAGAAAGATGGGACAGACATGGTCCATCATACACCACTTCTGTGGTCTATGGACCATCCACTGGAGTCCACCATGGACCGGTGCTGTGGACCGAAGCCCATTGCAGATCAGGAACAGTGACGTGGCGAAACCACAGCGCGCCATGTGGCGGGCCGACCCGGCCCAGGAAGCCCATTTCCGGCCCATCTTGGCCCATTATCGGCCCATTTAGGGTTGACCCGGTCAACCGGTGATGTCATCATAACGTCATGCTGACGTCACCCTGGTCCCACGTGTCAGCCGGACCCGCAGACGCCACGTGGCCTAGTCCAGTGCTGACACGTGTCGGCCCCATATTAATCAGCCATTTATTATTTTCAGAATATTGTTTAAACTTCAGAAATTCATAACTTATTCATACGAGCTCCGAAAATTATGATCTTTATATGGAAATTCATCTAAAATCGCGATGTACAGTTTAAGACTATGTTTGAGTACATTTGGTTCTTCAATATTTCATTTGCTTCTTTGTGGATTCTATAGGAGTCGCTAACGCGACTTACGTTTCGGTTTCAGAGTCGATTTGGGAGAGGAACGAACTGAGGAAGGAGACCACGAACGTGAGGTGGAGATCCGCTGAACGACTACAGAGGACATGTACCACTACTGACGGACTTGTACCACTACTTCCTCGACATCGCAGGTGTCATGGCAGCACCCTCTTTTAGAGAATCCTATTAGACATTGCATGTTTAGAAATGCTAGCGCTTTATATTTATTCCTTTGCTAGTATATGATGCATGATATTGCCTGAGCTATATTTACCTTGTTTGAAGCCCTTTTACCATGTTACCCAGCCTTGCGCTCGCACTTATATATTACCGCCCTTGTGCGTGCTTGCATTTATTATCACCATACTTATTATAACTCCACTTTGCATTATATATGTGATGCGGGTGGTGAACCCCTGGGAATGGTTTGGTTTGGGATGCCGGACTTGTGGTTATGGTGATGAGCGGTGTCTTTGCGTGAGTCTTGGGTGTGTGGTGAGGGTTGAGTCGGCCGGACAGGATTACGACGAGCTTCGAGCGAGTCTTGCCGAGGGACACGGCACAGGTGCCCCGCTTTGTGAGAGTACCTGTGGCGGGTACATGTGAGGACTGAGGAGTTCTATTGTGCGAACCTCTGGGAGGTGGAGCCGTGGGAATGGGGTGCTATGGCGGCACGTTAAAGATTAGCCTATACAGGGGAGATATCGCTGTCTGGCCAATACCTAAGGACTTGAGGGCTAGTGACCGGATCATTGGACGCTTACTTTTCACTCGCTCTCTAATGGGAAGGGAGACGGTCTAACCATTTGGTAGAACGAATGCCATTACTGTCTGGAGTAAGCGGATGTGTCGGGAGGTACGGGCCGAGAGTGCTCACACCCTCCTTAACCAACATAGTGACCCCGAGGCCCGGTACTATGTCTCACGGTCTCGGCGGCCGTGGTCGAGTGGCGGGATGGTATTCGCTCTAGGCTTATGGCGATCGATATCTGCCTAGGTGGGCACACCTATGATGGCTATCTTGTGGAATAGTGAAACCTCTGCAGAGTGTATGGTTGATCGATCGATACATAGCTCGATTCGTTGGCTATGGACCAGTCCCGTGTGATGCTTGCTTGACTAGGAGAGTAGTCTTCTGCCTTTCTTGGGATATGGGTATGCTACATCCGACCGTGAGCCTGGGAGGCTGCGGGTCGTTGAGGCCTGACGAGAGGGAGTCGTCTTGCCGGCCACGTGAAGCGTGGTGGGGTGTGGTGTGTGGTGTGTGGGGTGTGGTGATGTGTGGATGGGATGGATGGGATGGTGGATGGATGTGTGTGTGGGACTTGGGAATGTGTTAAACTTGATTATTATTATTATTCCTATACTTGTTGCTACTTCGCATGCGCTAGGATGCAAACCACAGCCAAATATAGGATCGCCAGATCCCTTTATTTTCTCTTTTCCACTAAAGCTCATTCGGTGCTGACCATGGCCTGCACACATCTGGCGGTGTGCAGTTTTCCTGTGATGTTAGGGATTGAAAGGATTAGAAGGTCTCGTGCCTGCGCTCAAGTTGGAGTTCGAAGTTGCTTCCGCGTTATTCTTCCACCTTCGCAAGCTGTTCTGGATGTTAGATTTACTTTGTTTACGCCAGCGTGGCGTTGTAATTATTAATGTAAACTCTTCTTTTTGTACTTTGTATTCTCAGAATTCGATGTATGGAATTGATTATCAACTGTTGTATATCATTCTGTGATTTTTCCCTTCGTGGAAAATTGAGGATGTTTCAGAGGTGATTATCCTTAAGGTACGATGATGCCTCGAACTTGCCCCGAGTCATGAATAAGCCAGTCTGTGGAGCAAATCTACTAACATCACCGGACTTGAAGACCCTCAGCTCAGTCTTGTGCACTGACCTGGACAACCCGGTGCTTTGGTCAACCAGCCTCAGATCACAGCTGGCCCACACCTTGGTGTCTTGGCTCAAGAGCTCGAGATAAACTGAGATGTAACCAAACGTATCCAGGCTCCCTTCAGGAAAGAAACGGATGGCCCAGTCGTAGCCACCGACGGAGAAGGTGCCCGATCTGATAAACTCACCGATCCCAATACCCTTGTGCTGGCTGTAATCAAAGATCTCAAAGACAAGCATGCATTGCTCTGTCTTCGCTGTGCACGTAGACACTGCCGTCGGCATCGTCATGTGGATAGGTGTCGATCTGTTGGAATGGCGATGAGCAGCGAGGCCGGAGCGGAATGTGTTGGTGCGATGCCGGCTGCAAAGCGAGCCTTTGCTGGACTTCGATCCAATAAGAAAAAGATTGAAAAGAACAAATAAAAGGCGCAGTTTGGAAGTGAATACAAATGGCAGCGAAGAGATCGTGACAGCGGTGAACCAACCTTTTGAAGAGTGCTGGAGAAGCAGCCGCCGGCGGTGGCGGCGGCGGCGGCGGAGGTGACGAAGGAGAAACCGGCGGCGCAACCTCGATACGATTTTGTTTTTCGTGGAAGGAAACTCTCGATACGTGAGTGCAAGTCTGGTGGTAACAAATTCGGCCCATACGCAGACCCATTATGCTGGCCCATCTTTTTTCTTTATCTTCTCCGTCGGCCCTAAAACAGTTATGCTTAGTTTTTTAGACTTTCTTTTTTTATAAAGGAATTTACTCCTTCCGTCCTGATATATAGCACATTCTTGCTATTTTTGGACAAAATAATGGAGAGAACAATAGACGCATATACCTCTCATTTACCTTCCTTATATACTGAAATTTGATTCGATTCTCATAATTAAAGGATGAACTCTTAACCTTCTCATATAAAATAGACAAGAAAATAAATTACTTTCTATATAGAAAATAATCATGTACTTTTATTTAAGTAATGATTATCTTTTGTTCCCCGAATATACTATATTTCAGAACAAATTCAAAAGCCAGAATACCCTATATTACAGAACGGAGGGAGTATATTCCATTACTCCAGCATGTCACCTAAGTCGTCCGACACCAGAACCATAATACAACTTGGCACTCCTGCCATCACCGAGGGCACTAACACATTGTTCCTACTACCTATAGATACAAGCTTATGGGCTACCTTATTACATTCACGCGGAACATATTTGACGATAAATGAATCAAAGTTTTCTACCACCAACTCCTTAAGCTCATGGACTAAACCCCCACCACAGCAAGTCTGAAATCATCACCCTAAATCGCCCACACCACCTGCTGTGCATCAGTTTCCACAATGATGTTGATGACACAAAGCGACATTGCTGCCTTCACCCCCTTCAATACATGCAGTAAGCTCCATATGCATTGGATTGACAGCAAACGACATCCTTCCAGAGCCTGATTGAATCACGTCACGATTTTCATCTCAGATGACATATCCCCAACCTCCATTTTTATCAAATTCTCGAAGCCCCATCAACATTTAGTTTCAGTAAGCCATGTGGGGTTTCTCCCATCTCCTTGATCGAATGAATTTGCTTACTTGGTACTAAAACAAATTCCATTTTCGTTCTTGACTATTCCGTTAGTTTGGTATAGTAACCGTCTTAAAAGTAACATGAAATGACTCTTTTAACTCTAGGGCTGAAAATTCAACACTACAACATCATGTAGTGGAGTCATACACTTGTTCGCCAAATAATATAAAAAATAATAATTTGAAATATCTAGAAAATAATAATTTCAGGTTTTAACCATGTTTTAACTTATTTTGTAAATAATATACAGCACGAAATGGATCAAATATATAAAAACAAAAAACTTTTATATAATTTTAAATAGAATTTAAAATTAATTTTTATGTAGTTTTCAAAATAAATTTAATGTAATTTGAATTATATATGAAAAATAATAATTTTTTATTTTAAAACCATTATACCTTATTCTTGGAATTATTAATTATACACCACCTAAAATGACTCAAATATATATAAAAAAAATATATAAAAATCGCTTGAGAAATATTGTATCTTATTTTGGGAATTTTTTGATAGTAGGAAGCCTGAAAGGCATATATGACTCTATTGTAGGCTTTTATAGTGTTCCATTTGGATTCAAGGGTAAAAGAATCATTTTGAATTACTTTTGACACCATTACTTTGTCAAACTAACAGAACGGCTAAGAACCAATATCCTATTTCTTTTATGACCTAAATAAGCAAGTTTCATAAAAAAAGGGCCAACAAACTGAGAACGACTTTTTTTAGACCAAGGAACTGATTTTCTTTAGAAACAAATACACTTTTTCGACATTCAACTATTGTCTAAGTTTGGTTGCCCTGAAATCTAAAATCTTCAGCCACAAAACTATCAATATGGGAAATTTTTGGTATCTAGCTATTCTCAAAGGTGGTTTTGTAAACTAATTCATTTTTTAATAAAAATAAATATTTTCTAAAAGTATAACCTTTCTATTGGTCATCTGTTTTGAATTGTTTGTATCTCGCTTATACTTATTCCTAGTGTTTTATTGCTCATAGTCATGGTCGTTATTTATTTAAATTAACATGTTTGGGTATATTGAATCGAGAAATCAACCAAGAATCAATGCTCAAATTTGAATACAAAATAAGTTGTAGTTAAATTTATCAAATTATTTTTAGATCGGTAGCATTGCTATAGTAGGTGTCGAGGTTATGTTTATGATTTTGAGACTACTAATAATTAGATAAAATGCAATTGGATTCTTGTGGGAGGTGACAAGGATTACTTTTCTATTTACACTACTCATCATTCAATAACCGATAGAATCATGCTAAAATTACTTTTCACTTGCTTCTTCACTAGAATCACTCCATTCGAGAATAATAAGTGAAACTCAAGAATTAGGAAGGTCCCATAGTCCACAATGGATCGCTTGGAAAATATCGAGTATAATGTGTAAAATGATGATTTAACTAAGTAACAAACTTGATTACCAGCAATGAAACACTAAGAATATGAAAAAAAAAATAAAGCACTCCAAACAGAGTACCAATACATAAAGTATATTCTTAGTAAATTTTTGGTATTACTTTTTTGTTTTGAAATGATTTAGTTATGAAATTTAGTATGTTTCATAACAGAAAAAGATAAAACTACTTTTGTAGTTAGTTAGACGGCCAAATTTGTCATGCATTAATAATACGATATGGTCAAAGATTTATGGTTTTTAAATCTACAAGACAACAAAAAACAAACTCAACAATGGTTAGATGCCAGAAAATGTACTTCTCCCTACAACAAATACAAAATAGTCCAATGATTGATACAATACATTATACTAGTTTATTTTGAAATGTCCTTACTGGTATGTTATACTGCTCCCTTTGGCCCAAAACAAAGCAGCATCTCTGTTCTATCATCCATATATCCAATTTCTTCCTATCTTGGTTCTCGTGCATATATAATATTTTTTTATAAGAAACTATTTGTACCAGATCATTATTTTACATCATATTGTTAATGGATATAGAAATCATTGTTTTGGGGTTGGATTGTTCTAAATACCACTATAGATTAAACCTAATACACACCACCCAGTACACCATTGATAATAAGAACAATTCTCCAAGCAATATGATTTTCTTAAGTTATAACATCTACACTTAGATGTTAACTTGGCGTTATTCATCACATTAGTTGATAAAATGAAATTCAGATGTGATGGATTTGGAGAAAAACTTGGGACATGAAAAGACTCATATCAATACTTCAACAACATTTGCATCATCTTTCTGCTCGCAAATAAATAACACTTGAAGGTTGTTCGTCCGCATTCCACACTTTGAGTTTTTTTTTGTTTTTACATAAGGTACATTTTTGTTTGTAGATTTTGATTGTTTGGAAGTGATGCGAGCGTATTTGGTCTAAAAATAGTATATAAAAATATCCATCTTTTTATATTTTATGATATATTAGTTGGAACAAAAAGTAACAACCAAAGTTTGGAATCCTCCCACAATTTCAAAGTATTATTTTTGTGTGACAAAGAATACTACGAATAATTTCTAAAAACGAAACATTTTCTGAGATGAGATTTCCTGCTACATCCCACTATTGTAAAATTGCAGACCGTTGATTCCAATCTTCTACCTAGCTTATACGCTAAGTTTTCTCGAAATGTAGGCCATGCTAGAAGAGGATGCATGGAACAACTTTCAACCTGAAATTTCATCTAATTAGAGGTAGTCTGAATGAGCTCCATCAATCAGGTAACAATCTTTGAAGTAGTTAAAACTTACAATGCTCTCAAAAGTAGTTACAGAGGAGGTGACAATGCAAGTGCAAGGTCAAAACACAAAGCAGTTAAAACTTGCAATGTTCTCAAAAGTAACGACAAGGAGGTGCAAAATGTAAGTGCAAGGTCAAAACACGATTGCTCTACTTGGCACTTGCTGTATGAAGCCACATTTACTGTAATCCATGCTAAAAGTATAAAACATGGAAAATAATTGGATATAAAATGATGAATCATGAAGATCAGAATCACTACAAACATGAATGTCAACCGTAACCCTAAATCATCAATGCTATATGGACGATAGAGGGCAAACAATGCCTTGAATAAAATTCATTTGAATTGAGATATATTGACTGAAATAAGAAGAAAATTCTACTTAAGAGGGTAAATAGTGTAATAAAGAACAAAATCTCAAATCTATATCTATATCTATATCTATATCTATAATGCAATTCTTTTGAAGATGTAAGAAGCCTGGACCTTACACCTGACCCACAAGGCAGAGTTAAACTAACCCGCCCCTAATCACGAAGACAAAATCGCCATCTCAAACTCATCCCACCTTCAACCCCCGCCCTCTCATACGGAAACTGGGCGGCGAGGAACCAGCGATGGCGATGCCCACGCCGTGAGCCAATGAGGCGCGCCGCCGCCACCGCATCCGCAGCCAACTATGACCTCGCCGGCCCCCACCTCCTGGTTCTTCTCCGGCCTCGCGCGCTCCTCTTCCACCATGGCCGGCGGCGTCGCCTCCACCCCCGCCTCCATGTCCTTCCCCGACGCGCCCAACAAGTCCATGGTCGGCGCTGGACCGAGAGGAGGCAAGCGGAATCAGCTCTGCGTGGCGCTGTTCAAGTACGGGCCCAAATCTGCGCTGGTACGTACGGGCGTACCCTACCTCCGCCGTACCCTACCTCCCCCTCGCGCCGCCGGCTATGAGCTGGAGATCGTTGGTTCGATGCATGGATTTAGCTAGCCAGCGAGAAGGAGGAACAGTTGGAACACCTCGTGTCCCAAGATTTCTTTTAGGGGCTCAGTTTCTTCAATTTTGTGTAGAAGAATTGGCGACCTTGGCCTCAGCCCCCGGCGGCGCGGAGGAGTCACTGTGGTAGCAACCACCGAGCCTCCAGCAAGAGAGGGAAATTGACTTCTTGGAAGCCGGAAGCCGGTCCAGGGCCGCAATGGCCTCAAGTGGCGGTGACGCGTCGTCGGTTGCGGCGAATAATGAGTCCTATGTGCGGTCCGACAAGATCGACCACGAGATCCTGGACATCCAGCTGGAGAAGCAGCTGCACATATCGACCTCTCCATGCTCGAGATTCGCTACGTCTTGACGCAAGGCATTTAGGGCACTGTGTATACCAGCATGTATGATGGGCACGACGTCGCAGGTATCCCTATTTTGTTTCCTCGTCCTCACTTTGTCTGTAGTTTATTGGTGCCTCTGCTGTAGAATATTTCTTCGGCTAAAATTGATTGTAGCACAACTGCACAAGTGATCAATATATTTGTGCATTATGTGGCGAAGAGCTTCCTTGCAGTGGTTTGTGTGTGAACTGTGAAGCATTTGCATTTTTGTGGTTTTAGGTTTTTTTTGGGAGTTCACTGGCATCAGGAGGTCGGGTCTCTGGCTGCTCAATATGAATCTCTTTTTGATGTCCAATCTATGAGACAGTTCCTGGATGTGAGGATTTTTATAGAAAAAATAACAAAATTGCTGGCCTAAATGAGGATAATTTCTCTCTTGTTTTGCTATTCTGCTGTTGTTTCCACGCCCACTGTGCAGGTGGTGTTCCTATGCAGGTATCAATGTTTTGACTAACAGGGAAGAAGAAGCAAGCAAGCTTGACCTTTCAAGTACTAGGTATAAAAATCTTTTTTCCTCATTTCCTGTAATTAGCTCTTGTGTTGATGGATTGATGCCGTCTTCGATTAAGGTATTTAATGAAGTAATGACAAATTATCAAGTCAAGAACTCTACGTTACTTGTCTATTATGGTTCTGTACTTTGCTATTGCTGGACACAATAAAATCTTCAAGTGAATTCAGTTATGCTTGGTTCTTTTGTACAGTGGCAGCAGGCAGGAGCATAGTGTTGCTAGAAAATAGTACTGGGATTTATTAAATTAGAACACTAAAAAGAGTGCAAGGTAGTGGCAGCTCTTTTGATGTATGGTTCCAATTGAAATGCATTTTTGGGTCCATATCAGAGCATAGTGTTGCATATCTTATTGTATGTTTAAACGTTCTCTGAATCAGTTCGGCGTTGTACTTAATTTGATAAGATAATATGTTGGTTTAAGAGTAAAAAATAATATTTTATTTCATAGAAAATAGTACATGACACACATGTTCTGTCATTGTTCTTTTATAGCCATTTGTTGCTTTTAAAGCCAACTGATGGTTGTAACCTTCTATAGGTGTTTGAGAATTTGAACAGTATCTACTGAAGAAAAAGTTCAGAACAGAGAAAACCAGATTGCTCTACCTAAGGTGAAGATGCCACCTTTTTTGTGTAGTTTTTCTTATTCCTGTCATTGCATGATCATGTGTACGAGTCATATTTGGCTTAAAACATAATTTTAGACTATTACAAAATTTTGGTGTCAGTTAATTCAGATAAGCTTGGCCCCTCCAATCTTAAGCATTGTTTATTTTGTTTTTTTACGTACATCAGTCAATATTGCTGCCAATTTAAGTTGTGTGTGTTTTCCATAGGCTGGTTTTATGTACAAGCAGACCACTGACAATGACTCTAGGCTGGTTTTAGAAGAAGTTGTCTCTTGCTACATGTAGTTCCTTTGAATTTGATTCCATTTTCCATGATCTAAAATACATTATGTAGTAGCTAACTATGCTTCTGGTAGCCTCTTGTATGCCGGCGCAAACAAGGCTTTTGCTCTTTACATGGTTGCATGTTTCAGTATGAAATTTGTTTATTAAATACTTGGACAGAGAGGTCTGGTTTAAAATCCTCACACAATTGTCCTACAATCTGTTGCACAGAATAGAGATGGGAGGTTCATTGATCGGTCGCTCGGTGAGAGAAAACAGGTGCCCAAGCAGTTCAAAAAGGTTTCAGGATATTCTTGTCAATGTTAGTTATTGTCTGCTTTAATACATCCTCTGCTCTAAAACATGGGTGATGGGAATGGGCCTATCTTTTGATAGGAAACAAAGTTTCATTGATAATTAAGTCTTGCACAAAAAGACTTCTCTTCAGTTTTACCACATCATGTGAAATACTTAGGCAGCTTTCTTGCGGGCTTTTGAAAGAAATACTTTTGAATACTCGAATTCTTGTATAAATTGCTCTACTTTTTTTACTACAATAGGGCGATCCATGAATGTTATATTTGTGGCTCTCTCTCTTGAGTGTGTCGGTCACTGTAATCTAAGTCATCCTGGCCAAAGCCTTGGGGAGATCCAATACTTATGGAATTTCGTTTAGGGCCATCTCACGAGTGTCCATACTCTTTGTGCCATCTTTTTTTTATGGAAAATGCTGCAAAAAATCATCAGCCTTTTATCTATTTTAATCTCCACCTGTTAGGAATGGAATGAAATTTGTTCATGTTATTCTTAAGTGCTTTTTTCTGCCAGTATTCCATGCAGGTTACAAGGTGCGAAAATGTCAGAAAGGGCTTTGAAATATCTGGAGAAAGGAAAATACCATTATTTTAAATCCTGTAAACCGAGCCTCTGTTGAATGGCAACAAATATGCCAATAATATAAGGAAGAAAAGGCTCCGTTTGCTTGCCAACTCTGTGTCTAATGGAAATGAGGCTGTGATTGCAGATGTGGAGTACATTTTTTCCGCAATGTGGATTACATTGATTTTGGTCTCAAGGCTCAAATGGAAACATATATTGTTTTTTTTGGTGGTTTTGATTTGATGTGCTAGGATAAAGTGTCATCATTAGCACAAGCATATAATTGCTATTTACATGACACATTTTCCTTTAAGGTGTCGGTATGGAAAAAAAAAAGCTCCAAGATAAAACCGTAGCATTAGCACGGGCATTATACTAGTATCTAATAATAATTTGGTAAAATTTCCTTCTGCCTTAGATTTCTGTCCGCCCCTGGAATAAGTCTCCGACCCCGGTACGGTGTGCCACAATCGATGGTCTTTTTTTTTTTTTTTCTGTTTTTCCCGTGCAAGTGAAAAGAACAAAAAAACACTAATATTATGAGGATTTGAACCTTCGTCTCCACCTTTCAACTAAAGGAGACTTACAACCACAACACAAGGTTTCATGTGAAGTCCAACGAAGCTTTTTTATTTAATTTGGTAACAATTTCATCACGTCCTTAGGAAAAAAAACTATAAAAATGTAGTATTGAAATATATATAAGAATTATATGGCAAAACAAAAAATAAAAATAATCAATGAATATAAAACTATAAAAACATGGCATTGCATGTATTAAAATAATTTAGGAAGACATATTTCATGTATTAAAATAACCTTTCATGTATTATATATAATAGTATTAAAATATGTCTACTGCTAGACATAGAACTACTATTCTGTGATTGGCTACAGAATAACTTCTTTTCTTTTGTAGCCAATGTTATCGTAAATATCCCCATATATGTTATAGTAGCACAATTGTCATAAATATGTATTCACAGTTACTGTATTATATTATTGAAAATATAGATCACTAGAAAATAACTTATTCTGCAGCTAGCTACTAAATATACTCTCACATGCTAGACTTACCAATTGTCTTTAAATAGACATGTAAATACAAATTCAAAATATATAGAGTACATAGTAGAATGTAACTCAGTTGATAAGTCCTAAATAGTAATAGTGGTCATCCATCAATATGTCTATGAAGCTACCGCCTTCTCTTCAGGTTTCTTAGAGTCGAGAGTGACACTCTATATTCATCTTTGTTTAATTGGGTTACATAATCACCAAATGACATATAAAAAAGATATAAAATATAAATTTTAGTTGGTACATATTGTGGCTGCTATCTCCCTCCACTTGCTCCTCTTCTCCATACATCTCCACGGACCAACTAGCAAGTCAAGGGCAGCCGATTTTATAAGTTATTTGAATTCTTTAAGGTTGGATTAAGCCCAATTAATAAATTTAATAAAAAATATTTTTATTACTATCAGTATGAGAATAATAGGCATGCATTCCGTTACAACGCACGGGCATTTTTGCTAGTCTAATAATAAAGAGGCAAAATTTTCGCTGTGTTTTTTCGTTCATCATACGAGTTAAAATAGTATTTGCCTAGCGCAATACGGAGTCCGATTCGAAAAGGTATTGGGCCTTGTCTAGCGTGATATGGAGTCCGATTCGAAAAGAGATTGTGTCGTATATGTGACCCGGTTTTATAGTCATGTCATATGTAAAGAGTCAAAATTTTTCTCCTACTTTTTTCATCCGGACTTTCTTAACGACCAGCAAGGATGATGAAAATTGGATTAAAAAAAACACTTCCAAAACTAAACAGGAAATCGGAGGCAACAAGAGCATGAAAAAAAAATCGATGTGGCCATTAATCGAGCAAGGTGGAAAGTTAGAAAACGAATTGCATACAGCAATTAATTAAGGGAAAATAGCAAATAGAAAAATGCTTAGGAATTTTTTCGACTAAAAATGCTTAGGAAAATTGTGCAGTAGTACGACGGACTGGGGTACTCAGCTCACGATCTTTTCTGTTTTATATTATTTTTAGTTAGGAGTACAAACGTACTCGCATAGATGGGGAGTAAATTTATATATAATAATAAAAAGTTCAAATTCATATTATAATCTTTTTTTCTGGTCTCTCCTAATTGATCTATGTCTCCTCGTCACAACTCACAAGCAGTGGTGGATCTAAAAACGGACCAAAGGGGGCTAAACAATACTATAAGTCTAGAAATTATACTAACTATGTAGTAATAAAGACAAATAACATCTAAATTATACTAATTATGTATTAAAAATAGACAAAAGAACATATAGATTGTACTAAATATATACTAATAATAGGCAAATGTGGAATTTATGTGGCAAATAAGGGATTTAGGATATAAATATGTACTAATAATAGCCTTTTTTTTAGCTCACAGGGGGGCTGCAGCCCCCCTTTGAATCCGCCAATGCTCACAAGAATCATAACCTATTTCGTCACTGCCAAAGTCCGCATCCAAAACTAATTCCAATCCAAATGTAGAGGTTCCAATCCAAACGTAGATAAAAATAAAAATCTAAAATCTATGGTTAAAAGTATGGATTCAACACTCCAATAAAAAATAACACAAGATCATGTCTTGCAAAACCATTTCAAATCGAGTCCAACACAAAACTACCAAAGTTAGGTAAAAATAAGGAGGAATTCTAGAATGAATCGATACAAGTAAAATCGGACCACATAAACCTGTCCGTCTATTGCAGCATCGGCCCAAGCCATTGGCCGGCCGCACAGCCATGCCAAAGCCGCCAGCCTGTCGTACCCCTCGTCCACTGGGCTATGTGTCACATACCTCTTGATGGCCATGGCTAGTGGCCACTTGAAACGGCCTGGCATATAGCAACAAGGTCGTCAACGCCTCAAGCCTATCCCCATAGTCGACAGTTCGCACCTCACTTCAGGACCTATTGTTGATAGGAGAGAAACACTACTCTCGATTTGAGCTACGCTAATCAACGATGGTAGGCTAGGTAATATTTTGAGTTGTGTCATCTATTGGCCTAGAGATATTATTGGTTTTTCTCCCATTCCAATGTACGGGCATTTGTTGCTAGTACTTCCATATTTGCAGAATATGTAAAAACAAGCTGATGCAAACTTTGGAGAATATGAAAATCACAAAGAACAAAGCAGCCATGTTCACCAATCTATGTGGCTTTGCAAGCCGATGTCATGCACTCAGCTATATATGAATTAAGCAGCCTGTCGACAACCTGCTGACAAACATACTGTTAAGTGCATGTGCCTTCAATATCAGACATGGTTTTCTACCATCATAAACTGCCAAAATAGGGCTATCTTGTTAACTAAATGACTGATTACCATTTCTGCTCCAATCTATTCGGTATTTGTCAACGGAACTAAATTTAATGTTCAGGCAAGACACGCCGTCAGTAATATAACTATCACAGTTCATGTTCATGATCATTACTAGGAATTCAGTAGCAATATATAATGTAACAATTATGACTAAGCGATTACAGACAACATCCCTCATATAAATATATGACACAATGAGAAACACGGCTACTCAGTGTAATAATTATTATAGTAATAACAACATTAATCGATACATTCGATTCAGGATTTCTTGTTCTACATAACCTAACATTAAATTCATTCGATTAATATTAAGGAACTAAGTTCCCTCTCCTTAATTATCCTTTACAAATGATAACTG
The DNA here is from genome assembly GCA_018135685.1 of Themeda triandra. Lineage (NCBI taxonomy): Eukaryota > Viridiplantae > Streptophyta > Magnoliopsida > Poales > Poaceae > Themeda > Themeda triandra. Next base: position 318,323 of record JAENPR010000503.1, on the reverse strand, counting down.
CAGCAAAACAGAAGCCATATTCGGACAAGACGCATATTACATATGCTAAGAGTGTAAGGAGTCATGAATATTAACATTCCCTTGTGAACAAGAACATGTCTGTAGGGAAAAGTACTTTCTATTAATATTTACAACAAACCTCTTGCCGGCTTATCAAACATTTCCAATTTATGATGATAGCCAATAATGGATCAATGCATTACAGAATTACACAAATGTAGATTACTAGCACGTAGCATGTCTATTATTTAAAGGAAAAGGTGAGCAAAGGAAAAAGAAATCCTTTTTTGCGAACCAAGGAAAAAGAAACTTTGTACATGATAAAACGAGAAAATATATAGAGGTACAAAGAATTCAGAAAAGTGGACAGTTCGCACATTTAGTTGTTCATTAATAGATAAAGCCATTCAGAAATTCTGTACATGATGAAACGACAAACTATATAGAGGGAGTACCAAGAATTCAGAAAAGTGGACAGTTCGCACATTTAGTTGTTCATTCAATAGATAAAGCAAGCAAGTTGACAGGGAAATTTAAATGTGCAACTGAACATTACTAGATTGATGACAGGATGGATAGACATAGCAAAACAATGACAGTTCTCCTTCCAGAAAAGAAATATTTAGCCTATCCATTTTAAGATTCATCTAACACTAAGCTGCTGCTTCTACTAAACGACATATCGATGTTATGAGCTGCTAGAGCAAACTCTTTAGAAAGTTTGTGCAACTTGAGAACTTGTCCTGATGCACAGCTTCAAACGGCAACCTTATGTTTTTCGGAACCTCTGAGACGACTTCTCATATGCATCCACTAGCGCAGAAGGGCAAGTTGCCTTAAGATTCTGATAACCTTGAGTTGCCACCACTGATTCCATCACACTTGAGGAACTGGTGATGAAGTCTAGGCAAACATCTTTAAGCCTGTCACAGTTATGCTGATAAGCCATAGCCAAAGTAGCAGACACCGTTTCGACATCAAGATTCTTGCAAAGGATGCTGGCACATACCAACTTCATCCTGTCCACAGCATATCTATCAGCAGCCACAAGCAAATGCTGTATCATTTCTCTGTATCCTTCCCCATCTTGATCATCCATGTCAGGCAAAGAATCTGTATAGATAAAATACAGTAGGGCCCTAAACACATCAGGCTGCATGTCTTCTATGGTCACAAGTTGTTCCTTTGCTTCCTTCATTTGCCCAAACAGCTCTGCTTTAAAAACCGGAGACCGCATAGCGAGCACTATCTTGTGTGCTGTGAAAGTCTCTCCTCCAACACTGAAAGTGACATCTGCTCCTTCCCCAGCATCCAACAATTTGCCAAGAAGCTGATCCGTGTTGGATGGCGGGACCTCGATTTCGTTCACTAATTCAGGTCCAGACACCTGTGGTTGTTTCCTTACAGTTGTGATGCATTGGATAGTGAGGTGATCATCCTTAAGGTAGTAGGATGCCTCGAACTGGCTCCGAGACATGAAATTGCCTGTCTGTGGAGCTAATCTACTACCATCACTGGACCTGAACATCCTCAACTCAGTCTTGTTCACTGACGCGGACAGCCCGGTGGTTTGGTCGATCAGCCTCAGGTCACAGCTGGCCCGCACCTTGGTGTCCTTGCTCAAGAGTTCGAGATGAGCAGAAATGTTACCCGAAGAGGTCTGGTCGAAACCATCGGGGTAGAAGCGGATGGCCCAGTCGTAGCCACCGACGGAGAAGGTGCCGGAACTGATAAACTCACCGATCCCCATGCCCCTATGCTTGCTATAATCGAAGATCTCGAAGACAAGCATGCATTCCTCTGTCTTCGCTGTGCACGTAGACACTCTCGTAGGCATCGTCATGAGCAGCGAGGCCGGAGCGCAACGAATCGGCACGACGCCGGCGGCAAAGCGAGCCTTCCCAGGATTTCCAAGAAGAAAAAGATCGATGAGAACAAATGAAAGGCGCGGTTTGGAAGTGAATGCAGACGGCAGCGAAGAGATCGTGACAGCGGTGAACCAACCTTCTGAAGATTGCCGGAGAAGACGGCGGCGGCGGCGACGACGGAGACACCGGCGGCGGCGGCGGCCGCCTAGGAAACCCTCGATACGTTTTCCTGATGAGCAATGGAAACCCTCGATCGATATATATACGTGAGTGGAACAAAATTCGGCCCACACGCAGACCCATTATTGCTGGCCCATCTTTTGCTTTATCTTCTTCGTCGGCCCTAAAAAAAGTTACTTTTTTTCTTAGCTGTTTTCACTTAATAAACTTTATTATTTCCCCTCAAAAAAAACTTAATAAACTTTATTTGGCTCTGAAATAAACCGTTAGGTTGGTATGGTAATGATGTTAAAAGCAAAATGAAATGACTCTTTACTCTTTTACCTTTGGAGCTGAAAATTCAACACTACAACATCGTGCAGTGGAGTCATACAGGCGTTCGAAATAATATAAAAATAATTATTTTCAAATATACATAATAATAATAATTTCAGGCTTAGAAAATGTACCTTATTTTTGGAAAATTATGGATAATATACACTATGAAAGGCCTCAAATATATATAAAATAAAATTATTTTTACAAAATTCTAAATTAATTTTTATAGAAGTTTCAAAATCTTTTTATATAATTTCAATTATATATGAAATATAATAATTTTGGCTTGAAAAACATTGTACCTTGTTCTAGGAATTACAGATTTTATGCCACCTGAAATGCCTCAAATATATAAAAAAAATAAAAATTTCTAGCTTGAGAAAATATTGTATCTTATTTGGGAACTTTTTTTTAAGGCAAAAACTGTGGAGGAGATCCCACAACACTTCATTTTGTATTTATATTTAAACAAAGAGTTACAAGAGGACTTACATTGTGGTTAATAAAAACCATCTAGCCAAAAGCAAAAGGCTGATCTAAGTTCATCTTTAAAGCTGAGAGATTGAAGTAAACATTCATTCTTAAAGTTTTTAAACCAGGTGCCAACATGAATAGCCCTATTATTGAACACTCTATAATTTCTGATCTTCCATATTTCCCAGGATGCTATGATCAATGCCTCCATGAAGAATGGCAGGTTCTGCTGCTGTTTTGCATGTGCTACCCTTGAATGTAGACATAGATCATTGTTCCATTGTATTTTGATTTTATCCCAACATTTTCTTACAAAAGAGCACCCAAAGAATAGATGATCCCAATACTCATCTATGATTTAGTGCATAGGACACAATTCACACTCTCATCTTCATCATACAAATTTTTTCTTTTCAGCATTACCTTGGTGTTTATCCTGTCAACTAGGATCGTCCAAGCAAAAAACTTCACTTTTGGCGTGCATTTCGACTTCCAGAGCCAAGTGAAGATGGGGTGGGCTGGTATATTCTGGAATGTTAGCTTGTAAAGTCTCCTTGATGAATACTTGTTGGAGCCCCATTGATATGTCCAGACATCCGCGTTCTGTTCATCAAAAGTCTGAGTGGAGAAAGAGCAGTCAGTGTTTCTAGCTCCTCGAATGCTTCTTGTGAGAGTGGAAGAAAGAATAGGCTATCAAGGTCTTTAGCAGACATAACCACATTAACACTTATGTTTTCATCTTTGGCAAAGGAGAACAGCCTAGGAAAACGATGGGCAAGCACTACATCTAACCATAAATCTCCTTATAAAGTAATTGTCTTGCCTTCCCCAATATCGCACCGAGCTATACCTCTAAACAAAGTGTTGAGTCTCTGGATGTCTTTCCAACAGAAAGAACCAACCTCTCTACTTGCATGTGGTACTTTGCCTTCATAGTATCTGGACTAGACAAGCTTAACACATGGGATGTTTATTTTATTATAAAACATATGAAGGTGTTTTAGGAGCAGTACATCATTCTAGATATATAGATTAAGAACACTCAAACCACGTTTCTCCTTGGTCTTTGTAACCATTGGCCATGCTGCCCAGTTGCCACCCTTTTTTGGTCGATCAGAAACCTCTCCAGAGGTATTGCTTTTGCAGGCTCGGTCTATATTCTCAATCACCCATTTCGGTAGCTTTAGAGTGCACATGGCGTAGGTTGTTGTTGCTGTCAGAACAGATTTCACCATTTCCGATCTGCCTGAACAAAGGCAGCTTGAAAGGCACGTATAACTCTATTATAGGCTACTCTAGAGTTCCATTTAGCATTCGAGGTAAAATAGTCATTTCATGTTACTTTTAACCCGCTTATCTTGTCAAACTAACGGAAGAGCCAAGAACTAATAAACAAACAAATTTTATTTTAGGACATACCTAATAAGAAAGTTCAATAAAAATTGCCTACAAACTAAGCATAATGTTTTTAGATCAATGAGCTGATTTTCTCTAGAAACAAATACATTTTTTACATTCAACTATTGTCTATGTTTGGTTGTCCTAAAATCTAAAATCTTTATCCACAAAACTACCAATATGAGGAAAATTTGGTTGGGATTGTTCTAAATATCACTATAAATTAAAGCTAACACACTCATCACCGACGATAAGAACAATTCTCCAAGCAATATGATTTTTTTATAAGTTATAACATTTACACTTAGATGCTTACTTGGTGTTATTAATCATCACATCTTGGTGATAAAAATGAAATTTAGATATGATGGGTTTGGAGAACAACTTGGGACAGGATAAAACTCTTATCAATACTTCAACAACATTTGCATCATCTTTCTGCCCACACATAAATAACACTTGAGGGTTGTTCATCCGCATTCCAAACATTGAGGTTCTTAACATAAGGTACATTTTTGTCAATAGATTTTGAATGTTCAGAAATGATGGGAGTGTTTTTGGTCTGAAAAATAATATATATAAATATCCATCTTTTATATTTTATAGATATATTAGCTGGAACAAAAAGTAGCAGCCAAAATTTGGAATCTTCTTCTTGTCAAAAAAAGTGGAATCTTTTCACAATTTCAAAGTATTATTTTTTTGTGACAAAGAATACTACGAATGATTTCTAAAAACTAAACATTTTCTTAGATGAGATTTCCTGCTATATCCCCCTATAGTAAAATTGAAGACCGTTGATTCCGCTTCTTATACCAAGCTTACGTGTTATTCTGGAAATTTTAAGGCCATGCTAGGAGAGGATGCATGGAACAACTTTCAGTCGGGAATTTCGTCTTTTGCAAAAACTGCTCAATCCATGATACATGGTAGACAAATATACGACTGACATGTAGCTGATTGGAGGTAGTCTGAATGAGGTCCATCTATCGATCAGGATGCGGTTAAAATTTGCAATGTTTTCAAAAGTAGTGACAGAGGAGGTGCACAATGCTAGCGCAAGGTCAAAACTACACAAAGCAGTTAAAACTTGCAATGTTCTTAAAGTAATGACAGAGGAGGTGCACAATACAAGCACAAGGTCATAATACGATTATTTGGCACTTGCTCTATGAAACAAAATTTACTATAATCCATGCGAAAAGTATTATGAAAACATGGAAAATAGTTGCAAACAGAATGGTGAATCATGAAGATCAGAATCACTGCAGACAGCAATGTCAACCGTAGCCCCAAATCATCAACGCTATTTGAACCATAGAGGGCAAACAATGTCTTGAATAAAATTCTTCTTAAGTGATATATATTGACTGAAATAAGAAAAATTTTACTCAAGAGGGCAAACAGTGCTTAGAATAAAATTTCAAATACTCGCATATTTGTAGTAGAATACAAGTAAATAATCACTCAAATGTAAAACAAGCCGATGCAAACTTTGGATAATCTAAAAATCACAAGGAACAAGCAGCCATGTTCACCAGTATAATGTGGCTTTGCAAGCTGATGTTATGCAATCAGCTATATAGGAACTAAGCAACCCGTCGAAAAACATACTGCTAAGTATATGTGCCTTGAATAATAGACATGATTTCTAGCATGAGAAACCTGCCAAAATAGGACCATCTTGTTAACCAAATGACTGATTGCTATTTCTACTCCAATCTACTCGTAATTTGTCATAGACAACCGAACTAAATTTAATGGTCACACAAGAGATTCTATCAGTAATGTAACTATCACAGTTCATGACCATTACTAGGAATTCAGTAGCAATATATAATGTAAAAATTATGACTAGAGATTAGAGACAATATCCCTCATATAAAATATATGACACAATGAGAAACGTGGTGTTATGTAGATGGATATTTGGTGGATAATTAGGCCTTATACTTTGCTAAGAGATTGAGATAACTAGGCCTTATGCTTTGCCAAGAGCTTTAGAGATTGAGGGGGGATTAGAATTGTTTCATAATTCATTGATTCCTTCCAAATGACCGACCTGCCTCTCTTTATATAGAGGGGCGACCAACCCTAAACCTAACTTAGCGTCTAAGCTACTGACTCTTGGGCCTATTGGGCTGGTACTGAGTCTGGGGCCTATTAGGCTGGTGGTAGCCTGCTGGCTGCCCATGACTCGTGGCTACTCAGTGTAATAATTATTATAGTGACAACATTAATATATACACTGAGCAGTTCGATTCATCATTTTCATAACATAGCAGTAATTCATTTGATTAATATTAAGGAACTAAGTGCCCTCTCCTTAATTATCCATTACAAATAATAACTGTATAGCCATATTCGGGCACGATGCGTATAACATATGCTAAGAATGTAAGGAGGAATCATGATTATTAACATTCCCTTGTGAACAAGAACATGTCTGTACGGTTTTACCAAATTAATATGATCTACACTAATGCAATCATTAAAAATTACAGTCTAGGAATTGTTATGCAAATGCCACAATATGTTCTGTTAAAAGGCAATCGTACAATATAAAAGTTTGATCAATCACTTTTATAAAAAGCAAAAAGATACGAACATATAAACAACAAAGTGAGGATTGTCATAGCAGACAGTGCTGAAGATTGATACAGTGCAAATGAAATTAAACATGGAGTCATGTCAAGTCTAAAGCTACAAAGCATAGAGATTCAAACATATCTCCAGTTCTCCACTATCTTGTAAAAACCAAATAAATATATTGAGTGACAATGGTTTCTTGTCCATACCTTTATTTAGACCAATTAGTTTCCAATGACCAATGGCTGTTAATGCTTTTTGAGTGAAAAATGCATGTTAATGTCACTCCCAACTAAACATCATAAACTATAGACTACCAAAAGTCCACAGCAAGAGAACTATATCACTAGTGACTTCCTAAAAATTGTTCTGAAGTCAGGGCAACAAAAACAAAAGCCTAGTCAAGACTAGTTTACGTTTAATTGAATACTGAATTGAATAAATAGATCAGATCCCAAACTGTTATTGTGTAGGATCAAATTAGCTAATGGTCAATGGCATCAAAAAATCACAACAATTGGTAGATGCATGGACTCCAGTACAATAGGGAAATAAGGTTTAACTAGAGGTTTGTTTCATTAATTTAAAACATTAATCTACAAAATCATAATTATTGTTGGAGTCCAGTGGAAAAAATCATGTTTTCCTTTGGATTCATTAGAAGTTTGTTTCGTTAATTGAAAGCATTAATCTACAATTATGCATTCTAAAATTATGTCCAAAGCATGTGTTTCATAATTTACAATTATTGCAAGTATATGTCCAAAGCACAAGAGTGTTCTAAAATTATGCAACTGCTGTAGAAGAATGAGTTTAATGGCAAACATAAATGGTTAAAACTAAATACTATGAGGGGAAAAAATAACACAGTGACAGGAATGCTAGCCAACAATAAACAATAATTTGAAACTGCTGAGACCATATCATTACATGTAAAAATGGCCTGTCTGCATGCGTATCCACTAATGCAAGTTTTGATACAAAATTACATAAAAAAGGAAAGACTTCTGTAAGCAATGAATTTTCTACAGCAAGAACAGTATGTACACGTTCAGACATTCAGAGTTGAAAAATAATTAAACCAAGAGATTGTTCTGAAATTATATATAAAAAACATTAGTAGACCAAGCAAGGGATGCACTGATTTGCAACACAATGAGTCTCCTATCATAAATAAGAACTAACTAACCTATCCAATCTTAGATTCCTCATCATTTGTTTGTCAGCAATATATGAGCTGCTCTAGCATATTTATATAATTCAAGAACTCACTCTAGTGGACAGCTTCAGATGGTGCTTATGTTTTGCAGGACTTTAATTTCTTCTCAAATACTTCTAACAGCACAGACGGGTAGGATAGCTTGAGATTCTTGAAACTTTGGGTGGCCATCACTGCATCCATCACAGTTTTACTGGTGACAAATTCAAGGCAAGCCTCCTTAAGCCTGTTGCAGCCATGCTGATAGGCTAAAGCCAACGTAGTTGACACATTTTCCACGTCAAGGTTGTCGCAAAGAATGCTTTGACATACTAAACTCAGCCTGTCCACAGCATATCTGTCAGCAGCCTCGAGTAAATGCCAGATCATTTCACAGTTATTAGTGCCTCCATCTCCACCATGAAAGTCCACAGGCAAGGAATCATTATAGATAAAATGCAGCAGGGTCCTAAACACAGCAGGTTGCATGTCTTGGATTGTTACATGCTGTGCCTTGGCCTCACTCATCGGCCCATAAAGCTGAGCCTTGAAAACTGGTGACCTCATTGCGAGCAGAATCTTATGTGCTGCGAAAGTCTCTCCGCCAACAATGAAAGTCACATCTGTAGCTTCCTCTGCATCTAAGAGCTTGCCAAGTTGCACCTTGATGTTGGATGGCGGCACCTCAATTTTGTACAGGAGTCTGGTTGCCGATACCCGCGGCGCTTTCCTTACAGTGATAATGCATTCGACGGTGAGACAATCATTCTGAAGGTAATTCGACGACTCGAACTTGCTCCGATTCATAAACATGCCAGTCTGTGGAGCAAACCTGCTCATATCAGCAGAATTGAACTTCCTGAGCTCTGTCTTGTGCACAGAAAACGTCAACCCAGTGGTTTGGTCGACCAGCCTCAGGTCGCAGGACGCCCATACCGTGCCTTCCTTTCCCAGAAGCTCGACATAAACCGAGATGTAATCTTTGCTTGTCACGCTGAAGCCGTCAGGGTAGAAGAGGACTGACCAGTCGTGGCCTCCGACGGTGAAGGTGCCCGACCTGATGAGCATCTGGTGACCCTGACCCATCCCCTTGTGCTGGCTGTAATCAAAGATCTCAAAGACATGCTTGCCTTGCTCCGTATCTGCAGTACATGTCGAAACTGTCGTCGGCGTCGACATGTCGGTGGCGACTGGTGACTGGTGAGGCGAGGAGGATGGAGCGAAGGCTGCGTGGAGCGCGTGCCCTACGACACTGATGACGAGAAAGAGAAGGCGAGATTCAAAATAGGAAGCTGCCGGAAAGGAATCAAGGTGTGGTTTCGGCGACCGAACCTTCAAAAGACACCCAGAGGAGCAGGCGGCGGCGGCGATGACGGCGCCGGAGAGCGAGCAGACTAGGTCAATTCGTTTTGAGATGAAGTAGACTAGGACAATTGGGCCTTGGACACGTCAGCAGGCCCATGCTACTCTTTCATGTAAAAAGGTACTAATGCCCATACGGATGCCCATTGTGGCTCCTGTTTTTTCTTTTCCTTTCTCCTTTTATTTGTGTCAAAAAGAAAATAACACAACTTGGTGTATATGGCACACTTCCACTATCTCACTGTTTATTGTCAAGATTATATTCCTCTTGGGGATATATTTATGCACTTCCATACGAATTAATGATAGTAAAGTCAATTGAAACGTACGGCCTGTTTGGGAGGGCTCCCATTGAGCCTCTGGGAGCTGTTTTTTTCGTCAAATAATTCTTTCCAAAACAGCTTCATCGGTGAAGCTATTTTTCTTCCCCTCTCACAAAGCAATGGAACTGGAGAGAGCTAAAAATGTATCTTCTCCCAGGTTCACCTCTCCCTTGTGGGTCTCAGCATGCTGAAAAGACAGCCCCTAAAAAAAGCGCACATGCTTGGGAACGCACATGGCTCGCCGGTCCGGCTGCGGCTGCCGGTGAGCTGAGGCTCGACTGCAGGCAGACGGGGCACGACTGCCGAGGAGCCTAGGGTCCCGTCGCTGGGAGTTAGGTGCAGGTGCAGCCGCCCATGGGCTATGGCACGGCTGCCGAGTGCTGAGGTGCAGGAGCCGAGGCGTATCTTCCCAGGGCGCGGCTACCGGGAATCTGAGGTGGTGCCGTCGTGGTGCGCGCGTGCCGTCTCCATTGTTGGGCCGGGTGCGAGCGTCGCTGCAGCCTGGACCGAGCGCCGCTGCATGGCAGGGGCGTGGTCGCCGCTGCCTGCCGTAGGGCGCAGACGCCGGGGATGCGGGAAGCCGTGGGGCATGGCCAGCCGCCGCCACCGCGTCTGACTCCATTGGGGCCAATGCCGGCATACGCGGATGTCAGTGACGATGGAGATGCCGACGTCAAGATGGGGACGCGACCGCCAGGGCTCGAGCTTTGCCCATCCGAGATCTGGGATGGGGTCGCGGCCATCTGGGGGCTGTTGAGGCCGGAGGGCGCGGCTGCCTGGGGATGCAGCCAGCTGGGCCTCCCCGCTCTTCCAGTCCTCCCTCCTCCTCGGCCGCGTTGGCGACGTGAGGAGGATGCCATGATCACGCGAGGAGGTCGCTAGGGTGTGCTGCGCCGTGCTGCCCAAGCACCTCCTAGAGGTGGCGACCATGGAGGAGATAGGTCTGGTGCGGGCCGCAGTGGGGAGCACGAAGAAGAAGGTGATGGTGGAGCCGTGCGGTGATGGTCCACGGGGTCGCTGACCTCGACACGGAGCCTTCCGGAAGCTCGTAGCTTTCCTCTTCTATGACAATGACTCGACGACAAGAACGTGTTGGCCGGGAGGGTGACGCCATGAGGGCTCGAGCCGTCGAGGGAGGCCTCCCTATGGGTCCGCGAGCTGCCGAGAGGGTGACGCCGTGGGGGTGCGGGCTGAAGTGACAGGCGGTCAGGCACCGCGGTGGTCGCTCATTGCGGGCAACATTAAAGTAATTGTTCCAAGTAGAGCTATTTTGGTCTCCTTTGTGAATATTTTTTACCAAATAATTGTTCAAAACACCTCAGCTTCATCTAGGGAGCGATTCATGAATCCATTTTGGATCTAGTGAAGATTAGCCGTGCCAAACAAGTCCATAGATTCAATTTTTTTTGTTAGGTTGTGAAGGCCTGATTGTGTTAAATTCGGGCAACATATCAATAAAGGGCAAGATTGTCGGACCACGCAAGGCTAAGACACACACTGGATATAGATCTAAACAATGGGGTGAATTAGTAGGTCAGCGAGACCACTCAAAGCTAGTTCTTCTTTGTCATAAAAAAAAACTGCGAATCCTCTTAAAAAGTTTTGTTGGGGAGACTGACAATGAGGTGTCCTGGGATCAGGTCTAACGTCAGAAAATTTTCATCTAGAGAAGCAATAAGGGGGTTCGAAGAGATTGAAGTAGTAGATAAAAAGATAGATTGATTATTTATAGTAATTTGATGTGCTTAGTGTAACCTAATAAGCATGGGACGTCATGGCATGCATCTATTCGCCTGCCCGTGACGCACCGCCCACCATGTCTTGGTTGTATCGGCCTCAACTCGTCCGCTTCACTCCCCGCCCATTCTTCTCCCCTTATCCTTTCCCACTCGCTCGTCCGCCGCGCGCACGCTCCCCCTCCAGCTCTTGCCTCCATCAGCGAGTGCCATCGCCTTAGAAAACTGTGGGTCGCTCCATCCCTCGTCTCTCCTGCGCGACATCCAAGGCACCGAGCGAGGTGCCGATGCCTCCCCTCAGCGACCTTCCATGGTGTCGGGCCAGGAACGCCCCCGGCTCCGCATTGCGCTAGTGTCTCCCCTCCTCTCCGGTCTCCTCCGCCCACGCGCACGTCCATCACCACGATGTGTGAGCAGTGGTAACGACAACACTGATGGTGGTTTTCCTCTCCATCGACCTTTTTCCCCCCTCACCATGAGAGCGCTTCTAGATCTCGAGAGGCCGGAGCAGCAGCAGAGGCGGAGCTCCCTCCACACAGCCCGATGGGTGCAAATCCAGTGACCTCCTACTAGATCCGACGGAGGACTCCACGTGCGCACAGATCCGGTTTGGTGGAACCCTGCAATGGTAGAGCCCTTCCTCCCGATCCGTGCTTTTTGCGCCGCTGCAACCTCCATGGCTGTTCCGACAAGGTAGTTCTCGAGGACACAGGATCTAAAGCCTCCTCCTCATCCTTGTTTCCCTCCTTTCTCCCCATCTCAGCCATTTTGCCCCATGTTTTTCTTCTTCTGCCTTTTTTTCAATTTGTTTTATCTATTTTTTCAGATATTGAAACAAATTGAAACATATCCATGTTGTTTCAAATGTGTTTGCCATTTTGTTCCAATTTTGTTTTCTGCATTTTGCACACACTGTGTTCTTCTATGTTTATTTCAATTTGTTTTATCAATTTGTTTCCACTTCTTGTTTCGGTTTGTTGCATTTAGATGTTTTTGGCTGTTTCAAAGTTTATAAGTAGATGATGTTCTGCTAGTACAAAGTTGAAGTTCTGTTCGTACAAAGTGTACAAAGTCGATGTTCAACTACTATGTAGTTTGATGTTCTGCTAGTACTGAGTCGATGTTCTGATACTAAACAAGCTGATGTTTCTGGAATTCAGTAGGTGATGTTCTGTTACTATCAAGTTGATGTTCTGCTAGTAGCACCATGTTCTTTCTCATAGACCCCCATGTTTCAATGTATTTTTTGTGTTTGTTTCATTAGAACATTTTTTGATGTTTTTGCAATCCTTTTTTCTCTTTTTTCGAGGGCAGATTCTGTGTGGGAGCATGCCGGTGGTGGGCCGGAGGTGTTCTCTCCGGTGAGGTGGCGGACGGATCTGGAAGGACTCGGCGCACAAAGCCGGTGCGCCTAGGGGATGCACGCATGGACGGGAGGCGCATCGTGCGCGGAGAGGGATGCATGTGCGTGTAGGGTGAAAGAACCGTTTTCGTTTTGTTGGGCCGCTCGAAGGTCCGTGGTATGCATAGGACGTCTTAGAGTGTGATCCTCCCTTTTATGATGGGATATATGGAACATTTAATTGTGCGTGATCTTTGTATAAATAGAGGGGTATCTGTAGCGGAACCGACCAGCTAATTTAATTACGAAGCACTAATCAAGCTGACGTGGCAACTTAATTAGAACTTAGTAACCAAACCAGCCCGGTAGTCCGTGAAATCTCGAAGGATTTCAAACCACTCTACAACAAACCTGAATCCACAGTTCAGCAGTTCCCATTCACCTGTTTTATTTACATTTTGCACATAGGATTATTACAACCCAAAATACAGAAATAACAGCGGAAGTAAACTCTTTTTACAATACACACTCACACCTATACTTTGAAATACAGTGCCAGCTCAGGTCGACTCCATCAACAGTAGGTAGAAGAGGTATAAGAGTTGACTTTGCCCGTAGTCTAGTCCTCCCGTAGTGGGATATAAGTCCACCGTGTCGCCACGGCAGTAATTCTCCAACCTACAACAACATTGGGAATTGCACCCTGAGTACTTTATGCTCAGCAAGACTTACCCAACTAAATGAAAATAAAGACTCTTTGGTGGATGCCAGGCTTTATGATGGGTTAGCCGACTCCTTTGTTTGCCAAAAGATGAGCTTATTAATAATCATTTAGTGACAAAAGGACTCTCTAGCTTATCCAATTAAGTTGGATCCTGCCATTACTACATTAGCACCTGCAACTACTTCATCATTTTAAGGTAGAAGCAATCAATATTATATCACAACCGCATTGATTGAGTAATCATTAAACCATCATGTGAGAACATAACCAACTCGCATTTCAAATCTTATTTGCGGCACCGTAACTGCTCAGTCAAGTTATTCACTATCCAGGAACGATGGCGATTATAATCGATTGCAAACCAAATGTGGGGGGTATTCCTCACACAAACCACACGACTCCCGTCGGGGTCGATTAGGTCACCTTGATCTACTCAGGAAAAGCGCGGGATCAACAACTCACCACCATGACCAAGGAAACTCCCGGCTGCCATAGGTAAGCGTGCACCCATCAAATGACACCGCCCCATCTTAGGTCTCACAAACCGGGCCCTTGTTACTCACCACCCATCGCCAGCATGGATACCTGGAAGTTGAAACCCGGCCCAAGTAGATTCAAGGCTTCGCGGTTGGGCACTCCGGCCCTTCCAGCTATATGTGAGGCATTGTTCAAAATGATCCGAGGATGCTCGTGTGCCATAGTATATTAGAGGTGATTTAGCATGGCCACATGGTTATGTTCATATCCAACATTTCACCATTCTCAAATCCAAGGGGGTAGTAACACCTACCTTGCGAGTGATAGTCGATCACTCGGCTTCTACCGTTTAAGTAGCAGGCCTAAGCATGTAGTCGATCCTGTACGTAAAAGTAGGATATTTCTGGTGGCAAGGTAGTCCTGATGCAACTACGGTTTCAAACAACGCCTATAAACTTAATGCATCATAAGGAATAAAAGGACGCAAAGTAAAACATTTGCAAACGTAGGAGGGATGCTCCGGGGCTTGCCTTATTTAGAAGATCGAGGTTAGAGCCCCAGGTATTCGACTATTCCAAGTCGGGTCCCTGGTGCTTGATCACTTCTCGTGCGGATCTCTTTTCGCAACTTGTCCTTCTGGATCCCTGATTCCACGATGAATGTTCTACACGTGGTCCTAGAATGATGCATGTGCATATATATGAGTATGTGATTGTCGGTGTATGCATGATCAAGGATGGTCAAGGAGGATAGGTGTTCAAAGATGAATAATTGATTTAAATGCTACACTTATCAGTAGCAAACAAGCCAGTAAAGCCAAAGACCTAAACTTAAGCATAATCATCCTAAACCAACCATCATGACATACTTGTAACAACCAATCATACCTGTCCTAAGCACTACAAGACCCTTTTACTAAGCTCTACATACAATCAACACTCATCTATGCTTCACTAGCAATAATAGACCTATCATCAGCATTGCTGTAATAAAATCATAAATGCAAATCTATAAACCCTATGAACATGAAAGAGGACATTCTAGAAAGCTTATGAAATTGTCCATAATTCATCTTGAGACATCAGAGCCTGATTCTCAAGTTATCTAGACCTAAAATAGCATCAGGACTGGGTCCTGACAAAACAGCAGTTAACAGCCCCTGTCGACTAGATTGCAACAGCCATAGATAATAGACTATACATTCAATGCCTACCAAATTTGAACAGTAGATAAATAAACTAATTCTAAACCTATCATTTGTTGATGAGTTTCCCAGAAAACCAACCTATACTTAGGTTAAGCATAGCTCAATACCAGCAACTCCAATTTAAGCAACTATGGGTTGAACAGCAACCCCTAGCTAGACATCTCATAAAATCCTATAAAAATTACAGTAGACCTAGCATAGCAATACTAGTCTACCATCCAAACTTCACATCATTTGGATAAACCTATTGGCCTACACATAATTCACAAGGCAGCACAATTCACTAGACCTATAAATAGTTTGCATTATGAAGTATGGCAAACTCATGTGTTAATCACATCAATGATTTCCTACCGACATATAAACAGTCCACAAAAAGAATTAAACCTTAACTAGATATAAAGACCCTATTTATGAATTTAATAAGGACAAGGCAATAATAGGCACTTGAACTACAACTATATAAAATTACACTAAACATGCATGTGATAACTTTATCATAGACAGAGCACCTCAATACAAGACCAACAAGACCAAAACCACATTTTTTGAGCACTCTAGAATTAGTTATGCGTTTCCAAAGATAATCCACAATTATACCAATTGATAGACTTTAATTAAAACTATACAGAAAAGTATCACAACATAGTCATAATATATTTTTCCTAGATACTGCACTTCACAAGGATCACAACAAGACCAAGATCACTTAATTTGGACACTCCTAGCTCCCCGTAGGATTTTACAAGATTTGAACTACAAATCTGGAAAATCCTTTTCTTTAAAAACCGAACCCTAATCTGCTATGTGTACCCCGAGATGCACCCAGAGGCGTATCTGTGCTAAGTCCACCCCGCACTCGTACCCAGCGGTGTGCCCGACCGACGTCGGGGTCCATGTCGCCGCGGGCCCCGTCTCGTCGCCTGCCCGAGAGCGCAGGACAAGCTCCGCCGGCCGGAATTGCGCCGCGGCGAGCCATCCGGCGTCTTGGCCATCACCCGGCGAGCTCCTCTCGCCGACGCGAACTCGTGGTATGAACCGTGCGGATCGCGGTGGCCAATCTTGCCGGTGGCCATGACCGACGGCGGACGGCGACGACGTCGGCAGCGTGCCGGCCTAATCCGGGCACTGCGAGGCGCACGGGATGGCGCTGTGGTTGCGCGAGGATGGGGCGACGGCGATGCGTACCAAACCGTGCGGAGACGGCGCTAGGTGCAGCGACTAGGCGTGCCGGCGGCGAGCGGCGGCAGTTGGTGGCCAGGCATGTCGCCGATAAGGTGCGTACCGGCTCCAGCAAGGTCGAGCAGAGGGAGCAGGGGTGCCACGAGGCTAAGGCGCACGCGGATCTGAGGTTCCCGAGGCGCGGGACCGCGGCGGTGCATGAGAACGGCGTGCGTGTCGCCAGCATAGCGGGTGCGGCGACGTGGGGCTTGCGCCGGCCAACCAGGGCCGAAGCGGCGCCATCGATAGCGGAACGGGCGTCGCCAGGGAGAGGCGGACACGACGCGCACGGAAGGAAAAAGCAGAGGGAGTACGAGACGCGCCCGCGGCGGAGCTGAAGAGCTCGCCGAAGCTCGTTCCGCGGCGACGAAAGGGGAAGCGCCCGATTGGGCGTCTACCTCGGAGATGAGAGCGAAGAAGCGGGCGGCGGTGGTGGCGGATGGCGAGACGAAGAGGATGGCGTGCTCAAGCTCGAGAAGGACAGGAGAAACGGCAGCTAGGCGGTGAGTTTCGTGGTGGCGGCCATGGCGGCTCGAGCTCCGCTCGCGTGAAAGAGAGGGACAGAGAGCGGAGGGAGAGTGAGGCGCTGGAGAGTGGCGTGGGCGAGTGGAGAGAGTGAGGAGAGGGAACGGGCGACCCCGTTGCCCCCCCTTCGGACCACGGCGCGGCGACGTGGGTGCGGCAGCAGGACGCGGGTGCCGCGTGTGTCGCGGTGGGCGTGCGTGGCGAGTGGCGCAGGGAAGAGCGGGACGCGTGGCGAGGAGGATGGCGGGTGCGCGGTGCGGCAAGGCGAACAGGGAGCAGCGGGACGCGACCGGTGGGCGACGGCCACGCGGCGGCCATCGACCCGGACACGGTCGGCCGGAGGTTGAAGATGGAGTGGGGAAGCCTATGACAGCTGGGTCCCACCCCCAGTGGGTTTTTCTTTTATTTTTTTAAATAGGCTTGCACGAATATCAAAGCAGCTATATTTCCTAAACTAAAACGAATTTGCAAAAACTTTCAACAGGAAAGTTACTCCATTTGATGAGTAGAATATTTCATCTAAAAGAAGTTTTGTCTAATTCAGCCTAGATTTGGAGATACAAATTTGGGCCATTTTCACATATAAAAATAATACTTTTTAAAATACCCGGGACTGTTTTTGGCCTTTTTGAACACCTAAAAAGCATTTTCATGAAATGGTCCCAACACAAAGTTTTCTCCAAATATTTTTCTCAATTATTTAAGGACCGACTCGAGATGAGCAACCTAGCTACCACTTCTAGTTTAACTCGACAATCACACTTAGGACCCAAATCAAGCAAAGTGCATCAAACATCAAGCAAATCATGTTGAGATGGTAATTATATGCTAATGATATAATTATGCCCATGATTTGCGAGTTAATGCATGATTAACATCGTGGATGTTACGGTATCCCAGTAGAAAAATAATTTCATATGAAATCTGTGACTTTCCCAAAGACTAGAATATTTTCAAGCTAGCTCAAGTCGGTTCTAAATCCGGCTAAGACTAGTTTAAATAGCAAAAACGGTGTGGAGTCTACACAAATTGCGGTAACGCTTGGATTAGTCCATCCTGATGGTAGGACGCGTGTTGTAGCACCACTCGACCGCGGTTCCATCATTTTCTCGTCGCATGCGTCCGACCCATTCACCCATTCTCGTCCACTCGCACCTTATCCATTCCCCATTCTCTTCCTCGCTTTCTCCACCATTCCTTATTCAGGTCGCGCTACGCATGCTGCATCAAAGGTGCTCCCGTGCACTCTCTTTGCAGTGCGTTTCTTGCACTCACCTCGGTCGACCTATTCGCGTGCACGAGCCTCGACAATACCTCTCTCATCGCCACGCTCCCTGCCCTCAGCGCCGCTTTGCTGCCACCTGGCCGGCCCTCGTCCTCCGGGGTGTGACTGGCGCGGGCTAGCAAAGGGTCGGGAGTGGCGTGGCCTGGAGGTGTTTGAGTAGCGTGTCCCCCTCGCTACTTCCCTCCCCTCCGCCTCACGTTTGGAAGGATTTGGATTTGAGGCCTCTATCCCCGTCCTTTTTCTCCCACTCATCTCTGGTCCCTCCTCCTTCTCCTACTCCTCCTCCTTCTCCCCTCTCTCTGGATCTAAGTTTTGGTGGTGGCTAGGGTTCCGTGAGTTAGATCTCGTCGTTGTTGTTACGATTGATTTTTAATGTTTGCAACAAATGATATTGAATGTTACAAGAGGCACAATATTTGCTGGAGCAATTTTTGATGAGATGTGGTTCAACACCTTTTTCCATTTGTTGCGGCACCCCCTTCTCATATGTACAATAGGTTTTTGTTTTTTCTAATAGACCTTCTATAAAATCCCAAATAAATAAATGTATATAATGATAAATGATATATATTAATGAGCTAGCAGGTAGGCTGCACTCTCATGCTGGTGTCAAAGTTACACCAAGAACATGATATTTTTACCTGGATAAGGATGAATGGTAAAAGAAGATAAAAATAAATAAATAAATAGCGAAGAAGAGATAACTCCGTGGATTTTTCTATCGAATACAATGGACGGTGGAGCGGATAGCTCTCGTTTGATTTTTCCCATCGGATAGCTATCACATGATTTTTTCTCTCCACGGTTGGTCCAATCTTTTGACAATTTACTGCGGTCATGCATATCCATATCGACACTAGTATAAAAGGCTACCTCTACCCTTCATACCAGCACCACACACACTACAAACCACAACACACACACATCAAGCAACACACACTCTGAGCAACAGGGCCTTGTGCTTGGGACTTGCCGAAGCGAAAGCTAGAGGACCAAGGTAGGAGCACGTAATGTTCCTGTAGCACTTGTTATTCTAGGCCTACCTAGTTGTTCATGCATATAGGTAGCTCTGCATGCTAGCCAAGGGAGCCATGCATGGTAGCCATTGATCCAAGGTAGAAACACGACATGTCCTACCTTTGTTTTGTTACTAATTAGCTATACCATAGATAGCATTAGGTAAATGAGACACCAATCACGTGGGATATAGCATGCTGCCATTTCTTAGTACATCGATTGATATTATTAGTGAAAGTAATAATGCGTGATCCATGCTATTAATACAGTAGAAAACACCGTGATTTAATTAGCACACTAATTAGTGGTATCGGAGCCTAGGTTAGCACGTAAAAAAATCCTGGTTTAATTAGCACACTTAAAATACATATTAGTATAGTAGAAACATTATTGTGTGTTGTAGCTTTACTGCATGCAATAGGATGCATATTACTAGATGTGATGGCATATTGATTGACATCTTTTCTACCATGTAATTTTGTGTGTTTCAAGATGGCGGCCGGATATTGAGGTCCCGACCAAAGATTTTCTGGAAGAGTTCGTGAAGATGCTTGGACTCAACCCACCGAGTATCACTGGTAGAGTTGAACAGGATGGTAGGGCCATTGTGGGCATAAGGATTGCTCGAACAAGTGACCGAGTTTGTGTGGAAAAACCATATGGTGCAACCCTAGGTACGTAAAGTTGTGTGTGAGTCTCGTGTGGGGTGCCTTTGTAGTAGTACTTTCTCATCTAGAGAGAAAGCAAATAAGCCGTGTAGCTTCATAGTTGTAGGTGGAGTTGTTTCAACTATTTTGAAAATAGTGAGCTATACATGGTTTGGCCGGGGAGAAGTAGTAGGATGCTGTAGACAGAGAAAGTGACTAGTTCTGAGAAATCTGTACCCAGCAGTAGTAAGAGGTAGGGTAGCAAGGCAGTCCCCCAGTTTATGTTTGTTAAGTTGTAGTTGTGAAACTGATGTACATTTCAATGCTATAATAAATAAGAGATGTATTTGTTTGCATAGTGTTGTTTGGATATTTTGATCTTGATTGTTTCCATATGTTTATCACCAAACTAATATTTCTCGGAAAAAGGAAGATGAAGTTTCTAAGAATATTACTCGTACGATGTATGGCTGCAAGTAAGAAAGAATGTTACTCAAGTTAATATATTTAAAGTAACACGCACTAGCAACTAGTGTCTACAAATTTGATTCCGCTGGTTTTGTGCAGAAGTGTGAGATTTCACCATTTGGGCCGGAGGCAGCATTTAAATTGTTGGATCTGAATACCGCATGGTCCAAACACATGATAATTGCTTTCGTTAGTATGCATGTTTGGTGATGAGTATATGATCCATTATACTTATCAATACCTTTGGTGCGTCGTTTTTGCACGATATAAACAACGGATTAAACTAGGCGGGAACCATACAATGGGATATAGCACAAGAGCTGGAGCCTATGTTTTGTTTTCCATTCATGTAATGTAACAAAATTATCGAGAAATCAAGAACGGTGCTATACTAAGCTAAGTCGGATCACATACAAAAGCTGTGACTATCCCGTGCAACCCTGGATAGAGGCTTCCATAGGAATTGAACTGTCACACATGAATGTTTTCATCCTGAAATGACATAGTTGCGACATTGCAAGTGACTTAACCAAAGGCATTCATTCTGCAGTTCATAACAACCCAGATTCAATATATATAATAGAGGTTTTCAAACTGTGTGTCGCACAGTAATACATAATCGACCGATAGATATCAAACTTGTCGTCATCTACATGTACTGCATTTTACAGCACAGATGACAGCACATATTGGCAAAACTAGTTTCCATTGCTGCTGGCGGAGGACAACCCAACCTTGTCTATCAGGTTTAAAGTGACGAGTTCTTCTCTAGGAGGATGATTCGCAGCTGGTTTGTTGTGGATGCCAGTGATGTCCTTTTCCTCTTTCTTCTTGGTCTTGGCGACCATGGCAGGCTGGGAAGGACCAGCTAACTCAGCCCATGACGAGCCTTCTGGTACAGCTATCCCCAGCATCAAGGCGAGTCTCACTGTACCGTTCACGAAACGGATCTGTGTGGCGCCATAAATCAACAAGATGAAGTTCATCAAGGCGAGTCAGACACGAGCTGCTACTCAATTGAATATAATCATACGTGTATTAGCTAGTCTTACCCTCTTTCCTGGCCATTTGGGGTAGCCGTTCTTCTTGCAGAGGCGCCTGAGGTAGGACTCGGCGACGTTCAGCTCCGTGGCCGCGTCCTTGATCCGCATGTGGAGCATTTCACGGACGACACTCCATTGCGGGGGTGGACCCTGAATCTTATTCCTCTCCCTCTTGACAACGGTGCTCATGGTCGTGGTATGGTGATCCATACTGTTCAGAGTTTGAGATGTGGCTTGTGTGCGAAGGAGAGGAGAGCATGTTCCGTTGTTTATATAGCACAAACAAGGGGTCAAGGGGCATCCTGATGGCGGCGTGTGTGTTTATCTAGGGTTTGACTACCACAGCAGCGCCACCACGGGATCTGAATCGGACGACGGTGTTTGGAATGGATGGAAGCACGCATCCAAGGGACCCCTTTTGCTCTGCATTTCTGGCTAGTTTTCAATATTGGATGGAAATGGAAATGTGCTCGTCAGTGGCTGGCAGTACCAGCTGGCGCCTAGATGCGCAGCAAGTTCCAACGACAACAAAAAAATAGCGGCAGCAGTATCTTTTTTGATTCGACGTCAGCAGGATCTTTGACAGCAACAAAAATACATACTATACAGTTATTTTGTTTTCGTTTCACACGTCCCCACATTTCTTTTTGACGAAATATCAAACTTTCCTTATGTTTCCATTTTCCATTGAATTGCTTGCAACAAATATCTGAATAACTTATAACCTGCGCGGGCCCATACATGGCAATGGGATGCGCCTACCCATAATGCATATGTATGACGTGGGTGTTTGGGTACCTTAACTTAGTGTTTCTTCTTTGGGAAAATTGGGCATGTGAAATCAGATGAATCTAGAAATTAGAAAATAGTGTAGGTTCCTAATACTGTAGCATATCAAACAAGTTTTGATATTTTTGTAACCCAGAAAAATATTATTTTGTGAAAGTTCACTTGAAACAAGCTGGATTGCATTGCAAAATATAATACAATGGCTGGTCTTTCTCACGTAAAGAACTACTTTACGACTCAGCATTATCCTACCAGAAAAAACAACATGGAAAAACCATTTTGCTTGTGTGTTTCGCAACAGAAATACTTTCTCTGTCCACAAAAGAGTGCAATTATAGAATTCTGCCAGTCAACTTAGCTTAATTTTGACCATGTTTATATTAAAGTATTTAGTGTTTATGCCTTCAAATAAATTCATGATGAAAATATATTCTGTAACTAATCTAGCGATACTTATTTTATATAAAAAATGTTAGTTTTTACATATAGTTTTAGTCAAAGTTCAAATGATTGATTCCTTGATAAGTGAGAATTGCATTCTTTTTTGTGGACGGATGGACTGGTAGTTGGTAAATTTTCAGATGTTCTTTGGGACATATCGTTTCCATGAATGATCGTGGCGAGGCAGCTTATATTTTGGACATAAATATCTATAGACACATAGGTTTGAAAGGCCGATTGGATTGAGCCAAAGTAATATTGACAACGTATTGAAATTGTTTAATATGCAGCGCTATCCCATATTGTCAAATCATTGTCTGTTAAAAACCCCGTTCACTCCTAGGTTTTGAACCGACACAACCAAACTGGTAAAACAAAAAACCCAAAACAAGCTAAGAAAAATACCGATTTTTTTAGGACGGGAGAGACCCCACTGGAGCTACATTGTCGCAAGTCACGCGTAGGTTCTAACTGTCGGAAAAGCTTTCAACCGTAGGTCTTAATTGTCGGCAAAGGGTTAACTATCGACAAAGGTTTCAACTGTCGGCGTAAGTGTACAATTTGGTTACACAAAAAGTGTTGGCGATTCCTTTGTGTCGGCAAAAGTTTCACCGAATTCTACCGCGGCTGTTTCAAAACTACCGGTGAAACTTTTCGTGGAGGTAAACTGGCGGCAACGGAGCCCTTTGCCGATAGTAGAAGGTGTCAACAAAGGTATGTCGTGTTATAGTGAACGCATGCTCTGCAATGACCAATAGCGCCCAAACCCCAATCTCCTGCTTTGCGTGTTTTTTCGCTAACAACTTCACCTATAAGACTCTTGTGTCCATTTATGATATTTGTCCTAGCCACTTTATGTTTATTTAAATGAGTATTTGGGATCCCGAATGAATTCAAATGAAAAAGTTGTCAAGTACAAAGTTTTATAACTATTCGATATCTACAACTTTAGTTTTGGTCACAACTTTAATTTTGGTCACTTATCCATCCGAGGTTGTTTGATAAATTTAAGTTTCAAACATTACAAAATTAGGCCATGATTTTCCTTCGACAAATGATTTCAAATGAAAAGGTTGTCATCTACAAAGTTCTATAAACTTCTTGAGATCTACAACTTTTGTTTTGGGCATTTCTCTATCTAAGATAGTTTGAAAATTCTAAATTTTAGAAATCAAACATAATTTTCGTTAGACAAATGATTTCAAATGATGAACATGATGTCAACTACAATGTTGCATAACCTTTTGAGTCCAACAGCTTTTGTTTTAGTCTGTTGTCAAAAAAACTTTTGTTTTAGTCACTTCTCCATTTGAGATCCTTAAATATCCTAGACATTCACTTTTGACTATGAAATATATGGCTTTAGTTGGTGTTAAATTCTATAACATATTGCCAATGAAAGAGAGGAACATTATAATGACTTCAAACACCAAAGTTGTGAACTATAAAGTCGCATAACTTTTTGAGATCTATAACTTTTGTTTGAGGCACTTCTACATCTGAGATCCTTAACTACTACTCCACACCCAATTATGACTACGGAGCCTCTAAATGATCTAAACGACTAGGCACTTTACAAAATCTTGTGGTGTATATTAGGACATCCAAATGATCTCAAACAAAAGTTTGAACTATGGAGTTGTAGTTCTGATCGAGTACTTTAACTTTGATATAATATGTCATGCTTTGTACACACCCATGCCTTTCTTCTACTATAATATAGCTCTAGTTTGGCGACTGAGTGGCTTTTCAAATAATATCCTCAAGTACTTAAAAAGGATTAAGGATATGTTCCGAGCTTATTATGGAGATGACAAAGAGCTTGTTCTATGAGTGATCTACTACTCCTATAAAGCTAATGCCCACTAGAGTATTTTTCTAACTTTTCGGTGTGCCACATCATTAGTTGACCCCACTACGCAACCCACCCCACCTCCACTTTCACCAGAAACTCCTGCCCAATTAATGGATCGAGTCAAGTGCAAGTTTAAAATAGAAGTAGAAAAGTCATATTCACCGAATAATTAAGAAATTCCTGCAGCAACGTGCGAGGAATCACCTAGTTATATGGATGCTAGCTTCCAAACCCACAACGATGATACAAATTCAATCTAATTTTGTATTATTCCCCATTGGAGGAGCGATAAGCTGGAAAAGTTCCAAGTGAGAGAAGGGTACCCAATCCTGCGATTGAGAACAAGTATATCCCAGCTTCTGACACTTCCAAGGAGGTTGTTTGGATATAGACTACGAAGAGAAGATCAGAGAAACAGAGGAAGCTCTAGCAAACTGGAAATTATTGCTTTGCCCTTTAGGAATTAGCCGAAACATGTAGATTGTAGAAACGACAAAACTTTCATTTTTATTTACTCTACAAAGTCGAGGGCCTCTATAAGTACTACATGTACAGTAGGACTCATGAAATGAATACAAACACAAGTTTTTCTTCTTCCTCAATTTGGTGATTGTGTGAATTTATACCGAACATGGATGACAACTGGGACTGTGCTCCTGCGGGGTGCATCGAGGTCAGTTGATAGACACACTAGTAGGGAACATACTTTTGATTCAAGGCTTTTTTTGTGTCTTGGAAAAAAAAGAAAGGATTATTCCCGGTTAGCCACCAATCGAGACTTAATTAATTCCCCTGCCCAAAGCCTAGAGCAGTAGCTTTTTTAGTACGCGGGCGATTAGGCCTGGCTAGTGGCTCAAGCCACGACTAAAGATCGTCCTCAAGTCCTGGTTAGAGCTACCAGTCATGGACAATTACACCTTAATTCCTGGTTGGTGGCTCTGACCGTGACTATAAATGAACCTTTAGTTTGGTTTTGAACCATAAACTAGGACTAAAGGTCCTAGGCTCTATACCTCCCTTGTTCCTCCGACTATAGCCCTTAAATTTTGTTTTCCATTCATGTAACGAAAAAGTTATGAATAAATGAAGAAAGGTTATACTAAGTTAAATCTGATTACGTACTCTGATCAAATATAAAAGCTGTTTTTTTTCAAATCCATATATAAAAGCTGTGCCTATCCCGTGCAACACTGGTTTAAGGCATCCATATGGGAACTGTCATGTTTCATCCTGTTATAACAATTGCATGTGTCTTAACCATAGCCATTATCACAAACCACACAACATGCAATAGATGTTTAAGGCATCGATGGGAACCGTCAGGCTGGAATGTTTTCATCCTGTAATAACAATTGCGACTTTGCAAGTGACTTAACCAAAAGGCATTCGTTTTGCAGTTCATGACAAAGCACAACCAATATAGTAGATGTTTCCGAACTGTGTGATCACAGTACTACATATAGTTGACCAATATATAGCTTGTTATCACCTACATGTATTTCATTTTGCAGCACAAATGACAGAACATATTGGCGAAACTAGTTGTGCTTGCTGCCGGAGGACAACCCAACCTTGTCTATCAAGTTTAAAGTGACGAGTTCTTTAGGGGGATGATCCTCCTCCTTCTTCTTGTTCCATGCGATCTTAGCCGGTTGGGAAGGACCAGCTAACCCAGTCAACGGCGAGCCCTCCAGCGCACCTACCTGCAGCATCAGGTTCCTCCCTGTATTCTTCATGTACCGGATCTGTGTGGCGACATAAATCAACAGAGGAATTTTCATCAAGGCGAGTCAGCACGAAGCAAGCCAATACAAGGAACTCAAATTCGAAATAGCACGTAGAGCTGCTGCTCGCTTTAGTATAGTCATGCATGCATGTATTAGCTAGCCTTACCGTCTTTCCTGGCCATTTCGGGTGGCCGTTTTGCTTGCAGAGGCGCCTGAGGTAGGAGACGGGGACTTTCAGGTCCGCGGCGGCGTCCTTGATCCGCATGTGGAGCATGCCACGGACGACACCCCATTGCGGGGGTGGATGCAACTTACTCATCCTCTTCCTCTTAACGACAATGGCCATGGTGGTGGTACGGGGATCCATACTGTTAAGGCTTTGGGAAGCGGCTTGTGAACGTGTCTGGAGAGGAGAGAATGTTGCGTCGTTTATATAGGCCAAACAAGGGGTCAAGAGCATCCTGCCTGATGGCGGCGTGTACGTTTTTATCTAGGGTTTGACTACCACATCAGCGCCGCCACGGGATCTGAATTGGACGGCGGTGCATGGAATCGATGGAAGCACGCAGTCAAGGACTCAAGGGACCCTTTTGCTCTGCATTTCTGGCTAGTTTTCATTATTGGATGGAAATGGAAATATTTGCGCGTCAGTGGCTGGCAAGCTAGTATCCGCTGGCGCCTGTTTGAGAAGTACTGGATATAGGTCTAGACGCGCAACAAGCTCCAACACGACGATAAAAAAAATTGCGGCAGCAGGATCTTTTACACTAAAAATACTATATGTATATTGTTATTCTGTTTTCGTTTCACACGTCCCCACATTTCGTTTAGACGAAATATCAAACTTATCCTTATATTTCCATTTTCCGTTGAATTGCTTGCAAAAAATTGAATAATATATATTAGTCTGTGCCGCTCATATATACATGGCATAGAACCAGAATGCATATGTATCACGTGGGTCTGGGTATATATACCTTACCTAACTGTTTCTTCTTGGGAAAATTGGGTAACTGAAATCAAATATAGAATCTAGAAATTACAAATAATGTAGAGGTTCCTAATACTTTAGCAAAAACATGTGTGGATTTAAGCCTGTAACCCAAAAACAAGTGAAAGTTCACTTGAAACAAGCTTGGTTTCCATTTGCCAAATTAATATGATACGATGGCTGGTTCTCCTCCAAGTAAGAACTAAATTTACACGAGTCTCTAACCCTGTGCCACGAAAAATGACATGGAAAACAAAAATCAACAAAAGATTTTGTGGTGCAATCTGGGCAAATTTGGTCATGGATATTTGTTCTATCATAATATGTTAGAAAAAAACTAGTTGTCACCTCTTATTTGGGACATATTTTTTTCAATTATCTCTAATTGAGCCAAAGCACACATATTATTTAGTATGCAGGATGGCACGAAAGGTATCTTTCCAGTGTCACATGGTATGTATCTAGTTGAGGCTACTTTCCATTAATTATGAAAAATACAAGGACCTATGCTGCTTTAGTGAGGTTATCTTGATCTCACATTGCAAAGCCAATATGTTTTGGGTGGATGGCTTCCTTTTGTCCAAGCTATTTTGATCAATGTCTAATAGGCATGCAATCAATGCATGAACTGAGCAGGTATTAGATGGTCTGGTGACTCTTTTCAACTGATGTAGGTTTTTTTATTGTACCATTTCCTTTTCCTTTCTAGATACATTTCATTGGTACTTGGTTCTGTGCTCCACCTTTCTCTTGTAGGTTTGTAGTACTAGTAGTTTACACAATTTCATTTCTATATTTTTTTTGGTAAAATATTACTTTTTCTGTAAGCTTAGCAAGATTGTAGGTTCGGAAGGCATATTGCCTTAGTTGTTGTTGGAAGCGCTGATAGCTTGGCACATTGTCTTCTTATTCTTAATTTGGCATGTCCACGGTTGAACCAAAGAGATGTCTGTTTCTAAAACTTACTGTACTTCCATTGCAAGTGACTCTCTTTGTTTGACTTCTTACTGTTTTGTAGAAATTAGTGAATGTTACACAATTTTCAGGATGATGAATGCCTGTCCTGATGTTAACATGTTTCCTTTTTCCTTCATTTTCAGTTATGGAGGCGGAAGCGTTGGGCAAGCTCGTATCTGGACTTTGCTGGGTGTCTTGAACCTTTTGGGTGGCAGAAAGTTAGCCGATATATAAATGTTTACCTTACCTAGTATCGATCCACCAGCTGCTAATTTGTGTACTTCTTGGGCTTACCAATTGCACGGTTCAACCTGCACTATTCAAGGGGATGATGATGGCTTTATGGTGCTAATATACAGACACTATGTATCTTCCAGCTTGCTATAATCTCGTTGTCAGGAACTTGGTTTGTGGGTGGAGGATTGCAGAGATCGTAGGGGACATAGGTGAGGGTGAGGGACTGGCTGCAGCCAATGATGCTGGAGAAGGATTGCCTCTAACCCTCCTTTTAAATCTGAGTACATCCTTGTCTTTATTTAGTCCTTTTTTTGCGAAACTATTCCTAATTTCTTGACTCAATGAGGCAACTAGGAACTTCCTTTACAACTCGAAGTCTTATCTGTGTTTCACTTGACGAATTATTCCATATATCACTCGTTTTTTTTTTGTCTCCATTGGTTTTGTAAGACTGTCAGATTAGGAAAGCAGAAGGTGCGGCGCTTGCAGAAGCCACCGCCCTGGCCCTTCTCTCTTGGCTGGCCCCGTTGCCATCCTGACAGTCTCCATGAGTATCCTCACTGAGACACACTTCCGGGAAACTGCATCTGTCAAGCCGAATCCATAAGCATCAATCATAACACAACACAAGGGTGTGTGTGGAAACAAAAAGAGAAGCCTTTATTTATTGCTACCTTGCCGCGGGCTGCGCCACTGTCCACGATGGTGGAAACGGGAAACATTTTTTTTTTGATGAGGTTGCATGATCGAATAAATAAATTAAAAAAAGAGACGCTCCGCTCACCAAGCACATCTACGCAGGGCCCAGGCGAGAGGGCCCAACCGGACGGCCCAAAGCCGAAAAGACCAAGCGTCGAGCGAGTCTTCATATATATATCGAGTCTCAGAGACGGCGCAGCGACGGGCGACAGGCTCGACGAGGACGACGCCCGACGGCCGCGACGCAGTCACGTAGACGCGGCCCGCCCTCACCACTCCGTCCACCAGCCACCACGAATCCGCGATTCATCCCGATTTCGGCAGCTTGGGAGCTGTGATCAGTTGCTTGGTGGCTCCATAAGAGGCTCAATAAGAGCCCAGGTACTTCCTCATGTCATGTAAATCTCACCTTTTTAAGGTAAGATTAGTGCAGGTGTAAAATTACGAATTTAACTCTTGTTTTATTTGGTTTTCTAGAATTCTTACAAGTTTAGGCATGCAACGATTTTTTTAGGGGTTTTTTGTCTTCTTGCCCCTATTCCGAGAGTCAATTCACTCGCCGCCCTCGTTTTTTAACTTTCTTCGTTTGCCCCGTTTTTTTGAAAACGAAACCTCCGCTTTGCTCCTCGTTTTGAGGATCTGTTAGATGACATCAGATATTAGACTCGAAAAAAGAAAAAAAAAAAAAAAGAAAAAGAACAAAAGACGTCTTCGCCCCTTATCTCATTACTTCCCCCGACTTCTATCTTCCCGCGGAGACCGAGACCGACGGACAACTTCCCGTCCCGACCCCCGCGATTCCCCGTCGTCTAGGGTTAGGCCGGCGGCGCGGCTTGGGCAGGCGGCCGGCGGCGCAGCTTCGGCAGGCGGGCGACGCGGCCTAGACGCGTGGCCTCGACCTGCGGCCTGGGGGCGGGGCCTCGACGCGCGGCCTCGACCGGGCCTGGGCGCGCGGTCTGGGCAGGCGGCCTGGGAGGTGGCCCTCATCTCCGCGCTGGGGCTCAAGCCCCACTCGGGTCTGCAGCGGCGGCGGCTCCACGCGTACGCCTTGGCCTGGATCGACGCGGGCGTTGGCATTCGCGATGCTAGTTGGAGGTGGCCGTGCGGCGACGGTGCAGTGCGGCTGCAGATCCACGCGGGAAGCGGCTGTAGCAGAGGAGCGTGTTTGCACACATGTGCGAATGCTTGCTACTCTCTGCTTGCTTGCTTCTTCCTTGCCTGAAGCCGTGAAGTTGCTTGTTCGTGCTTCGATTTTCCAATTTGCTTCTCCCTGGCGTTTTGGCTGATTCACATGTTTCAAGTTGTGTCCATCGGTTTGTTCGGTTGTAAACAAAAAAACCAAACAAATTAACAAAAACCGAACTTGTCGATTGTGTAAATATTAGGGGCAACCAGGTAGTTTGTGTGTGTGGAAATATTATGTGTATATATTGTGTAAATATTATGTGTATATATTGTGCAAATATTATATGTATACAATACAAATATTATGACGAATTTGAATGTATAGAAAATTTATATATTGTTCAAGACATCTGCAAAGTAAATCTGTCAAAAAAAAACAGGGGCAAACGAGCAATTAACACTAGTATTCGTAATGTTGAGGGTATTTGGGTCTTTTTACCCTCGACTGTTAACTAAGTAAGCCTTACTTACTTGGACAGCTAAAGCGGCGAACCGTTTAAAAAAAAACAAGTGGCAAACAAAACGCAAAAAAAGAGGCGAAAACGAGTTATTGAGAGCCTCGCATAAAAGAATAACAGTCAAAAGACCCTTCATATTAGCAGCTTATTTCATTAGAAAAGTGCATCCCAAGTCCAGGATTACATGTTTTTTGAGGCAAAATTTGAACGCCAGGATTATACATCCTTTATAAGATGGAGGAGTAATTTATTCTGCTTGTTGGTATTTTAACCATAATTAATTTTTGCCAACGTGAGTCCGCGACTCATCTCCATCTTGACATCTTGTGAGTTGCGATCAGTTGCTCGATTGGTAGCCACACATATTTTATTTTTCTTGTAATCATATAGTCATGTTTTTCTAATCTAGGTGTTGAAATTTTAATGTTATCTAAGAAACATTTGTTGTGGGTTGACAAAAGAAAATGAAAAAAAAATATTTTGTTTCCTTCTAATTTAGGTGCTAAAATTTATTTAAGGGCGAAGAAGTATCTTTTCATGAGGAGCAATTGATATGATGGAGCTTTATTGTTTGTTTAAGATAATCAATATTGGTTTTATAAACACAAAACTTGTTATTGCAGATTACCTGTTGGATTTGTTTTCGCTTACTATAAAAATTTTATACATGGTCTTAGAGTTTGCCTTAGGGCACTCGAAAACATAGGACCGGCACATTACAATTTATTTGACCTTATAAGTATATTCCTAAATTCTTGTTTTCCTTGTAAGTTGTTCAATTTAGGCTTTATTTTTTACAATATATTTGTGATCGCCTCCCTAGAGGTAGTGTTAAGAATCATAAGCAATCTTTCCTGTCGAGCTGCTGTTCATACAGGCATATGCCAGTTCACAATAACCTTGTGATTTTTTTTTTTTGAGGAAAAATAACCTTGTGATTCATGGTTACCATAAAACAGTAGTCTTTTGCCTTTTTTTCGAAAGGAGAGTAGTCTTTTGCCTTGAGATGTCCGTCTTTAGTTTGTACCTGGTGTGACAATGGTGATCAGAACTGTATGTTTTAATCTCTATTATCTCTGGCAATGTGTCGCACTTACAAATTCTGTTCTTTGTTGCAGTGTAATCAATCAGTATGTTATAGTAGGACAATTATCAGCACTACTATATCGTATATCTTACAAGTGTGTTTTCTGACTTCTCTCCTGCCTAATGCAGGCTAGAAAGTACTTCAACATATTGTCATGCTCCTTTGCTGAAGCTAAAACAAGCTGGACAACAACTGAAATGCCGTCAACTATCGTGAATTGCATGAAGGCAGTTTTTTTTTTAATTATGCTAGGGGAATGAAGCAAATATTTTCATCCAGTGCATCTAAGCAGGCTCAACATGCAGCTCGCAAACCAGAACTAACATCATAAGCAATAATCAAACTATTGATTTATGTTCGATTTATAGGTGATGGGTCCATTTGGTTGAAACGTCATGCATTTTATGAAGGAATATAGCCATCTATTTTAAATGCACTTGAGCGTATTTTCTCATCAAAGTTTCTGTCCCTATATCTTCTGCTGTGTTATAATTTAGGTCATTGATGCTGTTACGTTTCATCTGTACCCTACCAGAACTTGCTTACAAAATTTTCTTTGTCATCGTTCTTTTTTTTAGGAGAACACTAAGGGCAAGCCCTCTTGCTGCCATTGCCATTAGAATTTAGTTTAGGTCAAAAGTGAAATCTGTACATCAGTACTGGAAAGTTAACTTTGATACTTGCTCAATCAAATTAAATTGGAAATTACGCAGACCATGTGCAGAAAACAAAGTTACAGGTGGATGATAATAAAATTTTGGAACACTACGTTCAAAATGTTTTTTTTTTGGTGACATCGCCGCAGAATGTTGCTTTTTAGGCAAAATGAAAAAACCCGGCCGGTGCATTATAACCGAGGCGAAGATTGGCCATTGAGTTGTATGCGGACCGAACTTGGGATGTTCGCTCGTTTCATCATTCTTCTTTTTGATGTTTAGGCATGCAATTGCAGCAAGAGATGTGAACCGAATTGGAGTCATGCTTGCTTTTAGTAGTATTGGCTGGGCCTATGTATTCAGCAGGGCGGATGATTATAACGCACGTAGCAACAAAGGTTCATGTTGCCACTGCAACTGCCACTGTCGTTGTTCAAATGTTAAACAAGATTAGGAGCTGCAAGTATTACTAGTTGGCTGTGTTTTGTTGGTCAAGATTCCCCTTGCTTTCTGTACTTAATAATCGCAGGCTCCCAAGCTAATGGTAAAGGGACTGTGAAGTCAGCCGTAGCGGCACCTATATGCTTCGAATCTTGTTCTTCTAATCTATATATATAGTTATTTTTTTATGGGAACAGGAGGGGTGTGAGCCCCTAATGGATTTTATTGATAAAAAAGTATTTACAACAAGTTACAAGTATATATAGTTATTATTGCGGTTATCCACTGAGTTGTACATGTCAAAAGAGTGGGGTTCTTGTATATTCTAATGGTACCATTATACATCCTTTATAAGATGCAGGCCCTATATGCTACTAGTATATTCTAATACCTATCGGCAGCAGAAATTGCGTTGCCAAGAATCTGCTCCGGAATTTGGCAGCTTTCAGGTACTACTACAAGATCCATCTGAGCTCCGTCACTAATGGTACCATTAATAGTACCCACATGATTCCCCGATGAACCACAAACGAATACAGGCTTTTGACATATAGGCCCTGTCAGCACTCGGCACAAGCTGGACAAGGACAGTACGAAACCCCCTTTATGGAAGGCTAACCAAGCTAGCAGCACCTGGCTAGTTATTAAACTGCAACCTGATGCTGATTAAACACAAGCGAGCTAACCATGTCCAAAAACGTTCCCACTGCCGCGACCCTACTACGAATTGCGAAGTTGCTTCGAAATGGACGGACAGGGATCGGACACAGCGGCGACAAGCGTAGCGCGGCGCACGAGCGATGTGGACCGGACCGCCACCAGCCGCATGTCTGGGCCGTCAAGGTCGGGAGTCCGGTCTCGTCTCTGTGGCCTGGCTCGACGAGTAACAGGCAATTGCACCGCAGAGACAAAGGGGAGAAACAGCTTCCTCTGTCATCAGAGAGTAGTCAGCAAGTGCACGTGAGCAAAGCTCGTCAAAGTTTCTCCACAGAGAAACCAAACCTTTGAAGAATCCGTGGCCGTCATTTGTCATCCAGGAGAGAATTGTTTAAGCATTGACAAGGACCATCTCTCAGACAAGAAGGTTTCTTCGCTGCTTCCGGACACCTCAATGACCTTCTCAATATCAAGAGAAGGCATATGAGCTGACGTTGATAGCTCGTGGCCCTGCACGCAAATCTCGTTCCACACCATGTATGTACTGATGTAACTCTCCATGTCGTGCCCTGTCTGCAGTTTCCCAAATGCCAGCGATATGCTAATCTATTATGGACATGTCACATGTGTGTATGTGGTTGTATGCCTTTTTATATTTGACTTGTAGGAGTAACAATCCTAATATTAAGGTATATGTTGGCCTTCTAGAAGCATTCTCTCACAGGAGAGGAGAAGAACTCCTTTCTCACTACTAGTGATCTTAACACAACGATCCATGATATCAAAATGAAGAATGAGAAATCGATCAATGATCTGAATCACAAATTCAAGATGGTCTGACCCACAAATTCAAGAAAGCTTTCCTGGGACAGAAGATAAGGTGATGAACACTTCTCTATGGTTTTTTATCAGCTCTATGGTCTTTCATCTTATAGAAATGGTCCACGACCACTTCATTTGAAATTGCAATGAACATTTTATTTTTCACAAACACTAATTTTGCTATGCAAGACATTATTCACAATTTTCATACCTCTGAGAAGATTTCTTTCAACAGTAGCTGTGGCAATAGGAAGTGATAGCACTAGCTTAACTTGGCGATACACCAATGGGTAGGAAAGATGCTTTCTTGAATCAACCATCAACCTGGAAAGATCACTTATTGTTTCCAAGTTCACAAAGTTTGTATCATGCATTACATTATCTATACACAACCAAATCTCATTGTCGAGTAGCCATATCGTTGTGGTTAAAATCAGCAAGATAAAATTTAGCTAAGATCATCAACTTCTCGACATTAAAATGACGGAATGTGTTCTCTGGACTCAAAGGCAGACATGCATTAAAAGAACTCTAAACTTTCCTCATTAAATTTGTCATTGAACTCCTTTTGTAATAAATCAAGAACAACAAAGAAGCAATCGATCCTATAATGGTGCTCAGTCTTAATGCCTGTCCTTTTTCGTGGTTTCCTTGGATTCATATATTCCTTTTCCATATCAAACTATCGATCACTAAGATGCCTATGCCTGGCAATGGGTCATGATCCGGCCTTAACCCGACTCCAATCCTACTCTTTTATAAGCTAGGTCCAATCCCACTCCAGCCGACTAGCCCCAACTAATTTGATCCAACTCAATTCGATCCAATCCTTAATGTCACATCCTAACCTACTCATGATCCTCTTTGAGCCCAAGGATCGACGCCGACCAGCAATCCAAGGGCCCTCACAGGCATGTGCTGCATGCCGCTAGCAATCCAATGGTGTTCATAGGGCCTTCACTAGCAATTCGTGCTGCTACTAGCAATTAGCATGCCCCAACAGTAGTCTGTCATTAACAAGCAAGCCTGCCCACTAAGATTATGAGAGCAGCTGATAAATGTGTAACTAAAAAAGTAAATTACATGTAAAAAATAAATAATAAATTACATCCACCAAATTCATGTATTACACCTTTTCCCATGCAAATTGACTACTCTGGTACACTTGCATCTTTTTACACCCTCAGTACTGGAACTTGAAATAGGGCACGCATGCAAATTACAAATTACATTACATCCACTAGTTTCTTGATTTGTTACAAGTCGTCCCAATTAAATTGACTTAAATTAGGAATAGTCCCATGCAAATGTCTTTATTGTGTGGCATTTTCTTCACCTCTTGAATCCTTCAAATAAAAATGAACACACTCAGCATTGAAACCGAAATAGAACACATACATGTCAATAGAGTTTGGTATGAGCAGATTGAGTTTGTCCCTACACACTACACAATCAGTAAATAACTCTACATCTATTTGGGATCTCTATACAACAACCAACTATAAGCAGCAATGTCCCTCCACAATCTCTACTATCCAGTGTTTTCATAGTCTGAAGTCTGAACCATTCTAAACGCAAGTCCAATTAATATTTATGTCTGAACTAATACATGAACACTAGCAATTATAGTTTTTAGGACAGTAGCAATTATAGGGTTAACAATCAAGATAATACACTAGTAAATTGATAGTAAATAACTAAGCTTGGCATCAAAATGAAACAAGTATTAAGTAATAATAATTGCACAGGTGTATTAAAAAATTTAAAAAGTTGGATGGGGTTTCCCTTGCTGACTTCGATAAAAAAACAATTGCACAAGTTTGTCTGACCCCAACACATTTGAAACCCATTGAGGATGCCCTATTATCTCTGTATTTGGGATAATGGAAAAATAATAGTAGTTTATGTTTTCTTTTTTTTTTTTTTTGAAGAACAATTTGGTCATGGATACGCTAAAGATGAAATGTGATATGAGGAAAGACACCAATGACAAACATAAC
Source organism: Themeda triandra (assembly GCA_018135685.1). Lineage (NCBI taxonomy): Eukaryota > Viridiplantae > Streptophyta > Magnoliopsida > Poales > Poaceae > Themeda > Themeda triandra. The sequence goes on along the minus strand of JAENPR010000503.1, from coordinate 281,919 downwards.
AAGTTTAGTTTATTATGAGCACTAAACTAAATTAATGTATATATTTATTATTATCTTGCAGCGAGATGCAAGGCCGCCTTTGCGCTGCCCCACTGCTCCGCCGCGCCGGGGTCTACGGCAACTACGGCCGGGGTGCTGTAACACCTCCAAAGTGTTAAGCACTAATTAAACTACTCTAATCATGTCATCATTTGCATAACACATCATCATGTGATTGTTAGCCTAGGGAATGCTTTGTTTTGATTAGTTGCAATTAAATATATATGCTTAGGATGATTATTGGCTTAAGGTGTGCAAGCAAATTGATTCCAAAGTACTAGATAGGTTGCTTATTTGAATTTGGTGCTTTGAGATGATTTATGCAGAAAAATATTTCAAGAAACTTTCCTTTTGGGACCAATTTATGAAAATGTGTCTTAGGGCTTCTTTTTGAGCAAAATAGTGCAAAAGGGGTTTAAAAATATTAGTTTTAAAAGTCTTTTTTCAAACTGATTTTTGAATCTCCCAAACCAAGCTGATTTAGCAAAAGTGGTAGTTAGGAAAGTTTTTCATCTCGAAATTTTGAGAAACTTTCATGTTGGGAGTTTTTCCTAATTCGAAATATTTTAGGAGTTATGGGGGGTTTGAATTTTCAGTTTGAAATTGGAAAGGGGGTGGGACCCACCTGTCAGCGGCTCCCTCCCGCCTTCTCCTACCTCGCGTCGACGGTGTCCGGCTCGGCGACCGCCACGCGGCGTCCATACGCCGGCGGGCGCAGCTGCCCGCTGTGCGGCCGCCTGGATCCGGTGCGCCGCGCCACACCGCGGGTCACAGCGCGCCCCGCAGCTCGCCCGCGCCACCTCAGCCCCTCCGGGCCCGCTCGCCAGCGGCCGTACGTCGGCGTCGACACCGCCACGCGTCACGCGCCGTCTGCCCTCGCTCGCCAGCTCACGCCTCCCTCTGCCCGAAATGGGAAAGGGCAGAGCCCCGTCCCGTCCGCCTTCACTCCGCTGCTCCCTCCTCTTTCCTCTCCCTTTCGTCCTCCTCCGAAACCGCCGTGGCCGCCGCTCACCTTGCCGCCGCCTAGCTCGAGTTTCAACCGTTGAAACTCGAAGCCAAGGGCAGCATCGGGTGCGCCGTCCTCGTCTTCGTCATAATCCGCTCTCGCGCCGTTCGTTTCGACCGAGGTACGGGCCGCATTGGCCTTCTTCCTTGCGAGCATGGCCGCCGCCGCCATGGGGCTCCGGCGAGCCATTGCCACTGCTTCTCCGCGCCTTGTCGCATCTTCTTGCACGCTAGGGAGCCGCATGCAAGCGGCGTAGCTCTAGGATGGGTCGAGGTAGAGTTCTGCGCCGCCTAGCGTCGTGCGTGCGCTGCGCCGGCGAGCTCGCCATTGCCGCTCCGGCGAAGGCCAGCCACGGCGTGGGCCGCCATCCCCCTCGGCTCTCGGTCTTGTCACGTTTAGCAAGGAGAGGCAGAGCGCGTAGGTGTGCTGGTGGAACCCGACGCGGTCTCGGTGCGCCGCTCACCGTGGAGCGCCGCCGCCATAGCTACCGGCCACGGGAGGCCGCGATTCTTGGTCCGGCGGGTGCGCAAAGTCGCGCAGAGGCGTTTGCCGCCCTCGGCCGCGCCCGAGCGCCACCGCCGGCGAGAGTTCGCCGCCGGCCGCCGTGTTCCGGCCATCAGTGAGGCCGACAGGTGGGCCTAGTGGGACCTCGGGCCCCACCTGCAGGTCCGGCTGAGTGTGCATGTGGTCGGGTACGCGTAGCGTTTTATCCCGAGCCTGGGTACACTCGGGGTGTACCTAGCATTTAGGAACGATTTTCAGAAAAAGAAAATGGGTTTTCTAGTTTTGGCTTTTATCTTCAAAAATTCATATCTCGGTCATTTTGAGTCCAATTGGGGTGATTCAAATTGGGATATTTTTCTTATGAGCAGTAGAATCTGTAGAAAATATGAGTTGGGGCTTTTGGCATACTTTACTGTTGAACTTTATTTAATTTCTTGCTATGGCATATATCTTTAGAAATTCATAGTAAATCACCCGTTGCTCAAGAAAATGTGAGACCTGCTTTGCTAGGCTAGTTTTGATATGCTTCATCTGTATGAGCTCTTACATGGTCCTGTTATGTGGTAAATTTTAGAGTTGCAGTTCAAGTGCCATGATTGTCACCATGATTAAGAAATTCATAATTAATTCATGCTTTGTCCAATGCTTTTGAAATTTGGTCTATCCTGTTTTTAGTTCATGCTTTAGACCTACATGTCACTGGTTTTTGGGTTGGAGCACTTTGGTAGTACAAAGTATGTTCTGTGGCCCTGTTTAGCACTGCCTTGTGAATTTTGTGTAGGTCAATATACTCACTGTTTTGAGTTGAATTTTCTATGGTAGACTATTCATGACATGTTGTAGCTACTGTAATTTTATTGGATTTTCTGTGCTGTCCAGATAGGACTTGCCGTTATAGCCTAACCCTTTTTAGCGGGTTAGTGTGCTTGCTAGTGTAAGTCATTGCATGTCTAGCGTGAAGTGTGTTATACTGCGGTTATATAACTGATCATGACATCATTACATCATTTCTGCAGCAACACTTGTATTTATTTTGGCATTGCACCATACAAGATCGCTAGGCAACAACCCTCAAGCCGTGCACGAGGAGCAGGACGGGGAGGATCATCAGGAGCTCGAGCTGCAGGAGGTAGCCGAGGAGGAGGTTCTAGAAGCTGACCTTCCTGACTGTCCTAACCACGTGACCAGCTCGTTTGTCAAAGGCAAGCCCCGGTGCATCCTCCTATATTTATGCAATGTTTTAAATTTGAGTCCTTTACTTATTATGCTGCATTACGTTATAGGCGTTGATATGGAACCATAGAGATGCACTAGGACTATCCTGCTACCATAAATATCCTATTATTAGGTTAAGGTTTCGATAATGCTTAGCTTGCTAACTAGTCGGTAGAAGCCGAGTGATCGACCATCACTCGCGAATGGTAGGTGTTACTACCCCTGGATTGATGTTGATGTTGGTAGGTTGTAGAACATAACCATGTGGCCATGATGAAATCACCTCTAATATATCATGGCACACGAGCGTCCTCGGATCATTTTGAACAGTGCCTCACATATAGCTGGAAGGGCGAGGGTGCCCAACCGCGAAGCCTTGCATCTACTTGGGCCGGGTTTCAACTTCCAGGTATCCACGCTGGCGATAGGTGGTGAGTAACAAGGGCCCGGTTTGTGAGTCCTTAAGATGGGGCGGTGTCATTTGATGGGCGCACGCTTACCTGTGGCAGCCGGGAGTTTCCTTGGTCGTGGTGGTGAGTTGTTGATCCCGCGTTTCCCGAGTTGATCAATGGTGGCCGTCACTCACTCTGGCCAGTGAGTGTGGTTTGTGTGATGGAATACCCGCCAGCTGGTTTGCAGTCGATTATAATCGCCATCGTTCCTGGATAGTGAATAACTTGACCGAGCAGTTACGGTGCCGCAAATAAGATTTGAAATGCGAGTTGGTTATGTTCTCCACATGATGGTTTAATGATTATTCAATCAATGCGGTGTTGATTAATATATTGATTGCTTCTACTAAAATGATGACTAGTGCAGGATGCTAACTTAGCATGGTTAGGTAATTACCTAATGATATAAGCTAGAGAGTCTTTTATCACTAACTGAAGATTTAAAAGCTCATCTTTTGGCAAAGAAAGGAGTCGGCTAACCCACATACAAATGTCATCCACCAAAGAGTCTTTATTTTCTTTTAGACAAAGTATTGCTTGAGTACAATGTACTCGTGCAATTCCCAATTGTTGTTGCAGATGGGGAGATGTTTTACGGCTATTGCCCGACCTGTCTCCATCCTGCTGTCGGAGATGAGTAGATCGTGGGCACGATCATTCCAGTTGTCGCATCCCTTTCTTTTGTGGAGTATGATGAAGGACATGGCACTATGTTTCTAAAAACATTTGGGGTGTGTTTGAGAACATGTTAAACTATTTGCTTCCGCACTATGTTGAGAACTTGGTTTGTAATAACTGAAGTATGTTATGTAATATCTATTTGAGAACTTTTATGTAATAATTATGGATGGTATTTCGTTGGGCCTTTACCGGTCTGGGATGTTACTTGATGTTTGAGCGAAAATCCTTCGTGGTTTTCCGGACTATCGGGCTGGTTTGGTTACTAAGTCCTAATTAAGTTGCCACGTCACCTTGATTAGCGCTTCATAATTAAATTAGTTGGTCGGTTCTGTTACAGGTGCACTACCCGCAGCCAGGCCTAGGCCCGTTCGTCGCGAAGAGTTGTTTTTTTTGCCAGATTCAGCGAGCTGGGCTCCTTGTGTTATGTGATACACTGAGTCAGTGACAAGCATCTACTAAATACTCTTATTTTCGTATACCATTTTCCCTCCCTACGTTCACCCACGTCACCCTCTTTTCCTGCCCTTTAGATTTGGCATCAACGGCCACAAACTCGCCACCTCTATTCTTCAAACCTCTTCACCCCGGGACACGGTAAAAGAAGAGAATCGTCCCCATCCTCTCCGTCCCCGACCATCCTCCGCGCCGCGGCACCCCGTCCCTCCGTCCCCAACATATCTATCCTCAACCCAGCCGCCGCGCCGCCATGTCCTCTCTCGCCGCCTAGGCCATGGCCTACCGCCACCATCTAGCATGTCACGTGTCGAGGAGTTGTCTCCATATGGGCCCAAGCCTAGCACAGCTAGCGTTGCACTGGCGAGTGACTACAAGAAGCACCCGGAAGGCCCCAAGCAAGGGATCAATCAAAATATCAAACACTTTACCCTTTACTTGTATTAGTACTTTACTGTTCTTCTTCCCTGAGCTCCTCCTTTTCCCCCTCCTGTACCTCTGGTTCCAGAACCTTCTTGGTGAAACAATTACTAGCTGATTCATGGATAATGCCCGGGCGGGCATATGCAGAGCAAGCGCCAAACACGCTCTCCCTTTTCGGTTCCGGAAGCATGCATGCATGCGACTCAATATTCCTGTCGGGGACTATAATTAGGGGGGTCATTAACCTGGGTGACGAGATGAACAGAACCATCATTGTCTTCCCCTGAGTCCTATTTAAAAACCAATTCAGCACCCACCTCAAGCCGTACAGGGCTGGCCCACGAACGGGCTCCAACGGCCCAAGCCAACCAAAACCAACGACCACCACCCACGAGACCCCTCGAAAGGGAATTACGTAAACTCCTCGATCGAACGGGGCGCCTCGAGCGGACCGGTCATCCCTCAAAAAATCTCTCAGACATCCGTACAGGAGCATTTAATGCCTCCAACCACTTCCCCGCCTAACTCCATGGCTACGTAGCAGATCACGGTGAGCAAGGTACCGATCCTATCGCTTTACCGCCCATACCCCCGCAATCCAGGATGCTCGGTGGCACTATTACACCGTGCCGAGCACCGTGTCCCGTACAACACCCCCTCGGAACGCGTCCACCGTACATTTGACCCGGATTTCCCGTGGCTCGATCCACGTCATCCCGGATGCCTACCCCTCGAATCATACCCCTCGAAGCGGTTGATGACCGCTCGAGGTAATGATGGCACTGGAAGCGCATGTCGCCCGCGGACCCGTCTCTCCCACCTCGACGACCGTACGCAGGATTCCGGGAGAAGGACGGACAGCCATCATCGCCCACGTCGCTACGGGCTCGGACCGGACCAAAGCGAGCCTCTACGGTCTCGACGACGCGATCCACGCCCATACCTCGACGTCATCTCTACCTCGCCCTATCCACCGTGTACACCCGAGCTTCCCTTTGGCCTATAAAAAGGGTCGCGGGGCTTAGTATGGGGCACGACACAACACATCGACTCACACACACTCGCTCTCACAAACACTCAAGTCTTTACGACTCGCTTGTATCCACCCCTGTACAAGCACTTCGGTGCAAGATAATACAAGGCTCCCCTCACTGCTGGACGTAGGGCACCCTTTGCCCGAACCAGGATAAACATTTGTGTCCTTCTTGCATCACCATCCGGATTAGGGAGCACGCATAGAAATTTACTCATTGGTGTGATACCCCCTGGGTACGAAACACCGACAGTTGGCGCGCCAGGTAGGGGTACTACGTGTTTCGCCCGATTCCCGCCATTTTTCCGGATGGCATCACCCACTTCCTCGCTTCCGTGTGCCACGATCATCTGGTTCAGGAGTTCGGAGTTCGTGTCGCTCGGCTTGGGCCACGACATGACTCTGCTCTCGGTCGTTGACTCGAGCGGAGGCCGCAACACGCCCCCACGATCAGGAGGGGCGCGCGCCGATCGCGCTACCACACCTCTCCTCCCAGGGAGGAGGCGTCGCCGGCGCCACCACCAGCGCTAGCCCGCACCCAGGCCGGCGTCGTCTGCGTTTCCCCCGTCCTCGGCGTTGAACGCGGATCTCCCCGCAAGGGACCCGCTTGGCTCACGCCCGGGGTCGGGGAACGCGCTGGCGGGCCTCGACCAGGACGCCGACTTCCCCTTCACTATGCGCACGTCAAGGGAGCCCGACGAGGCCCCCCGGCACGTGCGCCACCATCAGCACCTAACCTGCCGCCGCACGGATCTACGGAGCCCGTCGACGCCTTCCGTTCGTCCTCACTAACGCCGCCACAACGTACTCTGTGGCGATACACGACACCATGGGCGCGCACGGGGACGGCTCGGGGGGTCTCCTGTGTGCCCCAGGCCCGAGGAACTACACCCACGGTACCATGCGACGCAGCTCGAGGAGAAGCCACGCTGAGAGCCATGCGCCTTCTACTCCGGCGTCTTCGACCTCGACCTCGACCACTACGACGTATGGTGAAGCCGGGAACGCACGGGCTGGCGGACAGCAGGGGCCCTACCCTCGCCAACACATGAAGCGTCAAAAGCAGCTACGTCACTCTTATCTCTAGGCCTCGAGGCCTCGTACATTTCCATATTTATGTACAATTATCGCATTATGAATAAATAAAAAGTCCGTGACCCTAGTACTTTTATTTTTCATTCGTAACTTTAGGCAGATTCGATTCTGACCCTTGACGCCTCTCTTCCTTCTGCTCCTCGAAGTACGCTTCACGACAGAGTAGGAAACGCGCTAGAGGCTTTCAAGGGTCGAGGGCTGCCAAGCCGGGACCTCTCCTACGCCCCCGGGCTAAGGTACTCCCACTTGCTCCCCCTCGAAGGACTCGAGCGCGATTCCAACGCTCACGTCAAGCGCGAACGTCGGGCCGTGGAAGTAAGAGCGGCTCGAGAAATAAAAGTGACTAAGAAGCATCCAGATGCATTTTAGTTCATCTCTATTTCCGTTCGTAGCTGTAAGGTAGACTCGGCCTTGCTCCCGCAGAGTTGAGCCTCCCTCGGGGGCTAATAAGGGGCACCCCCTAAAAAATCCCCGAAAAACTCAAGAACTTTTTTCAAAAAACTCGATGTCCCTCCTTTTACTCCCATGTTTCGAGCACGCTCTGCAACTAAAGTAGGAAGAACGGCTCGAGCCCCTAAGGGGACGGAAACAGTCGAGTCGGGGGCTCGCCCACGCCTCCGGGCTAAGGCACCCCCACTCACTACCCCACCCCTCGAGAGGCTTAAGTTCGCGTCTAACTCTTAAGTCAAAGAAAAGGCTCAAGCGAGGCGAGAAACAGGACGAGTCGAGAACAAAAGAAACTTCGCAACTTTCAGCTCGAATGTATCTTTTGTACAAAAAGTGTTAAGAGCCCTCTAGGCCGCGACGCTACAACAATACTAATGTAATTCTTTTACATGGGCCTTTTTCCCATTTGGCTCGCAGCCACCTCATCATCACCGTGCTCAAGCGGGAGAACGTCGTCCCGAACCTCTACGCCGCCTCGCCCCGAGCGCCTCGCCGAACGACGCGGCCTCTTCTCCGCCGTCCGGTGTTCCCGCCACGGATCCTCCGTGACCCGTTGTCCGACCGACGCCTTGAACCGCTCCTCCATCGTCGTCGGTATGGATGTGATGAAGTCACTCCCCTGCTCCGCCTCGATGCCAAGATGGCAGGAGAGCACGTCGAGATCGCTTGTCTCGAATCAAGCTGTCGTACTGCGCTTGAACGCGGTGATGTCCACCGCCCGTGCCCCCTTGTCGTCGTACACCTCGACGATGTCCGGTTCCTTCCCCCGTCGTTGGGTGTACAGGGCGCGCTCCTTCCGCACCACCTTCCGCCGCTCCGTGTCACACTCCGCGACTACAAGCGCGGCCAGCTCCTCCGTCGGAGTTCCTCGAGGCAGGGTTGTTCGCAGCGGAAAAGTTTTGTCACTCGAGGTCCCTCCCGCGGTCGAGGCTACGCGGCCCGCAGCGCTCGAGGCCGCTGGTCCCGCGTCCGTGGCCTCCCAACGCACGGCGAGGCCGCTCGACGCGCAGGGCCGAGCGAACTATAAGTCGGGGCCTCCCACATGGACGAGACCCCGCGTCGCGTGATCGGCCCGGTCCCCCACTCGACCCCCGGCTGGGATCGAGATCCCTCCTCGCGTAATTTGGCTCGAGGCCGCTGGCGCAATCAAGCCTCCCGGTCCCGTGGTTAAAATTCGCCCGATCCAAGGCTGGGCTCGAGGCCGCCCGAGATTTATGGTCGGATCGAGTCCATTGGCACCGGAAGTGACTCCTAATATTCGGCTGGATTCTATTTTTAGCTTAGTCGATTATTTACCAAAGGATGACTACATGGCATACATGCGGCCGAGCGACACCAGACACGAGAACTGAACGCCGTACGCTCGCGACCACACAATGAGAAAAGAATATATATATATATAATAATAAAAACAGCCAAGTGTTAGATAGAAATTCCTTTGGTACCGTGCTCGATGCCTTCGGCGTCGTGGTCGGGATTGAAACCCCCCGAGCTTCGAGCGCGGACTCGCGATTTCTGCGACCCTCGAGGCCATCCCGGCCTGTGCGCGAGGGCCCAGCGACCTTCGAGTCCGCCCACGCACTCGCGGTTGAGACCGCCTTCGCAATCAGGCCTGCCAGCTACGCGGTCGAGGCCTCCCGACTCGACGTCGCGGTCGAGGCCTCCGTCGATCGGGGTCGCGACCACCTGCGCCTCGCTCGATGCCGCCCGTCCTGCGGTCGGCGCACCTCCCTCAGTCAAGACCCGTTGCCTCGCAGTTGGGGCCGCCCGCTCTCCTGCGGTCGAGGCTGTCCGTTCCTCGCCCGTCACCCCTCGTCCTAGGGTCGGGACGTCTGCAACCCTCGATCGAAGCATTGCGTCCCCCGAGGTGGAGTCGAGCGGCTCGAGGCATATGGTTGGGTGTGGAGGCCCCTGCTCTGGGCGGACTAAGGCGTTCCGCTGCCGCTGCATCCCTGGCCACCGGTGCTCCGCCAGCCTCGTCACCTCTGGAAACAGAGCAAGGAGCAGGCGAGCCTTCCGCGGCGGGGTTCAGCGGCTCCTCTACCTCTGCGGCCACGGGCTCGTCCCCCGCCTCTGGCCGGTCCTGTGCCGCCTCGTCGGAGGCGACTTCCCGGGACACCACCACGTGCTCCAGCATATTGACCGCGCCAAGACGGACCTGTGTGCACGGCTCGTCGAGATAGGCAGCCTGTGGCACGGGGGCCGGACGGCGACGACGACGCCTGCGGCGGGCAAATCGGACAGCACGAGGCGACTGACGGATTCCCCAATGGCAAGGTAAAAAACTACATTTACTACGCCCTCCAAACGCCTCCTCGATCCCCGCTGCAGGTACATGCGGCGTAAGCAGACGCCGAACCACCGTGGGACCACCACTATTGCGTCGCTCCACTCTCTGCCTAAAAAGGAGCGCCCCAACGGACGGATGCTCCTCGGTAAGCGAAACGACACGACCCATCGAACATGCGCTTCCTTCCGCTATAAGGTAACGAGGGACAGCTGTCTCACCGTACAGTCTCAAGGGAGCGAAGGCTGACCCACGAACGGATTCGAACAGCCGCCCTCGAGCACCCGAGTCAGGGGCGACCTAGTGGGGAGCCAATACGAGGCCACGCTCGAGAACGAACTCTCGAGGCCCCCATGGATGTATCCAAGGCCAAATACAATGCAACCATGGGATCCCTCGATGGGAGGCAGTCAAGCCGCCGGCCTCCGTCGAATGAGGCCGGTACCCTGGTCGCTATGTATAGTGCTTCTATGAGAGTGCTTCCGAGCCTCGAAGTCGTCTTCCCTCGAAAGGGAACGAACTCTCACTTGGATTTTCCCGTTACCAGCTCACCGAAGACGTCGAGGCTCGTCCGATCGCGGATAGCACGGCACTCTTCACCCCACGGTCCGAGCGCAAGGGCTCGTGGGAAGAACGCCATGAAGTAGCAAAGCACCAGTCACGCGAGGCTCGGGGGCTCGACTACATACGGCACTCCTCGACAAAAGAGGATCGAAAACGATCAAAGACCGGAGGCTCGGAGCCAACCCCTCGACGGGGCGCTACAACTCCAGTTAAACTAAACCCTCGATAAACACAAGCATTTAGCCCCTAGAGGAGTCCCACTCACTCCCTAGGGCCTCGGGGGCTACCCCGCGGGGACGCCGCGCGTCCCCACGGAGAAGTAAAAACCAAAACCCCTCGAAACAAAATCACCGGAAACTCAGGTACTTCAACTCCACTTCATGTTAATGAACCCCCACGAAAACTCTGATATTGACCCCTTGCATGAGTCCTTACACTCAAACAAGGGCTCGGGGGCTACTGTCGGGGACTATAATTAGGGGGGTCATTAACCTGGGTGACGAGATGAACAGAACCATCATTGTCTTCCCCTGAGTCCTATTTAAAAACCAATTCAGCACCCACCTCAAGCCGTACAGGGCTGGCCCACGAACGGGCTCCAACGGCCCAAGCCAACCAAAACCAACGACCACCACCCACGAGACCCCTCGAAAGGGAATTACGTAAACTCCTCGATCGAACGGGGCGCCTCGAGCGGACCGGTCATCCCTCAAAAAATCTCCCAGACATCCGTACAGGAGCATTTAATGCCTCCAACCACTTCCTGCCTAACTCCATGGCTACAAAGTAGCGATCCACAAAGAGCAAGGTACCGATCCTATCGCTTTTACCGCCCATACCCCGCAATCCAGGATGCTCGGTGGCACTATTACACTGTGCCGAGCACTGTGTCCTGTACAACACCCCCTCGGAACGCGTCCACTGTACATTTGACCCGGATTTCCCGTGGCTCAGTCACGTCATCCCGGATGCCTACCCCTCGAATCATACCCCTCGAAGCGGTTGATGACCGCTCAGGTAATGATGGCAGCTGGGAAGCGCATGTCGCCTGCAGTGACCCGTCTCTCCCACCTCGACGACCGTACGCAGGATTCCAGGAGAAGGACGGACAGGCCATCATCGCCCACGTCGCTACAGGCTCGGACCGGACCAAAGCAGGCCTCTACAGTCTCGACGACGCGATCCACGCCCATACCTCGACGTCATCTCTACCTCTGCCCTATCCACTGTGTACACCCGAGCTTCCCTTTGGCCTATAAAAAGGGTCGCCGGGGCTTAGTATGGGGCACGACACAACACATCGACTCACACACACTCGCTCTCACAAACACTCAAGTCTTTACGACTCGCTTGTATCCACCCCTGTACAAGCACTTCGGTGCAAGATAATACAAGGCTCCCCTCACTGCTGGACGTAGGGCACCCTTTGCCCGAACCAGGATAAACATTTGTGTCCTTCTTGCATCACCATCCGGATTAGGGAGCACGCATAGAAATTTACTCGTTGGTGTGATACCCCCTGGGTACGAAACACCGACAATTCCCTATGAATCCATACACAAAGTCACAAACACAAACGATTAGCTGGGCCTGGGCTAGCTAGGGGCTATGCTAGCTGCACTAGCTGTAGACTGACCACACGTCGCAACTCACCGTCACCGTACCATGTCACATCCCATAAAATTTCTCCTCCTCGGGTTCGTCGGTGGACAATGGAGAATGCAGCTGCTCTAACTCACATCACATTCGCCATTGCTTCTAACTCACATCACATTCGCCATTGCACTCACATCACATTCGCCGCTCTAACTCACATCATATTTGCCATTGCACTCACATCACATTCGCCACTCTAACTCACATCACATTCGCCATTGCACTCACATCACATTCGCCGCTCTAACTCACATCACATTCGCCATTGCTTCTAACTCACATCACATTCGCCATTGCTAACTCACATCACATTCACCATTGCACTCACACCACATTCGTCATTGCTTGATGGATGTAGCAGTAGCAGTAGTGCACTCCATCTGCCTGCCACTAGATAAATTCAAGAGGAGAGCCTCTCTCTATCTCTGTTCCGCTAGATAAATTCAAGAGGGGAGCCTCTCTCTATCTCTGTTCTCCCCATGGTACTGAGGCCTGTCCACCGTAGCTAAGCATTATTTCAGGGTCACGTCGAGCTCGGCATCCTCGTCTATTCACTGACCACATCGACCTCGGCGAATCAGAGCAACGCCCGCGACAACGTCAAGCTCCACTGCCTACTCCGCGACCTCGCCCCGGCCTCCTCTGCACGGACGCGCGCGTCCTGCCCTGCCGGTCGACGTCGTCCTTGCCAAGCCGCCACGCCAAGCACCACCAGCCTGACCACGTCGACCTCGACGAATCGGAGCGACGCCCGCGACAACGCCAAGCTCCACTGCCTACTCCGCGACCTCGCCCCGGCCTCCTCTGCACGGACGCGCGCGTCCTGCCTGCCGTGACGCCAAAGACGAACAGCGCGCCACCTCGTTTCTTTGAAAGTTGGTCTCACACGCAAATGCTATACAGAGAACATGATTACATTCGTCATAGCTCAAAAAAAAAAAAAAGAGAGAGAGAGAGAGAGAGTGCTGGCGTCGAGTCGTCTTGGCCGTTCCACTTTTGGCCCCCCCTCTATTAGTAAGGTCATGCCTTCTATAGTATAAAGCTTACCAACAGTTGGAACAGACAGACATGTAAACATGTAAATTGGGTGTGCATAATCCCAGTTAATGCTTCCTTTACCTTTGCCTCCTTATAGGCTACCAGTATCAGATCTTTAGACTACCTAAACTAGTTAAGGACCTGGTGACACTGACATGTTACACGATTATGCTGATCTGACGTGGCAAAGTGGCCAAATAGGAAAAGCACACGCAATTCACATGCCGCAAATTAAATTGATAATCCATGAATACAAAAACACAGACATGGACACTGAAACCCCATGAGGAAATATATACAAAACTGAGACAGAAAAATAGGGAGGAGTTCCGTAATTTCGATGAACTCACCGACAGGCATGTTCTCTGCTGACGGACAGGCGTCGTCGTCAGAATTCAGAAAAAATCGAACCAGGTCTCGAGATACGACAGCACGAGCAGAATCATCAGGGGCAGCAGCCTCTCAGGCCCAGCCGCGTACCACAGCAAGGCGCCCGCGGCGTCCGCGGCGCGGCGGACGAGAACCGGAGGCCGCGCGCCTGGCGCCCGCAGGCCGTACATGACCAGCAGCAGGCCGGCGGACATGAGCCCGAGCGCCAGGATGACTTGCCACGTGGTGAAGTGGCCCAGAGGCGTGCCGCCGGGGTCGTCGTTGCGGCCGACGATGACGAGCAAGAGGTACGACATGGCTGTGGCCACGGCGGCGAGCCCGGTGCCGACGAAGTCGGCGCGCCCTTGCAGCTCGCGCCCGTTCCTCGCACGGTCCATGCGCTCGTACGTCCTTGACCGTCGGCGGGCGTGGGTGCGGCGGAGTGTTGACGCCGGTAGCTGCACTGGGCACTGCTGCTGCCCGCTGCTGATTCTTTCCCGGAACGGTGATGTTTTCTTGCGGTGGTTGTGCTTATATATACACATACCAGGGGAGGAACGTAGTTTCATAGAATTAGCACGGAAATTGTACTTTCAAAGTGAGAACTAAGAAGTATCTGGGAAAATGTACGCTTGCTTGTCGAATTGCTGTCACGAATGCCACATAATCCTTCTCGGATTCTTCCTTTCCTGTAAATTTTTATAATGCCCCACAAATTGAGATTGCTCATATGTTGAATCAGAATTCTATGTAAACAGTTGAGAACACACATACATTTATGTGAGGACGAGGCGATGCAACGTTCAATTTCTCTGCCTGATGCATGGTTGTCTCGTCTGGTCCGTGAATCTCTGGACGCATCTCCGGAACGAGTGGAACACAAATAAATCCTCTGATCTCGGGTTCAGTTCAGATGATCAAGCCCGATAAAACTGTTCAAGGATCATTGCACATCGTAGGGTACTTGGGGTTCTGCAATAAAGTTGCAGGAAAGCGCGCGCGAGGTTTAGGGTTGGCAGTCCTCCTTACTCTCTGTGGTTGCACAAGCGCTGCAACTGCAACTGCTGCATTCTATTGGAGTGTTGGTTGATGACATGCCCGTTTCTGCTGAAATAAAATAAAATACAAACTCACCCATTGTCCTCACATGCTTCTCAAGTTTCAATTGTTTGTGCACCAATGGTTTTCTCAAATCTTGCTCCTATTGTTTTTTTTTTATTTCGTTCTCTAGGATACTCATCCTAGGAATGCAACAGCCATAGTATGTTTATCGAATCCAGTTGTTGCTCGGATATTACAAAACGAAAAGGGAATGCATTTTTTTATTTTACAGGGCAGTGGAGTCGACCACCCCCTTTCTTGTATAGGTTTGAACGACATTGAATCCTTCCGACTGCTCAAAAAAAATAAAATAAAATAAAAACCTTCCCACCAGGAGCCAGATGAATAGCTTCACCCTGGGTGGCGCTGCTGAGCTCCAAATGAATTCAGAGTTTGCGTCCTGTTCAGCGCTTCTTTTTTCAACCAAGGGGGGATCCCCCATTTCCATTGATAGCAACGGAAATACATCAGCAAGTTTTGAGACAGTTCAGGAAGAGAAAAAGAAGACGGTCCAGGGAACGACCGTTTACAAGAGAAAGGCCACAGCACAGAATTACTACGAATGACTCCCAGGATAGTTAACAACATCCCAACAAACTACTTTCATGCGCAGAGGATTCAAACAGCCTGATCACATTGTGTCTTCATGCGCCAGTCTTCCAGGATCTTCTTGATTTGAGCATCCTGTAGATGCTGGCCGTGTCAAGGCGATCGGCGGCCAATGCAGAACAGGAAGAGGTGGATGTCCCACTCGGGAGTCAGCACATGGGCCATGGTGATATGACCGGTTGCAGTGCTTCTTCCAAAATTCCCTAGCATGATTTTTGGAAAATGACACTTTCTCCGCGTTTAAAACTTAAAATAGCCTGTTTAAATATAGTTTCATGAAAGCTAAATAGTTGTTCTGAAATCTGAACGTCATGTAAAAAGACGAAGGAAGTAGTGTCTGACTTTCAGTCAGCCGGCCAAGGCACTACAAGCTGGACAGATGACACAAAACAAAGAGATGTAACCTCATTCTCACTTGTGTTAAGATTGCTTATTACTGTACTCATGAATAAGGATGATCTTCCAATCCGCTCCGACCGAATTTTAGGCATGCGGACGGCCCACCACTAAAAATAGGCAGGGCTTTTAAATCAAGTTTAGGAGGCGTTTGGGTTTTGACCGCCTCCCTAAATCAATTTTATATGGCGGGCAAATATAACGGCCATGGTACCAACCTCTGTTAATAGCCTAATATTTTAGGAGACGGTTGAATTATATACCCGCCTCGGTTAATGTTTAGGCACTACCTCCTTAAATCATGTGTATAGTAATGTAAGCTAAATGAAAAATAGAAGACAGTTGAATTATATACCCTAGAAAAATCTCCCTAATATGAATTTGCTGCTTCTAGCACTCTTGAAAGTTATGGGGTTGGTGTTAAATAAGGTCAGGGGGCTCATTTCATGATGGAGGGGGCTCATTGCACGATCCCTTGTGTAAGGACCAAGAAGGATGTTGCCTAGAGGGGATGAATAGGCGTCTCTGAAAATTAACACCCTCAAATGCGGAAAACAATTAGAGAGCTTTCAATTGCTTGGAAGCTCCAAAATAGAGTAAACTAACCCCTCACAAGCTAACGACAAAGTATATACTAAATAAATCTAGGAGCGACGACCCTGCAATAACAAGCAGGTTTGGAATTTCTGACCTCAATAGGAATTTCCTAACAAGACAATTTGGGAATTCTGATATGTGGTTGGAAAATCTGGGCTACGATTGAAATTTCCTAACCTAGGAAACGTGAAACCTCAAACCCACAAAGATTCCACCTATAGAGATGATTGTACTTGTTACCAAAGGTTGCTAGACATGTAGTGAGATGATTCCTTGCAAAGCCTATAACAAAAAACACAAGAATAAGTAGATAGGGCAAATCGCCCAAAAGCACAGCGAGCTCCAGACTTGTTGCCACCAATTTCAATCTTCCACTCCAAGCTGCACGGACCTACTAATAAGAATTATGTCTCTCAAAATACACCTAACACGAGCTAGTACAACCCAAGTGGGTCACAAATATCAAATGAGGAAGAATTGAGACGGGATATTTGTTTAACCGAGTTCGGTCGACCTAGAGTCTTGCTCTACATTAAGGGGGGCGGCGAGCAACACAACAAAGGTAAGCTCTAGAGGACGCATGAAGGTCACTCTAGCTTGAGTTTTTTCCAACTACTTTTTCCTTCTTCCATTGGCTCAATCCCTTCCCTAGCGACAGTAGAATCAATTGTCACAAACTTTTTCAAGGCACGCCACAATCTCTTGGGTGCTCTCCAGCAATGCCTACTCGTCTAGGACTGAAGAATCCAAGAGTCACAAATGTGAATCATGAGATCGACAATATGCACATGTGCTCAATTGGTGGCCTTGTTCTCAATTTTCACCCAACCCACAAATTGGATTTGAAAACTTTGATCAATCACAAATTGGGAGAGTTGGAGATGCTAAAAATGTGTGGCAAATTAAAGTCAGTAGAATCAGCAGCCTCCAAAGGTGGAGGCTTAGTGGTTTTATAGGCCCTTTGAAAAACCAGTCGTTTTGTTGGAACACGGTTCCAGCAGGTTTTGTATTCAATCGTAATCACAGTTACAATGCTAGAGCGTGAAGAAGGGAAACTCTTCCACTCCAGTCAGTCCCCTCTACAACAGGGGCTGGGGGGCTCCTTATATAGCCAGCCCAGCTCCCAAGTACAAAAAGACGTTACACCCCCATAGGGGAAACAGGGAAACCCTAATCCTACGACCCTTCCAGGTGGGGCTGGCAGGGGCAAGGTCGTCCACCGGCGTATTCAGCGGTTCATGGGCTCCTCCTGGGCCTCCCAAGCGTTCCACGTCTCCCTTGCTCCCGGGCCGTTGGTGGGCCGTCTTCCATGGGCCAGATGCCTCCGCACAGGCCGGTGGCCTCCGCCATCGTCCCGATGCCTCCGCCTTGAGGTCATCGACTCGACGCCTCCGACGGAGGCCGGGGTCTTCGTCTCCGGCCCGGTGTCTCCGATAGAGGCCGGAGGTCTTAGCCCCCGAGCCGATGCCTCCGCTTGGGGGGTAAGGTTTTCATCGCCGTCCCGATGTCTTCGCCTCCGATCGGAGGTACTGCGACGCACCGGTCGGCGTGGTCTCCAATTACTCCCGCACAACAGTTAAAGCATGTGTAACAAAATAGGATAAATGTGGGGTCAAGCGCCCGTGAGCGTGTGCCATGTCTCCGCCGCCGAGATGCCTTTTCCCAACATTCCCCCTTGAGGGTTAGGTCCAGCGGAGGCGGGCCCCGCCATCAACTCTTGGCTTGACCGGCGGAGACCATGCCCCCCGGCACGTCTTTGGTGGACCTCGGTTTTTCTTTGGCATATTGAGGGTCTTTTCTCGTCCGTTGGATCTAAGGTCGCGATTTCGGCCGTGCGATATGTGACCGTTGCGGTGGAGGGACGGTTCCTTCTCGGACCCGTCGCCCGGCCACTATAAAAGGGGAGGGGGTAGGTGAGAGTTTTTTACCCCGCGCCGTAATTCTCGCGCTGTAGTTTTCTCCACCGCTTCTCACGCCACCTCCGCGCTTGCTTGTTGCCTCCGCTCTCGACCGAGGCACCTCCGCTGCGACGCGCTTGCCTCCGCCACCACTACACCGGTCCTTATTCCCGGTTTCAGAGAGTGAAGGTCGGAGATTGGCTGGATCTCTTTGAGAAGTGTATGCTTGTTGCGGCGAAGGCTAGGGACCTGGAAGAGTCTCTTTCCGACGTTGAAGCCTCCGTCGAAGACCTCATTCCTTCACACAGCCCCGGAGGTATGGCCGCTATTACCTACGATTTTGGTCCTAGCAAGATGACCAAGGCGATGATCGAAGACCTTGAGCAACAGGGCGTTATCCCGGTCGGACGTGCCAAGCTCCCGGGGTCAGAGACTGAGCCAACCCCCGCCCGGGGGTATGCGGTCGTTTTCAGGGATTTCTTTACTTGCGGCCTTCGGCTGCCGGCCCATCCTTTTCTGAGGAGAGTTCTGGGGGAGTTCAATGCTCAAATTCACCACCTTACGCCTCATGCCTTCTTGAACCTTAGCAAGTTTGTCTGGGCAGTGGAGTCTTATGGCGGAGAGATCGATGTCAATGCCTTTGTGAGGCACTATGAACTGCGAAGCAACCACGGTCGTTTGGCGAGGACAAAGTGAAAGCACGGTTTGGGGCCCGTACCTTTATGGCGAAGAGGTTTCGGGAGGAGCGATTGGAGATCTCGTGGTGTCGAAGGGCAAGTGGGAGCCGGCCAATTGGATGGATTATTGGTTCTACGTGCGGACCGTTGGTGTCACCGGGGAGGATGACGACGGCAATAAGATTGTGAGGTACCCCGGCCTCCGCTATGACGGAGATGAAGCCGCACACCAATTTGAAACCTCTTCCGGCGTCTTCCGGCGGCTACCGCTCGCGAGAAGTCCCGCCGAAAGGCCTTCGCGGCTGGCTTGCAAGTACTCCGGAGGTCGTGACCTTCGGAGGAGATAGTGGCCTCCGGCCGCCGGCCCTTGGCCAAGGACAGGCCCAAGTTTGAGATTGTCCGGAAGGAATTGCCGGTTTTCGGAGAAGCCGCGGGCATACCGTGCCTGTCTTCGGTCTCGGTTACCTCGAGGGGAGACTGGACCAATTTCGTCAACCGTATTGAAAGGAGAGTTGTGGAGCTAATCGGAGAGGTCTCCGAACGTGAATACCTTGCGCGGAAGGCGGAGGCTGGTTTCATGCCGCGCCTGAACCGCGTCTTTGAGGAACTTCAAATCCCCTATTCCTCCCGGCCTGTCCCCGGCAAGGTGCTCCGGAAGATAGAGTCAAGGGCATTGAAGAATGCCTCCGCCGTTGCTACGGTCAAGGCGGAGGCGTCAAAAAAGAGGAAACGTTCGTGTGTTGGCCGCGGGCCTTCCAAGAAGGAGAAGACCTCCGAGCCGGAGGTTGTTGAGGCTTCCGCATCTGCATCTCCAGATGCATCTGAGGCTGGCTACCAGGGCGACGACGGGGAAGAAGAGGTTGCCAAGGAGGTGGGGGCGTCCGCTAAGCCCTTGCCTACGGCGGAGACGGCCGGCTTCACAACCTTCCTCGTCGCTCGCACGGGCTCCGTCGCCGGAGGTGTCTGTCCATCCCTTCCCTAGTGCTTTTGCCGAGCTGTCTAGCTCTGAAGACGGCGAGGCCGGTGAAGAGGAGGAAGAAGCGGGGGAGGACGAGGAGGCCGGGGATGCTGAGGCATCACTCTCGCCGACTCATCAGGTTCGTGATATCCCCGACGAAGTCTCCGATGATGATTTTGTTGGGAGTCCTGGCCGTAAGCTGTCGAGAAGCACATCGATCTTTGAATTTGTTGTCTTGACAAGGCCGCCGCCGGGCAGCCTCCGGCGAAGGGCGGGCCTCCGCTCCCGGTGACAAGGGTCCGGTGGGCGGGCTTTCTCTTCGTAAGTTAATTTCTACCTTGGTTGTTTTTCTTGGACATCTGTTGCAACATTGAGTCCGAGGAGACCTTTAACCTTTTTGTTCTCGGTTTGAGTTGGCCGGTATTGCCGGGAGGATGATGCCTCCGCCGGCATTGATCCGCGCGCGTGTTTCCGGCGCGTGGTGCTCGTACTCGGCCTCCAGGCGGAGGTTCCACTTCTGCCGGAGGTAAGCCTTCTATTCGCGCCTTATTTTGGTTGACGCGGTGTTGCACGACTTGCTAACGAGAATACGTTTACATGTCTTTGTTTTCTTAGATGCCTCCGCGACGTTCGGTGCGTGGGGCTTAAATGTGCATGATATTTTCAAACATTACGGAGGTTTTTGCCAAAAGATTCACCGCCTCTCCGTATGTTTTCGCTTATTCGGGTTTGCACTCATTTTATTCTCGTTTTTTGGTTTCTCTTTTGTTTTGGCTTCAAATTTCAAGTGGACAACTATCTTGATGGGCTACCCTTCGAACGCCTTCGCATCTTCAACTGGAGCACCACCGCATGGTGAGTATGCTTTGGCCTATTGCCTTTTCATCTTTTGCTTGATGTTGTTTCTCACTTGCTCTATTATTGGCTACGAGACTCACCACATGGCCTTCGCCATTGAACACCGGGAGCCGTGGAACTTGCTCGCGGACTCAAGCTATTGAGGTCCCGAAGGGAGAAGTGGAGACCCTTGGCCGCGAGAAGACTGATCTTGCGGCCAAGGTTTCTAACTTGGAGGCCGCGCAGCAACAGTCGGAGGCCCTGATGAAAAAGGTCGAGGACTTGGAGCTGAAACTTAAAACCGCCGACAAAGCCAAGGACGTTGCTTCATTGAACGTGCCAACAAAGCGACGGAGGTGTCTGAGAACCTCCGCACTCAGCTGACTTCCATGGAAGAGAACGCGGAGACCTTCAAGAAGGAGGCGGAGAGGTTGACCACGGAGATCGAGGCGATCCGGGTTGCTGGCGCTGAGATTGCGGAGGCGTACTTGTCTACCCTTGAGGAATTCGGCGGCATTGCCTCTCCTCTTCCCGCGATTGCACCGCCACGGGCTTGATGTCTTGGATCAAGTCTAATTTGGCAAAGCTGTCCTTTGTTTGTCGGAGGTGTGTCTGATTTTGCGGCACGGGCCTCCGCTCCTGGGTTATTGAAGAGCTTGATTCGCGGAGGTCTCGATATCAGCACTGTAGATTTTCCTAAGATCTCCGATTCGTCAGAGCTCGGGGAGACCTCCCGCCCGATCCGCAAGACGGTGCAGAAGTTCCTGAAGTCTTTCTGGGCACCTTTTGGTAGGGCGGAGGCCGTTGCCGCTGCTCACGCGATGCGGAAGGTGAACCTTTTCTCCCTTCGTCTTTTCTGCTTGTCTCTTCTTTTGGTTCTTTATGAAGTTAATGTTTTGCGTGCTTTAAGGCCGCCGCCGGAGGTCGGACACCGGTTAGACTTGTGATGAAGGGTGTCCCCGTCCTTGGCGAGACTTCCAAACCAGGCTGCGGCGGAGGCACTCAAGTTCCTCAGGCAACCGTGTCTCCGGCGAGGATACAGCCGAGACGGAGGTTCCGACGAAAACCCGGGCACACTCGAAGCTCGTGCCGCCTCTCCGCGGAGACATTACAAGAGAGGCAAGACGGAGATGCCGATAGAGCCGCCGAGGCCCATGACGTCCGCGGGGAGGAGGTAGACTAGGGTCTCACTTTTCTAAATCTCTCATGATGTAAAAACACTTGTTACTTTTGCTTTGTGGCGCCCGGTGTGCGCGTATTGTAATGAAACTTATGGGTCAATCCTCCCCGCCTCTCTCCGATTTAGGGCCTGTGCGGGAGGTGGAACCCGCAACCCTTATGCGCGATGGTGTTTACGTTAGCGGTTTTACGTGGGATTGCCGGCGATCGGTGTTCCCTCATCGCAGCGTTGATGATATGTTTGAATTTGTTCGCTCAAATTTGGACGATAGGCGCGACACCTTCGTTGGGTCGCTAGCATGGAGGGGTCCTTGTTGAATTTGGCGCTCGTCGGTTTTGAACGAGATGTTTGATTTTTTCTTGTTGCCTTTTTCCGGAGGTCACATATGTGTTTGTTTGTGGCCTTTTCTTAGGATTTGTCTGGCATGCTGTAATGGAACACAAAGGTTTTTATTTCATACGCGGAGGTTGCGGAAGATGAACTCGGTGGACAAGTTTTTATTATCTCTTTGCACGTGTCTTTTGTGTTGCCCTTACGATTTTGAACGAGGTCTAAAAACGGAGGTATTGTCTTTGCTTGCTTGTATTTTAGGAGATTCATCTCCGCGCGTTGCGACGCTACTTTATTCTACGTTTGAATTGCACGCGGAGGTTTCTTGCCGGTTCTGAAACTCTTTCTCGGGTACCTTTTATTGATCTTTTGGATGATCACCGTTAGGTTACATGGTTCCATGCTAAGGCATGGAGATTAGTGTCTTAGTGCTGCATTTTCTCCTACTATAGCTAATTGGACATGGTCCCTTGCTAATGGGGACTCTCAACTTGTCACTAGGTACCACCTTTGTCCTCGGGCTCACTTTCATGTGACATTCCACGCCTTTGTTGAGCGATTTTGATCGGGGATGGGGGACGTTACGAATTCTTACGCGGTGTCCCCCTAGCTCGTTTTCTTCCCCGAGGAAAGGCTCGTTGGTGCATGCTCAAGAAAAGGGTGGTGTGCATTTTGGTCTATGTGGCCCTCGCTTACGAATTCTTACGCCGTCTCTCTATTGCTACTGTGAAACTCTTGTAAATATACATCAACCTCCATCCCCCCTACTCTTGACTTGTGCCGTGTGTGATGTTGAGGGTGGATGTTGAAAACATTTCCCTTTTATAGGCCTTGGTATGGCTGGTTGACTTAATTGTCTCTGATCTTCTTTGGTACAGTTCTTAGTAAATGCTATGGATGTTGTGTTTAATTTCTCTTGATATGCTCTCTTAATTGCTCAAGGCCAAAAAACGATTGCTACCGATGGTACACGTAGGCTGGATATACTTGGTTGCCATTAAAGGCTAAGATACGGGGCTTAGTCTTTTAACGTGGTAGATTGCGTATCAAGGCGTTTATTTGTTCTGATTCTGGGTAGGCATTTATTTGCCCTCTTCCTTCGTGGGGCTATATAAAGCTTGTGGTTTCTGATGCTTGCTTAGTTACTTTGGTGTAGTATTGCCAACACCTCACTTTCGTTAGCGCATGGCTTTGCTTTGTTAGATGTACTTTGAGGCCGATACGAGTAAGAATTCGTAAAGGCTATATCACAATGGTGTGTCGCTCTTCTGCTGAGAGGTCTGGAGTGGTATCCGGCTACGAATACAACCGTGCTTGCCGCTTGGCCTATTCTTCGAGGTGTGTAGTGGGACGGGCTAGTGTGAGGTGTGTCGGTTGGCGGTTTGTGTTTTGGGTACCGGAGCCGAAGTCCGTCGTGCGAGGCTCCTTTCCTTCTCGGCGATGGAGAATTGCGCGCTCTTTGCTCTTTTGCGAGGCTCGTTTGCTTGATTGTAATAGTAAAAAGTAGCGCACCTTCTCTAAAGTCTACACTAGTTAGAGCTAGGGCATTGGTGATTCTTGTAGCCTTGATTTCATACTTGTATGCAAATTAATGGACTGGAGTGGCTTGCACAGCGGGCGCATTACCTCCTCTTTTTTCTTGGTGGCCTTTTTTGTTTATGTCGAGTGGGATTGCTTTGATCGCTTTGGTTTTGGTTTAACGCGATTTGCATACCTCCGCTATTTTTGCGGAGGCCTGATAGACCGCCGGTCGACCGATCGACCTTTGCTCGTATCGGTGCCCTAGCCGCCCGCTTGGGTCTTTTTCCGATTTTGGTCATGCCTTTTTTGGCTTTGTAGATCCCTTAGTGCACGATACGTCGGGTCTTTTTCTAAGGGTTTTCAACCTTTTTGGAGGTCGCTTACAAATCTTTTTGAGGTCTGCGGGTCAAGGCGAAGTTTGAAGTGACCTCTTCCGATGCTTAAAGCTCCGTCGAATATTGCGGCCGCGTTGCCGGCCGCGACTTTGCCGCATTCCGCTGTTTCTCGGGGTCCTCTTTATATATTGTAGAGGTTGATTACAACGGAGTTGCCTCGTTAAAAACCTCACCTCCGATAAGGAGTCCCCGCGTGAGGAAAAGAGTGCAATCCGGTTCGAAGGGAAAGAAAAGAAACATGAAAATGAACTACTTTTGGATGCCTCCGCTTATAGATTTACGGAGGTTCCTTACATTTTAGATGTAGTATTTCCCGAGGTTGTCCACATTCCGTGTGGGTTGATACTTTCCCATTTTCATCTTGTAAGAGGAACGATCCTTTCCTTCCTGCTTGGTGAGCTAGGTAAGGTCCTTCCCACTTTGGTTGCAGTTTCCCTGCGTTTGGTGCATTTGGTTTCCGGTGGAGGACCCAATCTCCTTCTTTGATGTCTTTGATTACCACTTTGGCATCCCTCCTCTTCTTCGTTTGGTTTTGGTACTTGATTATGTTGTCCACAGCTTCTAGTCTCTCTGCCTCTATCATCTCTTTGCTTTGTACTCTTCATTTTCTCGCTAGTGCTTGTTTTGTGACCCGGAGACTTTGGTTTCTTAACTCTTCGGCATCATAGCTTCTTCCCCATATAGTAACTTGAAGGGTGTGAAGCCGGTGGCTCGTGAGATGTTGGTGTTGTGAGACCACACGACCTTAGGCAACTCCTCGACCCATTTTCCTTTCCTCAGGCCGTGTAGCGTTTTTGAGATTGCTTGAGAATATGATCCCGTTGGACCTCTCAACCGCCCGTTACTCTCCGGGTGGTATACGAGGCAAAGGCCAGGCGAGTACCAATGCTTCGCAAGGTACTCTTTGAACTTGTCGAATCGAATTGCTTTCCGTTGTCTACTTGTTAGGGTTCTTGGGACACCGAATCTGCACACTATGTTCTCGCGTAAAAACTTTTTTACTTGTTTCGAAGTGATGGTTGATAGTGGCTTGGCCTTGATCCACCTTGTAAAATATTCTACCGCCACAACCGCATACTTGCTACCTCCTTGAGCTGGTGGGAGCGGCCCAACGAGGTCCATACCCCATCTCGCATAGGCCATGTTGGTGGGATGAGCCGTGACTCCCCCCGGCTTGGTTTGGTTTGGTGAGAAATTTTGGCGGCGCCGCACGTCTTCACTATGCGTAGGGCATCTTTGATGTGAGTGGGCCAAGAAAAACCTTGGCGAATGGCCTTTGCGGATAATGCCCTTGGGCCTATGTGGGATCCACAAATCCCCGCATGAATGCTTTGCGTAGGAGTTCCCGGCCTTCTTCATTGCTTTGGCATTTGAGTAGTGGTTGCACTATGCCTTTTTTGAATAGCTGTCCCTCTATTACGGTGTAGCTTCTTGCTCGAGCCGCCGGCCTTCTTCGCGGCTTCATCGAGGTTACATGATTGCCACGATTTGATCTATGATTGCTTGCCTCCAGGTCTTCGACGAATTAGTAGTACCTCCGCAAATGCTCGCTTAACCCGGCTTTGTGGCTGGTTCTTTGTACCTCTTGGTAAAAGGTGCCCCGCCGGCATGTCAAGCTTGCTTGCTGCTGCCTTTGCCAACTCGTCAGCCTCCATGTTTTCTCCTCTCGGTATGTGCCTGAGGGTGAACCCTTTGAATCTCTTCTCAAGGCCTCTCATGACCTCTAGGTATCTTGCGAGTTCAGGTTCCCTCGCGGTGTACTCTTTTTCCACTTGTCCTGCTACCAGCTGTGAGTCTGTGTTTACCAGCACGTGAGTAGCCCCGAGTGCTTTTGCTTTTGTCAACCCCAATATGACACCTTCATACTCGCTATATTGTTTGTTGCTTTGAAGCATAGTCTAGCCGCATATTTTGTCCCGACTCGATGGTGAAAACAGAATTGCGGAGGCCCCGGCCCCCGGACTCCCCGTGCACCATCCGTGTAAAGTGTCCAAGTGGGATACCTCCGATTTTGATTCGGAGGTATTTGCCGGCACCCATTCGAGAGAAAATCCGCTAGTGCTTGCGACTTGATTGTTGTTCTTGCGACAAACTTGATCTCGAACCGAGACGACTCGTAGCCCACTTGCCAATTCTTCCCGAGGCTTCTTTGTTGTTCGGGATCTCGGCCGATGGCCGCTTATTTGTTGGTATCGAATAGTGTGGTCCCGAAAGTAGTGCTTTAGCTTCCTTGATGCCGTGATTACTGCGTACGCTATCTTTTCAATCTCTCGTGTAGTTCGGCTTTGCTCCTTGCAATGCCTCGGACACATAGTATATCGGCCGCTTTTGCACACCGCTTACCATTTATCTCTGTCTCTCTTGCACGAGTACCGCACTTACGCCCCCGCGATGCCGACACGTACAACGGAGTGGCTCGTCGCTATTCGGGGCTGCCACCATTAGGTCCTCGGCCATGTATTTCTTGAGCCGCTCGAAAGCTTCGATTGCTCGGTCCCCATTCAAACTTTTCGTTGGCCTTGAGTGCCTTGAAGAAAGGGAGGCTGCGTTCAGCTGATTTGGAGATAAACCTGTTCAAGGCCGCGATTCTTCCTGTGAGTCGCTGGACCTCTTTTTTGTTTGATCATGGCCAGGACGGCTTTTGTTTTGTCTGGGTTGGCCCTGAGACCTTTGGGTCCGACGACATATCCCAACATTTTTCCCCTGCTGACTCCAAAGACACATTTTTCTGGGTTTAGCTTCAATCCGGCCTCCCTAAGGTTTGCAAAGGTTTCCTTGAGATCTTCCGAGATGGTTCTCCTGGTTCTTTGCTTACCACGGCAATGTCATCTACATAGGCTATGATGTTTCTCTCAAACCGAGACCGTAGTACAACTTGTACCATTCTTGCGAAGGTTGACCCCGCGTTCTTGAGCCCCTCGGGCATTCGCACAAAGCAAGAGGTTCCAGTCGGTATAGTGAAACTTGTCTTTTCCTCGTCTTCTTTCCCGAGCTGACTGATGATATCCCGAAAACAAATCCGGAGGGAGAATCTTTTGCATCCGGCGGCCTTATCAACCGAGGCGTCTATTCTAGGTAGCGGGAATGGGTCTTTTTTGCATGCCTTGTTCGGGTCGGTGAAGTCGATGCACATTCACATTTTGCCATTCTTCTTTGGGACAAGCACCACATTTGCTAGCCATTCGAGTATTTGACCTCTCGTATGACGTTTGCATCCAATAATCTCGCACCTCCGCCTTCGCGGCTAAGGTTCGCTCCTCGACATTTTCCTCTCGCCTTTGCTTCCTTGGCTTTATGTTTTCATTTAAATCCGAGTGTGCTCGATTATGTCTCTCCCAATTCCTTTAAGGTCTTCTCGCGACCATGCAAAGACATCTCTCGTTTTTGGACAATAAGCTAAGTAATTCTCTCCGTTCTTCTTCGATAGATTTGCTCCGATCGTGACCTTCCCGTTTGGCACTTTGCCTCGTCGAGGGGCACCGTAATTGTGTCCTCCCGATCTTTCATGTCCGTCTTTCCTCCGGCATATCCGGTGGCTCATCTCGATGCCACCGTGTTTATGTTTCGTGAGCCTTGTATATTGCTCTCTCTATGTTTCGGCTTCCTTCGGCTTCCTCGAACCGTGATGATTCCATGCGAGTCTTTGGCATTTTCATGCAAAGGTAACCCATGTGGATTGCCACATTGAACCCGTTTGCGAATCCTCTTCCTAAGATTGCATTGTATGGGTAGTGTATGTCTACTACATCAAAGGTGATGTATTCTGTTCTCGCCCTGTCCCCATCCTGAAAGGACACGGGTAGGGAAATTTTCCCGAGCGCGTGAATCTTCCTACCCCCGAATCCTATCAGAGGTGTATCTGGTGGTTGTAGCTGAGACCTGCTGAGCTTCATCTGATCAAACACGCTTGCAAAAATGATATCTGCCGAACTCCCAGAGTCAACCAGTATTCTGTTTATCTCCCATCCTGCAACATTCGCTTTTATGACCATTGCATCGGTGTGAGGGTAACTCTCCAATCGGAGGTCCTCTTCTGAAAAACTGATTTGGGCCTTAGACCACTCTGTTGTTCGGTGTGCTCCCTGCACAGCCACATTATTCACCAATCGGAGGTGATCTTTTTTCTGTTTCTTTGTCTCGAACTCCATCGCTGAACCGCCGGCTATCGGTAGTATCATTCCTATTGTGGGCAGAGCAGAATGGGGGTTCATCTGATTCTCAATCGGAGGTTCAGCCTTTGGCATGGTACTGGGGCAGGTGACCTGCTGCGGAGGTGCTGGTAGGGCCTCAAATTGCCTTTGTTGCGGAGGTGGAGGTAGTGCTGCGTACTGCTTCTGTTGCTGGTGATGTGAAGACTGAGGTGTTTCTACCATGGATATCTGTGGGGGTCGAGTGTTGACATAAGTGATCGCACTCTCCGCTCTGACGGGTGCCTGGTTGCCGTACTGAGACATCTGGTACTGCACAGGCCGCCATGCTGGTAGGGACGGTGGGTAATACTGCTGTGCGACGTTCTGCTGAGAGAAAACACCATTGGTGTACCCTGGGTAGCTTGGGTTGTACTGCTGATGGTATTGCTGAGTGAAGGTGTGATTCACTTGTCTGGCTGGTTCCTGAACGGGTGGAGGCGGCTGTTGCTTGCTCTTCATCCGATCCATTGTTTCTTTGGTTTCGGGGCATTCCTTGGTGCTGTGCCCCTTTTCTTCCCCATGGAAGATACAATAATGTCTTCTCGGCTTCTGGTTCTTATTCCAGTTCTTCGACTTGTTCTTGTTGAAATTCTGGTTATTCTGAGCCTTTGCATCTCGACCGTTTCCTGGCTCGTCTGTCGGGCGCTGAGGCTGGCTGCTTTGCACATTAAGGACTTGCCTTTGTTGAGAATTCTGTCCGTCATAGGACCTATTGTCCCTATTGGGCTTTGTTCTCGCCGAATACCTTTTGCTCGGCCTTCACCTTCGTCCGCCTTTTCCGAGGTCGTTGTCTCGATCTGCAGTATTTTTCGAACTCTTCATGCGCTTTTTCCATAGTGGTGGCTTTTCCCTCACTAAGTGGCTTGCGAAGGGTCCGATGCGGAGACCTTTAATTGCTTTGCCTCTATTGCGACGCTATCCGGCACATCCGGCGCCTTCGCCCTGAGGTGTAAAAATCTCTGGAAGTAATCCCTTAACGGCTCTCCCTTGTCATGTTTGTTGCTGAACAGGTCCGCCGACGACAATGACTCACTTGAGAAACCCTTGAAATTGGCGATTATCTTATCCCTCGGGTTCTCCCATGAGTAGATTGTGCTTTGCCGCAAAGATGGAGTACCATGTCGGTGCGTCGCCCTCCGCGGCGATGACGAAGGATTTGGCTAGGACACTGTCATTTCCTCCCGCGGAGGCACCGCCGCCCCAAAACTCATCGAATTGCCGTGGATCTGTTTTTCCATTGTACTGGCGGGACCATGGGCTTGTAGCCCGGAGGCCATGGTGCTTTCGTAGGCCTTCGACAGGCCGGGGATTTCGGGTCGAACGTCCTCTCGGTAAACCATGATCTCGAGGTATCTCGTGGGTGTTGCGGCCATGTATTGGCTGAGTTGTGGGGTTGTCGTAGTGTTGTTTTGATGCATTGTTATGGGTTGCATGCTCTGAATCTCCGCTTGCAATATTGCCATTTGCTTTGCCTAATCTCCTCTCGCTTGCCGGGAGGTGTGTATTGCCCCGTGCGTAGCCGCTTGCTCGCTCTCGCTGTCTCGTTCGTTCCATGCGCCGCATTTCGGCTCTCGGCCGACTTACCTCATTTTCCCGGTGTTGGTCGCCGTCCTGGTTTGCTGGAGGTGGTTCATCTTCGCCGAGGCCACCATCGTTCTGTTCATCTTCGGTTGCCTGCTCGGAGGCATACGTGCTTCGGGCGGACCTCCGCGGTCTGCCCCTTCGGGATGGTTCGGGTGCCTCCGCGGTGCCTCCGCCTCGGCGGCGGCACGTTTTCGTCGAGCGGCGGCGGCCGCTATTTGTTTTCTTGTTGGCATCTCGTGAGTGATATCCTCGGCCGGACACGGGTGGGCGCCAACCGTTGGAACACGGTTCCAGCGGGTTTTGTATTCAATCGTAATCACAGTTACAATGCTAGAGCGTGAAGAAGGGAAACTCTTCCACTCCGTCCAGTCCCTCTACAACAGGGGCCGGGGGCTCCTTATATAGCCGGCCCAGCTCCCAAGTAAAAAAAGACGTTACACCCCCATAGGGGAAACAGGGAAACCCTAATCCTACGACCCTTCCAGGTGGGGCTGGCAGGGGCAAGGTCGTCCACCGGAGTATTCAGCGGTTCATGGGCTCCTCCTGGGCCTCCCAAGCGTTCCACGTCTCCCTTGCTCCCGGGCCGTTGGTGGGCCGTCTTCCATGGGCCAGATGCCTCCGCACAGGCCGGTGGCCTCCGCCATCGTCCCGATGCCTCCGCCTTGAGGTCATCGACTCGATGCCTCCGACGGAGGCCGGGGTCTTCGTCTCCGGCCCGGTGTCTCCGACAGAGGCCGGAGGTCTTAGCCCCCGAGCCGATGCCTCCGCTTGGGGGGCTAAGGTTTTCATCGCCGTCCCGATGTCTTCGCCTCCGATCGGAGGTACTGCGACGCACCGGTCGGCGTGGTCTCCGATTACTCCTGCACAACAGGTTAAAGCATGTGTAACAAAATAGGATAAATGTGGGGTCAAGCGCCCGTGAGCGTGTGCCATGTCTCCGCTGCTGAGATGCCTTTTCCCAACACGTTTTCTAGTCATTATAGTGAAAACTAGTCTAGGTCCGGAATATCCAAGCGCCCAAGAATATCCAAGCATGTTTGACCAGGCTCCGATGACTATCTAGGCGCGTTCTTCGAGATTTGGAATATCCAAGATCCCTAGAATATCCAAGTGAGTTCGTTCAAGCTCGAAAATCTAGGCGCCTTCTTCCAGTCCAGAATATCCAAGCTGTCAGGAATATCCAAGCCAAAATAATTCTTTTAGACACAGAGCCCTAGATGGAATTTTCTTACATATTTCGGCTGGAAATTTCTAGGATTATTCTAGAATTAGGTCACCAAGTTAAACCCTCTTGTCTCTCGCAGTCAAACCCACATGGGTTGGCTTGAGTACTTATGTATGATCATCTATCAACATTATGCATCCCTCTTACTAGTATGGCATATCTATTAACTCAAGATCAAATGAAAAACGAGATTAATCCGCTTGAGTTGATCTCCTTCAAACCAATGACATTTCTTTCAATCTTCATCAAGTGAGGGTGCCAACATGTCAACTTTGATCCTTTCACTTGAGCATAGCCATCTTGAGCACATGACTTGATCCATTCATCAAATATAGATATTTCCAAATGTACCAAGTCACCTTTCATCAAAGGCTCCAATAGTGATTTGATCCTCCACACCAATATGACCTTCATAGATTGATATATGTACCTCAACTAAATGCAAGTACTTTCTTCTTCATCCTAGCTAGGTTGTTCGGCTGTGAAGCCATCGCTTGCCCTTCACCCTTACTTAGTACCTCAAAGCCTTTCCTTGCTGTCTTTTCCATCTCAAGCCGCCAAGTCACATCTTATGTTGAATCATCTATTCATTTGTTTAATTGCCTTTTCATTACTCTTTTAAATTAGTAAGCTTAAACTACATGACAATTCCATATGCAATCCTTCATGTCTCATTGATTCATTCCCAACATGCCTGCTTTCACATAAATCGTGGAAAATCCCACAACACATAAGCCTTTTGCATGAACTCCATCTATAGCCCCTAGAGGCTATTTTTGTAAAATACAAGCCGCACCACCAAAATAATTAAAATCTCCCTTCACACCTTCCCTATAAAAGGAGAAGGTGGAGGAGGAGCTTGGCCCTCAATTCATTTGCTTATGTCCCCCATTCTACTCTCTTCTCTCTATGTTCGGTCCTACACCAATGTGTTGATGCAAACATGAACACATAGTTCTTCAGCCCTTATAGTTCAGTGAGTAGCTAAAGTAAAGAAAAAAATATAAGTTAATATAAATCATTTTGCCAACTCAAATAACAATCGTATTATAAATAGTTAGTAACAATAGTTATACATTATGTTCAACTCAAGTGACTCAGACTTCTTTTGAAGAATCTTCAATTCATTTTTAGCAGCTACCTAATCTAAAAAATAATGTACCAAAAAGTAGACAACCGCACCGGGTTGTGTAGACTCGAAACAAGTTGGGAAACAAAAATATACATCAACTTATTTATATCTTTTGGTTCTGCCATCATGGAGGTTGATACACCACTACCCTGTCTACAAACTTCAACTTCGTTTGTGTTATTATATGCCTCGGCACACATCGAATTATATTAAAACCTCAACAACGAAACGAGGACCTATATATATGAAACTAATCAAGGAACATGTAGTGCATTCTCTGTGATACTTTTATCTTCTTCCAGCACTGCAATAAAAGAATCACAACTTTTGTGTTGCTGTTTGCTATGTTCCTATGTTGAAGAACCAATTATCTGAAGGCTATATCACTGCACATGGACCCCTTGGATCTGCGTGATGAGTCTCTCAACCTTTGAACTCTGAATCAGGCTGATCCATATCTGTTCGGGTGTGCTTTCTGCCATTTCCACGCCTGGGCAAGGCTTTGGCCTCAGTGTATTTGGCTATCCAGTTGAGTTCCCTGTGGATTTTTGATGGATCACTGTATACCTCGGCATAATCTCCTGGCCTACGGTCAAGATAATCAACCTTGATGTTAGCTCCTGTTGCCTTCATGCAAGCTTTCACAAACTCATTCACTGATCTACCTGATAAGACATAAAAACACCACGTTCAGAGACAGGGAAAGGCATATGATCTTAAATAAAAGGGTATTGGTCTCTGAAATTGTTGATCTGGTTACTGCTTATTGATCATGCAACAACCTTGGCCGGTTCCGACATTATAGATGCCAACTTTGCCTGGCTGAGCTTTATCAAGAGCTTTGACATGGGCATCTACAAGATCTGTGACATCGATGTAGTCCCTAATTGAAAGCTCCGGTTTGGTTTTGGTAATTAATGACCCTCAAACGTTGCTAATGCTTTGCTCTAAGTGTGATTAGACACATAGCAACGTAACGGTGGATGATGGAGCGTGGCGATCACGATGATGAACATGATGGATGTCAAGTGATCGAGCTCCGACAAAGGCCCATGGAGATCAAGGCGAAGGTATACTTGATAGGGCTTTCCGGTTTGGTGATCAAGACACTATAGAGAGTGTGATCACATTTAGGATCGATGACCGACTATCAAGAGGGGTTTCCTCGGTTCATTCGCGGTCCTAAGTGCCTCTAGTTGTGACTTTGCATGATGCATGAGAGGCTAACTAGAGTGCTAACCCTTGCGTGATATTTCATGGATGAGATACTAACTCCAAGGCTTGAGATCGACATCTACGCATGGTGGAGTTAGTGCACAAGGCAAGGAATTTGATTTGGATCAATTTGGAGCAAGTTTGGCGCATGAAATGACGATCACAAGGCGCCGGACGCTGGTGGCGAAGGCGCCGGACTCGGAGGAGACGCGTCCGACGGCCTTGGGCTCGGGCTCGCGCGTGGCCTGGCTGGCTCTGCGAGCGGCGGACGCGGCTGAGGCACGTCCGGCGGGTCCCCGACGCGCACCCGAAACTTTCGTGCCGGGCGCGCGGCGAGGACCCGGCCGGACGCACGACGACGCGCGCGGACGCGGGTCGCTTCCGCCTCGGACACGGGCGCCGGACTCGCGAGGTTACCGTTGAGCGTCCGACGCGTGAAGGATTCGAACGGAGAAGTTCCAACGGTCGGGTGACGTGGCGCGGCGAAGAGCGCCGCTGGACGCGTCCGGCGGGTGCGCGACGACGCGTCCGGCGCATTCTCGGGCTCCGGCCGAGGGGCAACAGCTATTTTCGTGGAGGGGTCTATAAATAGACCATTGGCCGGCTTGGGAGTTCCTCTTCGCCATTTCTACTCACTTGAGCATACTTTGTGCGGGAGAGACACTTCCCCACTCATCTCTTTGATTCCTTTGCTAATCTTGAGAGATTTGAGTGAGAACAAGTGATTTGCATTGAGAGTTGCATCTAGAGGCACTTGTTCATCGAGTGAGCTGCGGATTCTTGTTACTCTTCGGTGATTCCCTGTCACCGTAGACGGTTTGGAGCAGCGGGTGGTGGTTGAGCTCGACTTGGTGATTGTTCGAGGCCACACCGGGTTCTTGTGAGGGGTTCTTGATCCTTCCCGCGGAGTTCGCGAAAGGATACTCTAGTGGATTGCTCGTGGCTTGTGGATCCTTGTCTTGTGTGGAGATTGCGGCTCCCCATTGGGGTCTTTGGCACCGAGCCAATTGAGCGGGCAACTCACCAAGCAAGTGTATCGCCACAACGAGGAGTAGCTTGCCGGGAAGCAAGTGAACCTCGGTAAAAAATCTTTGTGTTGTTTCGTGTTTGCCGAGGCTTCGACCTCCTTGTGCTTATGCTTGAGCTCTCTAGGTGATTGGCTTCTACACCGGTGATTGGCTATCTTCTACTCTTCGCGGCGGTATAACATTCGATCATCTCTTTACTTTCCGCAAGGTAGAATTGCTTGTTGTGGTCGGTCGGGAACCACTCATTGTGTAGCTTAAATCCCGTGGGTAGAATTGCTTGGTTGGTTTCGGTGAACCGACATTGTGTAGCTTGATCACCGTTGTTGTACGTGCAATTAAATTGAGCAACCTTGCATGGTAGGACGGCTTGCATAGAGTAGTCGAAGCACTTGCTTTGCACATTTGCCGCCTTGCTATCTAATTGGGTTATCTAGTTTTATTGCTAGAATTTTTATTAGGCTATTCACCCCCTAGCCATTGTGACCTTTCACGTGGTATCGAGCCGGGCACCGTTTGTTTGAGTTGGATTAACATCCTACGGTGAAGCAATGGCATTGGTTATGCATATCAACAACACCAAGAAGGCACCATCATTTCGAGGTGATGACTATGCAAAATGGAAGCTCAAGATGAAGAGTCATCTCAAGTCAATCAACCTTGAGGTGTGGAAAGTGGTGGAAACAAAGTTTGAGCTTGTTGAGGGTGCGGTGCCAACACCGGCCGAAGAGAAGAAGCAACAAGCAAATGACATTGCCGTGAGTGCTTTCCATGAGGCACTTGATGATAAAGCTTTTGAGCTCATCAAGAACCTTGAGGTGGCTCATGACATTTGGAAGAAGCTAGAAGAAGCTTATGAGGGCACCGAAAGTGTCAAGACCGCAAGAGCCTACATGTTGCAAGAGAAGTTTGCAAGCTTCTCAATGAAGGAGGGTGAGAGTGTGCCGGAGATGTTCCATAGGCTCCAAGTCATCGTCAATGAGCTCAAGGGACTTGGGGAAGAAATCAAGGACTCTCAATTCTCCACCAAGTTCATGAGATGTCTTCCCAAGAGATTTGACATGTTGAAGACCGTCATGGTGAAGACAACCATGAAGGAGAAGCCAACTCCCAACCAAGTCCTTCAAGAGATTATGGCCGATGATGAGTTTAGAGAAGATCATGAGAAGGAAGAGTTGGTGAAGAAGAAGAAGAAGGAGAATGAGAAGAAGGATGATGACAAGAAGAGTGTGGCATTCAAGGCCACATCATCCAAGAGCAAGGGCAAGAAGAAGAAGGAAGAGTCTTCAAGTGAAGATGAGCCATGCTCTAGCTCAAGTGGGCAAGAAGAAGAAGTGAGTGAACAAATGGCACTCCTTGTGAAGAGAATGGGGAAGCTCATGAAGAAGGGGTACCGGTCCAAGGGCAAGAGAAGCTCATCCAAGTCTAGTGACCGTCCCATGAAGTGCTTCCTGGTGCAATAGCAAGGATCATCTCATTGCCAAGTGCCCATATGCAAGTGATGATGAAGATGCCATGAGGAAGGAGAGGAAGAAGCACGAGAAGAAGAAGGAGGAGAAAGACTCCTCCCATCACAAGAAGAAGGGTGAATCTCATGTGGCAACTTGGGAGAGTGATTCATCTTCCTCAAGTGATGATGATGATGATGATTCCAAGAAGAAGAAGAAGAAGGGGCACGCAAGCATTGCCATTCAAGAGAAGCTTTCTCTATTTGGTGCTCCATCGTCTTGCTTCATGGCCAAGGCCACTAAGGTAAAACCTCCACCCGATAGTGATGATGAGAGTGATGATGATGATGACACCACAAAAGAAGAACTATGGGTCATGCTTGAAGATTGCAAAGGTGCTTTCAATGACTCTAGGAAAGAATGTAGGGGCTTGCGCAAGGATAAACAAAACCTTGAGCAAGAACTTATGGAGTTGAGGGCTTCTTATGAGAGTCTAAAGGTAGACCATAAGAAGCTAGAGATTGCTCACTCTAAGCTTGAAAAAGCTCATTCTTCTCTAGTTGAGAAGCAAGAGAAAGTGCAACCACAAGTGGTGAACATAGAAAAGAAAAATGTGTCCACATCATGTGATTCACTTGATGACTCATTTGTTGTTGCATCACTTGGCCCTTCATGCTCTTATGCCTCTACATCATCTAGTAGTGTTGGTCATGCATGTGATTCTACACTAGTAGTTGAGAATGAGTGTCTTAAGAAGGAAGTCAAGGAGCTCAATCACACCTTAGCTAAGGCTTATGGTGGTGAGGACCGCTTGCTTATGTGCTTGGGTAGCCAAAGAGCTTCTCTCTACAAAGAGGGATTGGGCTATACCCCCAAGAAAGGCAAGGCCGCTTTTGCTCCTCACAAGACTAGTTTTGTGAAGAACAATGGTAGCTATTGCAAGAGTTGCAAGCAAGTTGGTCATCTAGAGCATGCATGCAAGAACAAGAACACTAGTGCCACCTCTTACAAGTTGAGTGCTTCTTACATGCTTGTTAAGAGTGAGAGTGGTGTGAGTGCAAGATTCATTGGCACACCATGGATGAGCTCAAAGAAGAAAGCTATTTGGGTGCCAAAGACTCTAGTGACTAACCTTCAAGGACCCAAGCAAAAATGGGTACCTAAAGCTTGATGTCTTCTTGTAGGTTAATTACAAAGCCGGGAGGAAGGCATTGGGTGCTTGATAGTGGTGCATCAAATCATATGACCGGTGAAGATAGTATGTTCAAATCACTTGACAAGAATGACAATGGTGGATTCAACTCCATCACATT
The DNA here is from genome assembly GCA_018135685.1 of Themeda triandra. NCBI lineage: Eukaryota > Viridiplantae > Streptophyta > Magnoliopsida > Poales > Poaceae > Themeda > Themeda triandra. The sequence goes on along the minus strand of JAENPR010000503.1, from coordinate 245,026 downwards.
TGGTGACAATAGCAAGGGTGATGTCATGGGGCTTGGAAAGGTTGCAATTTCCAATGACAAGGATCTCTCCAATGTGTTGCTAGTTGATACTTTGAACTTCAATCTTTTGTCGGTGGCACAATTATGTGATCTCGGCTACAAGTGCATATTTGATGACAAGCATGTTGAGGTAGTGAGCAAGGATCAAGCAAATATCATCTTCAAGGGGTTTAGGCATGGGAGCTTGTACTTGGTTGATTTCAATGCTAGTGAAGCTCAACTTTCATCATGTTTGATTGGCAAGTCAAGCAAGGGATGGCTATGGCATAGGGGCCTTGGACATGTTGGCATGAAGCAATTAAACAAGTTAGTGAAGCATGATCTAGTGAGAGGCTTGAATGATGTCACATTTGAGAAGGATAGACCTTGTAGTGCCTGTCAAGCCGGCAAGCAACATGGGAACTCACATCCCAAGAAGAATGAGATGTCAACATCAAGAGCATTTGAGTTGTTGCATATGGACTTGTTTGGCCCAACTCACTATACATCAATTGGGGGCAACAAGTATGGATTTGTGATCATGGATGACTACACAAGATACACTTGGGTGTTCTTCCTCTATGACAAGAGTGAAGTCTATGATCTATTCAAGTCATTTGTCAAGAGGGTGCAAAATGAGTTTGACACTACCATCAAGAAGATAAGAAGTGACAATGGGAGTGAATTCAAGAACACAAAAGTTGAAGAATTGTGTGATGAGCTTGGAATTGTGCATCAATTCTCACCAACCTACACTCCCCAATCCAATGGTGTAGTTGAGAGGAAGAATAGAACCTTGATTGAGATGGCACGAACCATGCTACTTGAGTACAATGTGAGTGAGAAGTTTTGGAGTGATGCCATCAACACGGCTTGCTACTATAGCAACCGCCTCTATTGCCATGGGAAGTTAGAGAAGACTCCATATGAAATCTTGAATGGAAGGAAGCCCAACATTGCTTACTTAGGGTCTTTGGTTGCAAGTGCTACATTCTCAAGAAGGGGCAAAGACTTGGAAAGTTTGACAAGAGGTGTGATGAGGGATTTCTTATTGGCTACTCTACTTCTAGCAAGGCTTATAGAGTGTGGAACTTGGCTAGTGGGCTAGTTGAAGAGGTTCATGATGTTGAATTTGATGAAACCCAAGGTTCTCAAGTTGGAGATCAAAATAAAAAAGATGTGGGTGGAGATCAATTGAGCAATGCAACGAGACACATGGATATTGGTGACATTAGGCCGAGGCAAGTGGATGATGGTGATGAAGTGCAAGTGCCAACTCAAGTGGTGATAGAAGATTCCAATGAGGCAAGCTCAAGTGGTACTCAACATGAAGATCAAGATCAAGGTCAAGCAAGCAATGCAAATGAGCTAGTTCTTCAACCTTCTCACATTGCAAGAGATCATCCTCTAGATCATATCATTGGTGACATTCAAAGAGGTGTGCAAACAAGATCAAGATTGACAAGCATATGTGAGCACTACTCCTTTGTGTCATTCATTGAGCCAACTAAGATTGATGAGGCATTAAAGGATCCGGATTGGATAAATGCCATGCATGAGGAATTAAACAACTTCACTAGAAATGATGTATGGGAACTTGTTGAGAGGCCAAAGAAGCACAATGTGATTGGAACCAAGTGGGTCTTCAAGAACAAGCAAGATCAAGATGGCTTAGTGGTGAGGAACAAAGCAAGACTAGTGGCACAAGGTTACACACAAGTTGAGGGTCTTGACTTTGGAGAAACATATGCACCGGTGGCAAGATTGGAGGCAATTAGAATCTTATTAGCCTATGCTTGTGCTCACAACATCAAGCTCTATCAAATGGATGTGAAGAGTGCATTTCTCAATGGCTTCATCAATGAGGAAGTGTATGTTGCACAACCTCCCGGTTTTGAAGATGACAAGAAGCCCAACCACGTCTACAAGCTTAAGAAGGCTTTGTATGGATTGAAGCAAGCTCCAAGAGCATGGTATGAAAGATTAAGGGACTTTCTCAAATCCAAAGGCTTCAAGATGGGAAAAGTTGACACTACTCTCTTCACCAAGAAGATAGAAGATGATTTGTTTGTATTGCAAATCTATGTGGATGATATCATCTTTGGATCAACAAATCAATTCTTTTGTGAAGAGTTTGCTAAGATGATGGCTAGTGAGTTTGAGATGTCAATGCTTGGAGAGTTGAGCTACTTCCTTGGTCTTCAAATCAAGCAAATGAAGAATGGCACCTTTGTGAGTCAAGGCAAGTACATCAAGGACATGATCAAGAAGTTTGGGTTGCAAGATGCTAAGGCCATTAGTACACCTATGGGAACCAATGGTGGCTTGGACATTGATGATAGTGGCAAGATGATTGAGCAAAAGCTATATAGATCAATGATTGGAAGCTTGATATATGTGACCGCATCAAGGCCGGATGTCATGTTTAGTGTGTGCATGTGTGCAAGATTTCAAGCTTCTCCAAGAGAGAGTCACTTGACGGCAACCAAGAGGGTGTTGAGATACTTGAAGGGTACTCAAGATGTTGGTCTATGGTATCCCAAGGGGTCGAGCTTTGAGTTGATTGGATACTCCGACTCCGACTATGCCGGTTGCAAGATTGATAGGAAGAGCACAAGTGGAACATGCCAAGTACTAGGAAGGTCTCTTGTGTCATGGTCTTCAAAGAAGCAAAATAGTGTGGCACTTTCCACGCGAAGCCGAATATATTAGTGCGGGGAATTGTTGTGCACAATTGCTATGGATGAAAGCCACCTTGAAGGACTATGGGATCAAGTTCAAGCATGTGCCTTTGTTTTGTGACAATGAAAGTGCAATCAAGATGACAAACAATCCGGTTCAACATTCAAGAACCAAGCACATTGATGTGAGGCACCACTTCATTAGAGATCATCAACAAAAGGGTGATATTAGCATTGAAAGCATTGGCACCGAAGATCAACTAGCCGACATATTCACCAAGCCTCTTGATGAGAAAAGATATTGCAAGTTGAGGAATGAGTTGAACATACTTAGCTTCTCCAACATGGATTGATGCACCCCATATATGACATGCCTCTCCTCCAACATAGCAAGGTAAAGTTGGTTTGCATCTCATGCATCCTTTGCTAGTTGTGTAGACATGTATACATGTGCATCTTGCTAGGCTCATTCATTGCAAATCAAATGATTTTGAAGGATTTATGGCACCACTATTGTTTCTATGCTTGATTTGATCTAGTGGTGGCATATGACTTGTTTGTGAGCTTGTGAACCTAGTGTTGAATCTTTAGCACTTGCTCATGATGTGTATCTCAACATGGTCAAGATAACCCTTATTCTTATGAGGTGTGAAGAAGCTTGCCCTTGGTTCAAACCGAGATACATTTTCTAGGCATGTGACTTAGATTTGGCCATAGTTGATTGACTTGTTTCTCTCATCTTATGCACCCTTCTTGGTCATTGATGACAAAGGGGGAGAAGTAAGTATACACCTAGGGGGAGTTTACACCTAGGAGGGAGAAATAAGTCACAAAGAGCAATGGAAGGGGATCAATTTTTATGATATGACCCAACCATGAGCACACAAATAGGAGGAGCAAGCTCATAGACTATTTGTTGCATATTGTGTGTGCATTCATGATGATATGGAACATTGCAAGCTAAATTCAGTATTCATGCTTGTTTGGTGTATTGCTAGTATAGAACTTGATTGATGAAATGAAGTACTAGCATGCTTAGGTGGTCTCTAGACATAGAGTTTCTCTTGTCCAAGTACCTTGCTTATAATATGATCTCATGAGGTATCTTGAGTTTTGATGGATGTCTAGATTCCCATGGTGCTAAGAAAGGTTTATTATCGCACTCCGATTGGTATCACGCTTCAAAGGTCAATTCTATAAACCTTAGTACCATTTTGGTTGTGGTAACTCTCACAAAAGTTTCATCTATGCATGTGTGCTTGAAAATCGACCAAACATTTGATGCACACATGTAGGGGGAGCTACCACTACCAAAACCGGAATTGAAATGCTTATCCAATCCAAGATTCTTGGTCAAAATATCTTGGGCAAGAAATTCAATTTCATATTGAATTCAATTTCCATATCTTTGTGAGTTTATCGAGGGGTTGTCATCAATTACCAAAAAGGGGGAGATTGAAAGCTCCGGTTTGGTTTTGGTAATTAATGACCCTCAAACGTTGCTAACGCTTTGCTCTAAGTGTGATTAGACACATAGCAACGTAACGGTGGATGATGGAGCGTGGCGATCACGATGATGAACATGATGGATGTCAAGTGATCGAGCTCCGACAAAGGCCCATGGAGATCAAGGCGAAGGTATACTTGATAGGGCTTTCCGGTTTGGTGATCAAGACACTATAGAGTGTGTGATCACATTTAGGATCGATAACCGACTATCAAGAGGGGTTTCCTCGGTTCATTCGCGGTCCTAAGTGCCTCTAGTTGTGACTTTGCATGATGCATGAGAGGCTAACTAGAGTGCTAACCCTTGCGCGATATTTCATGGATGAGATACTAACTCCAAGGCTTGAGATCGACATCTACGCATGGTGGAGTTAGTGCACAAGGCAAGGAATTTGATTTGGATCAATTTGGAGCAAGTTTGTCGCATGAAATGACGATCACAAGGCGCCGGACGCTGGTGGCGAAGGCGCCGGACTCGGAGGAGACGCGTCCGACGGCCTTGGGCTCGGGCTCGCGCGTGGCCTGGCTGGCTCTGCGAGCGGCGGACGCGGCTGAGGCGCGTCCGCGGTCCCGGACGCGCACCAAACTTTTACGTCTTTGGCGCGCGGCGCGGACCCGGCCGGACGCACGATGACGCGCGGCGGACGCGGTCGCGCGGACTTCGCCTCGGACGCGGCGCCCGGACTCGCGAGGTTACGGAGCGTCCGACGCGTGAAGGATTCGAACGGAGAAGTTCCAACGGTCGGGTGACGTGGCGCGAAGAGCGCGGACGCGTCCGGCGGGCGGCAATGGCAGACGCGTCCGGCGCGTTCTAGAGCTCCAGCCCGAGGGGGCAATGGCTATTTTCGTGGAGGGGTCTATAAATAGACCATTGGCCGGCTTGGGGAGTTCCTCTTCGCCATTTCTACTCACTTGAGCATACTTTGTGCAGGAGAGACACTTCCCCACTCATCTCTTTGATTCCTTTGCTAATCTTGAGAGAGATTTGAGTGAGAACAAGTGATTTGCATTGAGAGTTGCATCTAGAGGCACTTGTTCATCGAGTGAGCTGCGGATTCTTGTTACTCTTCGGTGATTTCTGTCACCGTAGACGGTTTGGAGCAGCGGGTGGTGGTTGAGCTCGACTTGGTGATTGTTCGAGGCCACACCGGGTTCTTGTGAGGGGTTCTTGATCCTTCCCCGCGGGAGTTCGCGAAAGGATACTCTAGTGGATTGCTCGTGGCTTGTGGATCCTTGTCTTGTGTGGAGATTGCGGCTCCCCATTGGGGTCTTTGGCACCGAGCCAATTGAGCGGGCAACTCACCAAGCAAGTGTATCGCCACAACGAGGAGTAGCTTGCCGGGAAGCAAGTGAATCTCGGTAAAAAATCTTTGTGTTGTTTCGTGTTTGCCGAGGCTTCGACCTCCTTGTGCTTATGCTTGAGCTCTCTAGGTGATTGGCTTCTACACCGGTGATTGGCTATCTTCTACTCTTCGCGGCGGTATAACATTCGATCATCTCTTTACTTTCCGCAAGGTAGAATTGCTTGTTGTGGTCGGTCGGGAACCACTCATTGTGTAGCTTAAATCCCGTGGGTAGAATTGCTTGGTTGATTTCGGTGAACCGACATTGTGTAGCTTGATCACCGTTGTTGTACGTTCAATTAAATTGAGTAACCTTGCATGGTAGGACGGCTTGCATAGAGTAGTCGAAGCACTTGCTTTGCACATTTGCCGCCTTGCTATCTAATTGGGTTATCTAGTTTTATTGCTAGAATTTTTATTAGGCTATTCACCCCCCCTCTAGCCATTGTGACCTTTCACTAATGCAAGTTCCATCTGCAGTGGAGTAATCATTTCCACGACCCTGAAAAGAACAAAGAATCACATATATATAATTGTTATTCATGTAAAAAATTTTTTGAAGACGTCACCGGAGGGGTGAGAGCCCCACCTGAATTGATTCCATTGATGCCGGCGAGCCGGTGCACGGAATTAGTGCCATGGGCACACTTGTGTCGTCATTCATGTAAAATTAACAGATGCAGCTACTTATACAGAAGTAAAAAGGGGAACTGATGCACTGAAATGAGCATGTAGAATGCCTTTAGCCCTGGAATGATTCCCAAAGCTGCATCAAAGCAAGCACCAGATATCCGTCCATGCTCACGTAGCTCTGGCCTTGAGCTTCTCCTAGCCGTCCTTCTGGGTCTGATCCAATCACGTTGAAGTATGTAATTAATAAGAGCGGGAAAGGGTTATAACTATTCCATGGATTACAATCTAATATAGGCTGTTGAAAACCAACCTTAAGATCATGGCAGCCATGTTTGATTGCTTCTTTGATTATGTAAAATCTAATATAGGAACGACGGGCGGCAGCTTCGTGATCAGGGGCAACCCCTTGTCCTTCTCGTCGCCGCCCGAAGCCGCCGCACCGCTGGCTTTCAGCTCCCTGCCGTCGCAAGGGGCTAGCAGCAGAAGCAGCGCGGCCACCAGCAGGAGAGCAACCGCAGCCTGCAGAACCTTGGCCATCTTTGCCGTGTTTGCTGTCGAGTATATACAGTAGCTATCGATGCTCAGTTGCTCACCGCGAGCTCGCGCTTGTGCTCTGCATGTACCTGCGCGTCGCAGTCGCAGTTTTATACCCGGGCAGAAGCCTTGATTGCAGGGATGGCCGGGGAACGCGTGGAGCGCCGGGGTTGGGAACGGGTGCTCCCGTGTCAGGCGTTGGGCCGGCTCCCGTGTCAGGCGTTGGGCCGGCTCCCGTGTCAGGCGTTGGGCCGTTGGGGCTATGACGCGAAGGCGGCGGTGCACGCGGCGCGGGCGCCAAGCACACCGAATCGGCGCCTCACGAGCGCGAGCGCGTCATGGCTGGGCGCGGCGGCATGTGCGTGCAGGCGCAGCCTCGCCGCGCAGGAGACTGATCACTGTTGGGTATCGTTTCGGCCGTAGCGACGTGTGTGGCGGCGTACCGAAGCGGGGAGTCCGGTCCTGGCACGTCAACGTCACGCGTCCGCCGCCTTCAGTCACGTTCACGTTCGCGGCCGCTTACACCGTACCGGCGACGGATGCAGAACGATCGATCGAGCGAGGCAATGCACATGGCGCCGGTCGGCCGTGGCGCACCACCGGTCACCGGCCAGGGCTCGCCATCGGGACGTGTACGAGCGCAGTCTGGCTGCTGGCGCGAGCGAAATGTGGACATCCGTGTCTATAGTTTTTTTTAAAAGGACTGGAGGGGCAAAAAGCCCCAACAGGAATTTATTCAAACGGACGAAGTTTTACGAAGTACAAAAACCCAACAAAAGAAAAAAAAAAACAAAAGACTAGAAGACTAGGGAGCTAGGAAACTAGGATGTTGTAGAGTGGTTCCTTTTTCACTGAAAGAAACAAACCGGATGTTGTACACCGTACAGATGATAGTGACAAGTACTGCGTGCTGGACCAGCTCCATACGAAAATGCCAAATTGTTTTACACATACTACTTGGCCAGTTGGCCTATCATTGCACGCTTGCATTGTCCAATCGTTTCCATTTTTTCACATAGCGCACTCAGCGGAGGTTGCTACTGTCGGTTCCAGAGGGCTCTGCACTGTCATCCATCCGTACCGACACTAGTTTTCCGACGGTACAAACAAACCATTCTACAAGCGGCGTGTGGCGAACCGACACTAGTTTTCCGACGGTACAAACAAACCATTCTACAAGCGGCCGCGCCTACTATTTTCTTTCTTCCTTCCATGTCTTCGAAGCTGCATCGCGTGTACGGAGTATGCATCTTTAGATGACAAATACTAAGATTCAAGGGCGGAGCACAAAGCATTTCTCCGCGACCGTGCCAGGACACGTTTTTTTGGGAATAGAGAGCTGTGAAGTAAGCGAACGTGAAGCATAAGGGCATTCACAATGCAGACTCTATCACAGAGTCCAAGACTATTTATTACCCTTCTATTTATTGTGTTTTGCTGATGTGTCAGTATATTTATTGAAGAGAGAGACAGAAAAACGAAGACTCCAAGTCTTATTTAGACTCTATGTCCACAATCTTCGAGGTAAATATGCCGCCACATCAGCAAAACATAATAAATAGGAGGGTAATAAATTGTTTTGGACTCTGTGATAGAGTCTTGCATTGGGACTGCCCTAATAGTAACGTTGACTAGCACGCATGGTGGTAAAGCTAGAGCAAATCAAAAGAGGATATGCCTACCTTGTAGACATGACAGTTTGACTGTGGTAGTACTTATTAATTCTTTGTTTCATCCAATAAGAATACATATAGGTTTGCCACTGAGCGGATGTACACCGTGTCTTATTACTGCTGAGTTAAATGTATGGGTACTTTGAACTAATAAATACAAAAGAGGAAACCTTTAGCGCAAAACCGACCTTAGCTCAGTTGGTAGAGCGGAGGACTGTAGTGTACGCAGATCAATCCTTAGGTCGCTGGTTCGAATCCGGCAGGTCGGATATTTTAGTTTTTTTACACCTTATCAGACTTGGCTGTATTTTTACAAACCTTTTTTTTTTTCACCTCTCCTTGTCCTGCAGTATTTTTTACAAACTTTTTTTTTTTTCACCTTATCGGCTGCTCAGTCGGATTTGGCCAGACTTATGCCACCGTCAACACTGGCTCGAGATTAAGTTCACGCAATTGCAATTCAGATTTCCAACCAAACGCGGTGTCCACAAAAACCTGATTCGACGTTGACAGGGCCTGTCAATTATCATATTTTAGTTCTTCTTTTAAAAAAATATTCTCATATTTTAGGTCATATTTAGATTATGTAGTGCTAATAAGTTAGAGCATCTCCAAGGGCTTTGTAAATAGACTTTGCATTGCTCAATTTGCAAAAAAGACTAGAAAACACCCCTCCAATGGTTTTGCAAATGAGGTTTGCAATTTGATAAACTTTGCAAATAGAGGTTGAGGCTTTGCATATATGCAAACCTCCTCCGCGCTTTGCATCTGGGCCTCGCGACGATTTCGGTCGGCCACGTAGGACTCGCGCGCGCGGACTCCCCTCCACTCGGCGCCATCTGTGCCGTCCCTGTCTCTTCACGTCCTTCCCTTCACGTTCTTCCCTTGGAGACCCGACGGAGCCGGCGGCGGCGCGTCCACGAACGACGGAGCGTCCACGAACCGGCGGCGGCGCTCGGACGGAGCCTCGCACACGACGCACGAACGACGACGCACGCGGCCTGGGCGACCTGGCGGTTTGACCTGGGCGACGGCCACGTCCACGAACGACGACGGACGGTTTGACGTGGGCGAGCGGGCGACCTGGCGGCGACGGAAGGCGCGAAGACCGGCGACGGAAAGCACACACGCGCGAAATATTTTTGGCGGAGGCCGAAGGAATGGCGCGCGAGGAAAAAATTTCAGGAAAAAAATTGTGGGGACTTGATCAAAATGCAAAACGGTTGGAAATCACACCTTTGGGAACTTTGCAAATTCATTTGGGACTTTGCAAATACCCTCAAATACAAAACTGAAAATGCAAAGCCCTTGAAGATGCTCTTAGTCGTAGCTAATCCTAATTAGTAGAAGGGGGCATTTGAATTCACCTAATAATAGTTGGTTAGAGTCTTAGAGAGCTATACAGACTATTTCAGCTATTCATCAATTAATAAACTACTCCCTCCGTTCTAAAACACGAAGTATCAAGCGTTCTAAGTTTGACAGAAATTATTTGGGAGTATATAGGTGAGCTACTCACTAACTCAGTTTAAAAGGATATTTGAAAAGTTTCCCGATGTGTAGGGATCGCCAAGAGGGCACATCAAGTATCTTTCTCGGGAAAGACGGATCTTCTACCAAATTTTGTGGTTTTGCATGGGCTTCGTGGTTCTGGGCTGAAGAATTTGTGTGAACAACCCTGCACGCCGCATAAATGCAGAATATACGCAACATCATCAGCCAGGGACAGAATCACAAGATCAAAGCCCACCGACACACTGAATGTCGGAGTCTAGTGGATGAGTGGTGGGCAGAATCCTGAAAATCAGACAGTTCGAACCAAAGTGCTGCACGATGCGTTCTATTGACATCGATCGGAAGTCGTGGAGCGGTTTTCATAGGATTGCTGCCAGTCCTGGCATGCACGTCACAATGCGACTCGTCTGATTCATTCATGACGGAAATGGGACCATGCAAATCCGATGTTTAAGTGGAACAAACAAATAAGTTTGGTCACATCACCATACAAATTCGAGTTTGCCGGCCGTTTTCCAACATTACAACATGTGATGCATAAAACTGCTTCCAGACAAGAAAAAGCGTGAACAGGAAAGCCGCTTTTGAAGTGCTAAGACCAAATGATACAAAAACAGAGTTTCTGAGAAGCTGCTGGCTGAATTTCTGTACGAGAAAAGTCATCCAACAAGTAGGCTGTGGCGTGGTGTCAACAAGCTGAAGAACTCTGAAGCCAGAGTATTCTTCGCTTTCGTTGTCTGCAGCAGAATCAGATCGAGGCTCAGAGCTCTGACCAGAGCGAAGAAAGAGATCGCATGAGGCTTTGATGGGCGACGCAGAGACGAGACGACGGCACCGACGCATGCGCAGCTGTGACCGCAAAACATGCGAACGCGACAAGCCACACCCACACGATCGAACTCATAGTAAAAAGGAAAGGGTGCTGGTGGCGCCGCCATTCCCTGCGGACAACAGGAGTGCAATTTCACCGGAAGTGAGAAGATTCGAATGCAACGCGTATCACACAGATTCCGAGCTAGAAATAGCATTGCACGTGTGCGGGTGATACGTACTTAGCTATTCAGCGACATCACAAATTCATCAAATCTGTAAGAGAGAACAAGCAGCCGAGCTGGAGCCGGAGCTGGAAGAATGGGAATTGCATGCACGTCTTCCTTTTTTCTCGAATCCGCTGTTCTCTAAAGGCAAGCATTCCTTGATTTCCCTCATGAATTAGGTCGGGGTGGCTGGTGGTTTCGGGATCCCGTAGAAAATGCCCGCAAAGGAGTCGGGAAGAGCCTGATTTTAAGTAGGGGCAAGGGGGAGCTTGGTTATTTAGGATAAGCATGACGTTGACTCATTCCTACTTCTGCGGCGATCGGATTGCATTTTTACCCAAATTGGGAAGCTGCCGACAAACTAACAAGGGGCATTTTCGGAGAGTAGCCTTCAGACCGACCCGAGGGAGAAGGGCGAGTGATCCCTCGATAGGGAGCACAAGCGATGCAACCAACGGGAGGACAAGACAAGCACTTCCGAAAAGCTCGTTTGCCTTTCATCTGAGCGAAGTGATTCCTCGAGGTCAGGTTAAACGGGAGTAAGTCAAAATAGAAAAACTCACATTAGGTTTAGGATAACCAGGCTCGAACTGATGACTTCCACCACGTCAAGATGACACCGACAAGGAAATCGTAATGGGTTAGATAAGTTCTTGCCTCAACAGTCCGAATTGAAGTCTGGTCAAGAGAAGAGGTTCGGTCAAGGGTGAAGGAGTCGAATTAGAATACCGTTCAGAGAAAAATTCCATGTCATGAGTTTTTTAAGAAAGCTCTAAGCCCAGTTGAAGCTTAAAGCAACGGTTGTGCTCGAAAGGCGTTATGAATCGATTGACTAATCCAATTCCAATATCTTGATTTCAAGAAGCAATGCATCGAAAGCCCTATTCATTCGTTCCCATGGTTCGATCCTTCCCGGTAAAAACGCGGCGTGTTCGAATGATGATCGCTTTACGCGAGAAAGGGGGACCACCCTCTAAGCCTAAGTATTCCTCGGGGACCGATAGCGTATGAGAGTGAGTCGAATTCTGTTTACGTTCTCGGTTTGGTTCGGGCCCCTCTCGATCTTTTGCGTATAAGGGAAGGGGGAAGGAGTCTAAATCTATGGACATTAATGAACCACCAATGACGGACGTTGCACATGACACGATCAATTCGTCTCGACGGTCCGGTGCTAATAGAAGTCGCTTACACCCCGTAAGGATTGTAGTTCAATTGGTCAGAGCACCGCGGGTTAATGGCGGATCCTCAAGGACAAATGATTGATTTACCTATTCAACTTTTATGCAAACTTCTCCTCAGGAGGATAGATGGGGCGATTCGGGTGAGATCCCATGTAGATCGAACTTTCTATTCACTCGTGGGATCCGGGCGGTCCGGGGGGAGGGGGGCACCGCGGCTCCTCTCTTTTCGAGAATCCATACATCCCTTATCAGTGTACGGAGAGCTATCTCTCGAACAAGACGTAATAAAAAAGGATCGACACGGAAAGTTCCGATTTCCCAACCTCTATTGCTCTCGCGTAAAGCCTTTTTATTACGCGATGGGAAAAAGTGACTACGAATTCCCCTTTTTGTTTGCGACTTTTCCAGTTAGTCCGTAAGGATCGGACACCCATATCCCAGGGACATATAAACCCGTTACATGAAATGCCCACCGCCTGTCCAGGGTTGAGCCCTGGGATTTGACGGCGGATTGATAGCAATATGGGGGAAGTTCCCATCAGGCAACAACTGTTCTGCCCGACCCTACAAAAGCATGCATCAAATTATTGGACCCGTGCCGGATATCACTTTTCCCTGGGCAAGTTGCCTTTTCTAACAATAACTATATAGCTGGTGAGTGAATGATTATTCGAAAGGTCTGAGCAAATCTGAGAGCAGGATTGAACCGAGTCAATTAAGTAAGCAGGAAGGCACTTTTGAAAAAGCTTGACAAAAATTGCTAAACTTACAGAAGAAATTGCAGTAGTGAGAAATTCATATGAATTTATGGAAAAATTTGAATTTTCCCGGAACAAGTAAATCTTGAAAGCAGAAGGACAAAAAGAAAGAACCAGACGAAGCAATGGTTTATCCAAATTTTAACAAATAATGCAATATATTTCGTAATCTGTGCAAACGACTGCAAATCCTTTTTGCTTGTTTCAGTGGGAAGAGCAAGGGGCATTGCCCTTGAACTAATGCTACGGAAACAACAGAGTGGCTTTGCATTATTCTTGTTGGCTTGCTACCCGATAAAAGACTAGCACTTTAAATTGAGTATCTGTTTCCCTCCTTTTCCCGCTAGGACCGGAAATCCTGTATTTTCCATATCCATACGATCGAGTCCTTCCCAACATCGGCCTAAAAGATGTCGCCGGGGATCGGTTGAAGCTGCAACTTCCTCATAGGATCTAGAGACTAGAGCTCCATCAAATAGACCCTTCTAGTCATATGCATTCAAAGACATATTTGTAAAATATAGAGACTCATATATATTAAAAGTTCATTAAGAGAATTTATGAACACTACCACATCCCTCGTCCCCTATAAAGATTTGCGGACAAGACCATGGTGGAGGGGTTAATTAGGCTACCACCCATTTGCTTCACCTCCTCAATCTCTCCACTCCTCTTTTTCTCTCTCTCTCACTTTGTTACAATTCGGTAGCCAAAATACTCATCCTTGGTTCACTTGGTGATAGGGGAAAGCTAGGCAAAGTTGGGTGCCCGTTTTGTTGAATGGTTGAACAAGATCAATTGCCTACAATTTAAAAAATTAGATGGATAATAGTTGAACAAGATCAATTACCTAAAATTTAGAAAAAAATGTTATCTTATTTTGTTTGTCCCGTAACAATTCATAAACTTAAATATAGTGTTACAGTGTTATAGGTGCCTTCTGAAATCATTCTCTCACGGAGAGGAGAAGAACTCTTTTCTTACTTCTAGTGATCTTAACACGACGATATGTGACATCAAAAATTAAGAATGAGAAATCGATCAATGATCTAAATTACAAATTCAAGATAGCTTTCCTAGAATAGAAGATAAAGTGATGAACGCTTTCAACTTCATCATCTCTATGGGTTTTATCAGCTTATGGTCTTTCATCTTATAGAAACGGTCCACAATCACTTTATTTGAAATTGCACTTGAACATGTCACTCCACAAACACTAATTTTATTATGCTTTGAGGCATTCTTCACAATTTTCATATCTCGAGAAGATTTCTTTCAACAATAGTTGTGGCAACAAGAAGTGTTAGCGCTAGCTTAACTAGGTGATACACCAATGGGTAGGAAAGATGCTTTCTTGAATCCACCATCAATTTGGAAAGATCACTTATGGTTTCCAAGTTCGCAAAGTTTGTATCATGCATTATATTATCTATGCACAACCAAAGCTCATGCTCGAGTAGCCATATCCCTATGATTAAAATCAACAAGATAAAATTTAGTTAAGATCATCAACTTCTCGACATTAAAATGACGGAATGTGTTCTCCGGACTCAAGGCGTACACGCATTAAGAGAACTCTAAACTTTCCTCATTAAATCTATCATTGAACTCCTTTTGTAATGAATCAAGAACAACAAAGAAGCAATCAATCCTATAATGGTGCTCATTCTTAATGTCTGTCCTTTTTCGTGGCTTACTTCGATTCACATATTCCTTTCCATATCAAATTATCAATCATTAAGATGCATATGCATGACAATGGGTCACGATCCAGCTGAATCATCATATTTGACTATTAAACTTGAGCCATGACCATTTATTAGACTCTTAGCTAGTTCATTAATCCTAAGCATAGTGATGTTTAACACTTTTGCTTTTCATTTGACTAATTGCACTATAGCTTGTGCCTATTTAGTATGTCCGTATGCCGGTGATATGCTAATCTATTATGGGCATCCTAATATTTGACTCATATGTAATTAAAACCTCACCGGGAGAATTTAAGAAAATGACCACATCCCTCCTCCTCTATCAAGATTTGGGGACAAGACCATGGTGGAGGGGGTCTTGGGCTACCACTCATTTGCTTCACCTCCTCAATCTCTCCACACCTCTTTCTCTCTCACTTGTTTGATCTAAAGACCAACAATGGACAAAATATTCCATCCTTCAATTAGAGTTCACTAATTTGTTCTTAACAATTGTTGTTTTCCTTCTCATAGCATGATAGGAAGACATTTAACAACTTCACCTACAAAACATGATGAGATTATATAATTTTATCACTCTAATTTAAGTTATAACATTTGTATCTTATATTAATTAACGAGTTGTTGACACAAAATGTGGCGCACTGTGTCTCACACAGCAAGCCGGAAAGCCTAGCTTCAATCGGGTGCCCGAGCGTCCGAATCGGAAGCGTGCCGGTCGATTTGACCTGAAAATCGACAAGGGATAAAACGGTAAGATCATAACCGGAACGTGCCGGGTGAGACCAGACAGTTCCATCTTTACGGCCCCGCCACTTACGACGACACATAGCTATAGAAGCTATCTCGCCAACAGATTGCGCTTCATTCGGCTAAAATAACATAACGATGTAAACGAACGAACTTGCCGAATACGGTAAACGAAGACATGTTTGAACAAGATTAAATTATCAAAGCATATCAAACTACATCTCGTGGTTTAAAGCATCATCAAGCACTAATAACTAAGGATAAGTAACTTATAAATATAAATCTATTAAACAACACATGCATAGGCTACTCCAACTAGTCTCGCACACGTCTAGCCTTCATAAACCCGTCGAGCATAAACCCAAGCAAGCTAATCCACCGCATGATACCACTCGCTATGAATTTACACCACTCCTTACTACTAGATCAATCCACCGCATGATACAATCTAACAATAAAGAGCTAAAAGCACGTAATTACCTAACAGATCTATAAATACTCGCTACATGTATAAGCATAACCGTATCGGCAAGATTGCCGAATCGGGGTCCATGAAGAAGGAACAAACGAGTAACATGTAAAAAAGACCTATCGATTAAACCGATCTCTAGTCCACCGATGACTAGCTCTAGAGTAACCCAAAGACCTCGCATCCGCCGCACGATACCCAAATCCCCGTCAAGGCTTATCTACATATAACGTGAATGAACCCACAACACGTAACAATCTAGATCGATCTAATTCGGCTATATGAGCTTGATCTACTCGATATTGAATAAGCATGAAAGGAACGATCAACAAGCCGAAAGAGTATCAATCTAGATTGGGCAAAAGAGTGTTGCAAATAATTAAACATTAAATAAAGCATGCAACACGTGATAACTTAATGAATCTATTAGATCTTGCCAAATCTAAGAGAGCCGATAACTATCTTTACTCATGTCTTAATCCGCCGCACGATACAAGGCACAAGCAAAAACTTCCCATCATTAAGCTTAAATCCGCCGCACGATACTAAGCAAAACGGATGAGACTACTTGCATCATAATCTAAATCCGCCGCACGATACTAGACATGATAGCAAGGTTGCCGGGACTTACGGAGGTCGACGGATCGATTGGCCCTCTCGAAGAACTCGACGACACGACTAAAGGACTCGAAGGGTGGCACGTAGCCGGTTGTATTGAATTGGTTGTGAACACCTATTACAATGGTCGAGGGTTTATATTTATACCCTGGACAGAACATGAGTCCTAAGCATCTACGAACCGTCTAAACAAAATTGGAAAGACAAAAACACGCTAACTCTATCCATAATCGGAGTCCTTGACCATCACGACTCCTTCTTTTTTTTCGATCGCCTTCCCTTTCCTTTTTCCGCCTTCAAACGAAGTAGTTGCCGACCGCTTGACCATTTGCCGAACACATGGAAATTAGCCGACCGCATATGCATTTGCCGAATCTCTCTCTCTGCCACCTGCGGGCCCACCTGTCATATTCCTGACCAAATTCTGGTCTTAACACATGCCCCCTCAATTTCGAGATAAAAGGGTTTTATTTCAAATTGACCACAAGCGCCTTTCTCCTAGGTCGTAACCACCACCGCAGCCGTCACCCCAAAATCAAATCTTCGTTTAATGGCGGCGGAGTCTTCAATCGCTCCATCATGACGACGGGGACCCAAGAAGAGCTCTTAGAGGTAACCCTACTTGTTTTATTCATTCGGCATCTTTCTATAACCAGCTCCCAGGAGCACTTCTTGATTCACTCGCTCCATTTTTCTAAAGGAAATGAAGAACGAGATTTTAATCTCCAATCTTGCGTGTCCTGGTTCATTCTTTCTTGGTCCACGGGGAAATCCTAATCCAAGGGAGTTCATTGAAAAAGAAACCCTAAGAATCCCCTTCAAATCTAGGATCGCTCCCCCAAACAGATGGCCAAGCACCTTCAAAACATGGAAGCTTCCTTCAATTGTGGGATGGCGTAACTGGTATCGCAGGATGCAGTCCAGGAACAGTGACTTTTGGGAATCTCAAGATATTCAGCACTGTTTGGAGCTTTCTTTAGCCGAAATGCCTAGAAATGACTCCCTCCTTATAGCTGCTTCTCATTTTTGGTCTGACGCCATTAATGCGTTCATCTTCGGCCATGGTCTAATGTCAATCACTTTGTCAGACATTTTCATGATGACTGGTCTGAATATCACCAAACCAACCTATCCCTTCAAATACAAAAGCACTAGCTCACAGAGGGCAGTCAAGCCAGGAGGAGGTTGGACCAAGTATATCCAGGCCTATGCTTCAACTGGCACCGTATCTGATAAGGAATACAAAGCTTTCATGAACATGTGGTTATGCAGATTTATCTTCTGTGGCAAGTCCAATGAGCCTACTCTGAATCACATAGTGATGGCTGAAGAATTGGCTGTAGGCAAGCTGATTCCTTTGGGGAAATATCTCACGGGAGCATTCTACCACATGATGCATCAAATCACTGCTCGATGAGGAATCGGGGTGAAATCTCCCGTGTCAATGGACCATGGTGGCTTCTTCGGATGTGGTTGCAACTATATATGCATCAAATTATCTCTCGTTGATCTCCACAACCCGAACTTTCCTTCAATCAACTACGCCGAAGGTGAAGATCCTGCATACAAGTCTTGTCGACATATGGAGAGGCTCGCATCTTCAATCATCATTGATTTGGACCTGGGCCATCTTTTCAAGATCTTCTACAAGGGCTTCCACCACATGGTTTGGTTCCCTTTCGGGGAAAATGAAGATCTAACTCTTCCTTGCGATTCGCTATGAATCGGGCCGCATAGATGATGACTCTAAGGACATCTACAATTCCTTCATCAAGCCCCGTGCTTTACCGGCAGAATTTCATCATGGCCGGTTAATAAATTCAACCTATGAATTTTACAATCCTAATATGGTCACCGTGCAACTTGGACTTGGTCAACTCGCCCCAAGGCCATACTTTTCCGACATCATCGTGCCCAGAGTCATTAACAGACATCACCGAGGCCAATAAAGTTTTTAATCTTGGGTCTAATCTCCCAACATATGAACCCAAACCCTTGGTGATAATCGAACTAACTCACTCTTCTTTTGACCTCTGGTGGAAAGAATGGCACTCTCACATCTTCAGAGCACAAGTTCATCCTTTGTGCCAAGTTCTAATGCCTTCATTTACTTCTGACGAGGAGGTAAATTTCTTTATAGCTCCTTCCACTTTATACATCTTCCTCGTGCTTAAATATCTTTATGAACAGGATAATGCTCCTCCAAGCCCTCCAAAATTTTATATTGGCAACCCGGCCCCAAAGTCACTCCTGGGACATGATGCTCCAAGTCCGACAAAGATTTAACAAGATACCCGCCGAGGGTGCAAGGTCAAGGACCTCAAACGAAAATCTACAGGCTTCTCCTATCGGTGACACCGCTATCCCCAAGAAATCAAGATCAAAGAAGGTAAAGCCAAACCAGGTATGCATATCCTTGACTTTTTCCATTACCATCTGCAACTGGACTTGTGCTTACGGCTTTTGATAAACACAGGCCAAACCCCAAAGCCCTGACAGGGTAGTGACTTTGGACAACTCCTCTGAAACTTCTACTGGCCAAGCAAATGCCAATGAGTCTGCTAGCAATCTTGGTATGTACTCATATTTGTTACTTTCATCTTTTCGTTCACACACCAATCTTATCTTATATTATTCGATAATCAAGGAGGAATAGCAAAGAAACTTCTCCTCATCGTGCAGGTGATCAAGCGTGTGATCGGGAGAAGTAAGTAGAGAAAAATCCTCCTCACCGTATCATCGAACAAAGAGAGTGCGTAAAAGAAATTCCTCTTCATCACCGGGAGACAAAGAGAAAAATCTCTTCCCTACATGTGCCGGACTCAATACTTCCGACGCATTCTCGACAATTCAAGATATATCAACGAGTCATGACACCGTTATTCCCGGAATGGCAACCGCATCGGGCACTCAAAGTCTTGATGCTACGATCAAGTTTTTGCCGAAGAGGTATCATCTTGATCTTTCTCAATCATTCCTTATTTGAATCAAGTCATTCGGCTAAAATAAACTTTCCTCCCGTTATCGTGGTACGCTCTTCAACAGCCGCCTTTTCTCTCATTGCTTTAAAGAAGAGTTTGCCGATGATGATGAAGTCTCCTCCAATCGGCAATTATCATCGAGAGTCGGAGTTAAACGAAGGCCATAATTTCATTCTTGGAGAGGATGTTGTTGACCCGACTCGGGAGTCTGACAAAATAAGGGAAATGGCAGAGCCACTTGGCCAAGAGCTCCCTTCTGATCTCAAGGACGCCATAAACGCCTTATCTCATCTTGATGATCATTTTGCCGTTGTCAAGAGAGCACATAAGAACACATCTGACAAGGCTATCTTGGAAACCGACAAGGTAACCAGAGAACAGCAAGTTAAGGAGCTCTACTCGAATTTAAGTCACCAAACAGTCTTGGGACACCTTGGAGCCGGAGTTGCGAGTATGAGAGATGAAAGGATCGGGACGGCTCGGTTGGCTCAATTGGACACCAACATTCAATCTCATGAAGCCAAACTTGCTACTCGCCACCTCTTGATTCGGCCAAGACCAAGATAAGCTCCCTTGTCAAAGAGACCAAGCAAATCAAGAGCAGATCAAGCGAGATCCAAAATTCTGAAGTTGAAGATAAGAGAGCCCTTGACGAGGTCAACAGAATCAAGACGACGCCCGAATGTTATTAACTCTTATTTGAGTGTATAAACCTCGGCTTGCATGATGACATATGTAAATATTGTGCTCCGAATGTACCATACTTCTTCAACATTTCATTCCTTTTGATTCAATATTTTGTTTTTCTCTTTCTTCTCTGCTTCTGTAATCATTCGGCTGTCCCTGTTACGACTGTACTCATTGATGTGTGTATTAGCCGAACGTAACCGTAACCGCTGCCCCAAGTGTTTGCTTTAGCCGAATAGCCCTCATTAGCTATTTAGCCGACCGAGCGTATGGCAACCGAATTGCCGCAGAGTGATGGGCTCGGCCCAACTCAACATCGGCCCATAGGTGTGGAAACCCTATCTTGTCGCTTGGCTTTCCCGCAGTCTCGCCACGGCTCCCACGTTCATAAATAGGACCAGTCGGCTCCCACCATCATCACATCCAAGCACAAACAGTTGCTATCATCCCTTCCACTTCCTCTCCGCCTTCAAGCCCCAAAAAACCCCATCACCATCAATGGCGAGCGGCGGAGATCGCGGCAAGCGTCCTGCCCAGGACGAGGCGGAGGGAAGCAGCAACCGGCGCCGGCGGTGAGATCTTCAACCCCTTGAGTTGTGCTGATTGATAGTTTTTACCCGATCTGAGTTTCTGCCCCCTTGCGGTTGTCTATCTTCTTGATCCATTTCAGGGCCGTCGGGAACACCGGCGACTATGTCGCCAACTTCCGGAGGCACACCGCCCCGGCCGGCCCGGCTTCGGCGCCTCCCGCTCCCGCGGACATGGCGGAGGGAAGCAACCGCGCGGCCGTCGCCGCGGTAAAGGAGATAACTTCTCCATCTTGTTTGTGGTTTATTCTTGTTTAGCCGATCTTGATTGCACTTTGCCACGGGACGGCGAGGATCGCCCGGCCAATGGCGCTTCACGGCGCCGGCCGCGGCGTTCGATGCACTCCCTGCGCCGGCTCCGGCTCCGGCCCGGCTCCGCTCTCTGCTCCGGCCGGCGCACGCCTCGGCTTGTCGGGTCTGCGTTCTTCGTACCGCCCTATATGGGACGGAACGATGAGGAGATCCCGGCGTACACCCGCTACGACGCCGCCGCATACCGCCGCGAGAGGGACGAGGCGATGGAGCTTCTTGGTGAAGAAACCAAGAAGTTCGGGATCACCCAGCTGGAATGGGAGGACACCTGCCGACAGATGACCGAGACCATCACCAGTACTTGTCTTTCCGCCATTGTGTGATTTCCGTTATCTTGATCTGCTTACTCACTGACCTGCCTTGTTTTTCCTTTGCAGACCTCAACGCGGAGCTGGGCCGCCTGAGGTTGGCGGCGACGGCGGCGGCCAACCACGTGAACGCCCAGGGGGCGACCGTGGTAGATCGCCTCGAGGCGGTGCCTGGTCAGATCGACCAGGTTGCCCTCCACGGCGTGCGCCTCGGCACCGCGCTTGGCCTGGCGGGGATGTCGTCCTGGACCGGAGACGACTATGCTCCCATGCTGGTCGGCTTCCGGGGCGGGCTTCCCCACGAGGTCGACGGCATTGAGGGTCTCTTGGTGGGGTACGACGACCACGCCGACGCCATGGCCAACGCCACCAACCCGGAGTCTGTCCTCAACAAGCTCTTCACCGAAGAGGAGTAGCTTGTATTAGGATTGGTGCGGGTTGTAATAAAAACTTTTTAAATGAAGAATGTTGGCCGTCTCCTTGATCTTATTTGTTTTTGCTGAAATGGTGTTCTAGCAATCGCGTTCGTTCTTGTGAATCTCCTTGCTCCTTAGCTGGCATTTCGACTGCAACACTTTTCCCGAATAAAATTTTCCCGAACGCATGACGTCACCTCAGCCGATTAGATCTTGGCACTGTTCCATGACT
Source organism: Themeda triandra (assembly GCA_018135685.1). Taxonomy (NCBI): domain Eukaryota; kingdom Viridiplantae; phylum Streptophyta; class Magnoliopsida; order Poales; family Poaceae; genus Themeda; species Themeda triandra. The sequence goes on along the minus strand of JAENPR010000503.1, from coordinate 223,078 downwards.
TGACAGTTTGTAGTGTAGCACTTCAATTCGCTTTATCTTTCCCCGATAAACCTACCGGCTGAGAGATAGGATCAAACTGTTCATTTTCCTTCGAAAATTGGCTAAAGGCGATACAATTGCATCGGCTATTTTTGTTCTGAAGACGATACACACGATATCGGCTATTTTTGCACTGAAGGCGATTTTTATTCAATCGGCTATGCCATGTTTACGTCATAGTCACAATTAAGATCCAACTTCGACACTTGGATAAAACTTCTTAAGGTACCTGCCATTGATGGTTCTAGTAAGTTCTTCTCCAAATAGCGTTTTCAATATATACGCATTACCAGGTGCACAACTGACAATTCGAAAAGGTCCTTCCCAATTTGGTGACCATTTGCCAAATGTCTTATCCTTTGTGCCAATTGGCAATATCGTTTTCCAAACCAATTCTCCTTCTGCAAATTGCTTAACTTTAACTCTCTTGTTGTAGTACTTGGCAACACGCATTTTATTTTTCTCGATGTTCTCCAAAGCTTTAAGACGAATCAAATGCAAATCTTCCAATTCATCCATCATCAAATCCTTATAATCTTTTTCTGTTAGGTCCTTTTGTAACTCAACTCTCCTTGATCCTGATTGCAACTCCCAAGGCATTATAGCATTATGTCCATAAACCAACTCATATGGAGATGCTTGTGTGGATCCATGGCAAGCCATTCGGTAAGCCAATAATGCTTCATTAAGGACCAAGTGCCACTTTCTTGGCTTCTCATTGATCTTCTTCTCGGATGATTTTGATCATGATTTTATTTGATGCCTCCGCTTGGCCATTGGCTTGTGCATAATAAGGAGAAGAATTATATAGCCCGATCCCCATGCTTTCGGCAAAGTCACAAAACTCAAGAAGTGAACCGAGTCCCCCGATCGCTTGTAATGGTCTCAGGAATCCCAAATCTATGAATTATATGCTCCTTGACAAAACCGACCATATTTTCGATGTGACTTGTTTTCAAAGGGATAGCTTCAACCCACTTGGTGAAATAATCTGTTGCCAAACAACACAAATTTATGTCCTTTGCTAGATGGAGGATTGATCTGTCCAATTAAATCTATACCCCATCCTCCGAACGGCCATGGTTTGATTATTGGATTCGGAGCGATGCGGGTGCTCTTTGAACATTACTAAATATCCGACAATCTCAACATCCTTTGTAATATTCAAAGCAATCCTCCAACATAGTCGGCCAGAAGTACCCTGTTCTTCTGATTATCCATTTCATTCGGTAAGCCGACTGATGTGCACCACAAGCTCCTTCATGAACTTCAAACATAATCTTCTTAGCTTGTTCTTGACTCAAGCACTTGAGCAACACTCCATCTATAGACTTGTGGTACAACCGATCATCAAGAAGTACGAATTTAAGGGCCTTATACCCGAGCCTTCGGGAAACTTTTTGAGATGGGTCTTTCGATAGTTGATAATGTCACTTCTCCAGTCATTACTCATCGATCGAATTGAAAGCATCTTCTTCTCGCTGCATAGATTTCATGATTTTCCCGATATCCGAGCGGCTTGAGCCAATCTATTCGCTCCTCCATTGTGCTCTCCGGGTATATGATGCAAAGTTACCACCGAAAAGCTCTTCAAAAGTTCCCGACATTGCTCATGATATTCTTGCAATATATTGTTTTTGCATTCATATTGCCCCGTCAATTGATTGATCACCAATTCGAGTCACCAAATACTTCAACGAAGAATACCTTCACTTCTATTAATGTACCGAAGCCCTCTAAGCAAAGCCTCATACTCGCTTGATTGTTAGTGACAGGATATTCAATTGAAAAAGCAAACTCAAATGTCTTACCACGTGGGGATACCAAAAGAATACCAAGACCACCACCTTTGTCACATGATGATCCATCAAAAAATAATGCCCATGGGGCAATGCTAATCATATCAACGGATAAATCACGATGTTGAGTAATAAAATCGGCAATTGCCTGACCTTTCACTGCTTTTGCCGACTCATACTTTAAATTAAACTCTGATAGTGCTAATACCCATTTGCCGATTCTTCCATTTAAAATCGGCATTGACAACATGTGTTTAATTACATCAAAACTAGATACCACCACACATTCGGCATTTAACAAATAGTGCCGAAATTTGGTGCATGAGTAATAAACACACAAACAGAGCTTTTCTATAGCCGAATACCTTGTTTCGGATCTAGCGTTTTCGGCTAAGATAAGCTATTACCCTCTCTTTTCCATCAAACTCTTGCATAAGGGCCGATCCTATTGTTAGGCTATCGGCCGCCACATACTGACTTGAAAGGCTTTTCAAGTTGTGGAGGTACCAACACCGGTGGTGCCTTTATATATTGCTTGATCTCATCAAAGGCCTTTTCTTTGTATGTCACTCCGCACAAATTTTTGATCCTTCTTGAGCTTCAACAATGGAGAGAAAGGCAATACTCTTCCGATAAATTGGATATGAATCTCCTCACGAAATTGATCTTGCCTAGCAATGATTGCAACTCGTAAGGTTAGTTGGGGGCACAATTTTGTCTATTGCTTCCATGCTCTTTTTCCCAACTTCTATCCCTCCTTTGTGGATCAAGAACCCCAAGAACTCACCACCGAGACTCCAAAAGCACACTTATTTGGATTCATCTTTAAACCATGTTTTCTCGTGCACTCCGAGTCTTTCTCAAATCGGCTAAATGTCCTTCATGGTCTCTGGATTTGACTACCACATCATCAATATAAATCTCTACAATTTTGCCGATCAACTCGTGAAAGATATAGTTCATGGCTCTCTGATAAGTTGCACCAGCATTCTTCAATCCAAACGTCATCACTATCCACTCAAATAACCCAATGTGGCCAGGACATCTGAATGCAGTCTTTGCAATATCTTCGACTGCCATAAAAATCTGATTATAGCCAGCATTGCCATCCATAAAACTAATAATTTCATAACCTGCTGCTGCATCCACTAATAAATCGGCCACTGGCATTGGGTAACCATCCATGGGAGTAGCTTTGTTGAGATCTCTGAAATCTATGCATACTCTCATCTTCCCATTCTTTTTGTAGACAGTACTATGTTTGAAATCCACTCGCATACCGCATGGCCGAATAAAGTTTGCTTCAATCGCTCTTTCAACTTCTTTCTTTACATCGGCCAATACCTCCTCTTTATAGATTTTTCGTGGAGGTTGTTTGAAAGGACGAAATCCAGGTTTTATAGGCAACTTATGTTCAACAATTGATCGATCCAATCCGGCATTTCGTGTAATCCCAAGCAAAACAATCTTTGAACTCCTTCAAAGAACTCTATTAATTTCAATTTATATTCTCGGGTCTAAATTCGCACCGATATACATCGGCCTTGACTTTGTATTATCGCCAACATTGATCTCTTCTAACTTGTCGGCCGACATGAAACCACGACCCGGCTTGCCTTTGTTGCCATCGATTGGATTGCCCATTAAAAGTTCTTGTCGAGCCGACCGCTTGGATCGGCCGTTGATCTCTATCGAACACATTGACAGGGACCTTCTTTCCATTTCTTACCCGAAAGGCAATCTTGTCCATCGTACTCCCAATAAGCGAGGCTCGGAAGTTGCAACACTCACTTTGAATCATCGCTTGAACAATCTCTACATCATCTCCTATCCACTTTGAATAAGAATTTGATGCATAGTTGAGGGTACACAAAGAATTAGCATGGATCCAAGTCCTTCCAAGAAGCATGCTATATGCCCCCTTGCCATCAATGACAAAGAAAGTAGTGATCAAAGTCTTGGATCCAATCATCGGTTCCACATGTACTTGCTCCACGAGTATCGAAGCATTGCCAAGCAAAATCTCTAAGGATCATGTCACCGTCTGCAACAAATCCTCACTTGTCATACCAAGCTTTACGAAAGTAGCATAGGGCATAATATTGATAGCAGCCCCTCCATCAACAAGCATCTTGGTTAAAGGCTTGCCATTGACATATCCCTTCGGGTATAATGGTTTCGGATGACGGTTTTTAAGCGGCTTGTCAAAGACTTCTTGCCGAGTCAACACAAGTTGAGCCATCGTGGTCTCGGCATTCGGTTTCATCAAAGTCTCGAGTACATTTCATCTTGAACTTCTTGATCTTCGGGGCTCTAAACTCCAATGGGATAAAGAACACCATGTTAGTATCGGCCCGAAGGACCCCGTCCATCATCCTTTTTCTTAGGACGCCACACTTTGGTTTCTTTTCGGTTAATTCTCGTTCAGCTCTTGATTCCTCAAACGCGAACTCTTCTCTTCGGCTTTTCCTCAAACCGGGGAGGGCACCATTGACCTCTTTGCCACCTGTATGAGCTCTCTTCTCGCATTATGGGCACCGCCGTGAGCCCAAGCTTGGTCTCGCAAATCTTTTCCTCCGATGTCCATCAAACCGTTTTTATTTTTAGGCGCCGATCGTTCTCCGGAACTTTCATCCCAAGTCTATCATGAACGGGACGGTAGACTCGAGATTGCTGTACTCGAATATTGATCACCGCATTCGGGGCAATTGTTCCCGGCGAGCAACTTCAAGCCTTCATTCCAACAAGAATGTCGAAGAAGGAACAAGTACCAATGCGACTGCTCTTGTTCTCTCCCGTACTCTTCTTGTTCTCTTTGGCGCACCTCTCGCCTCATATCTTCGACGCTCTACCATGAATCTGCGTTCCTCTTCAATGTACCGCTGCTCCTCATCATACTCCATCTCCTTTTCCCTCGCCACTTATTCAACAAGTGTTGTCTTGTAACTCGCGCTTTGGCTCGGCGTGTATTCGGCAATTTCCCTTAGCCGCATCCGAAGTCGACCCTTCTCTCCTTCGGCTATTTCGAACCGTACTTGTTGCACTTCCTCTTTGGTAACTTGCCGATTAGGGTCAACGGCACCACTCTCCTTGGCTCTTTCGTGAGGTCGAACCTTCATCTTTCCCTTTTCCTTGGACTCACCGGCATCAACCATGCCTATAGAGAAAGAGACCATGTTCGAGGGAATGGGTTTTTGTCTACTTTCATCTTGCCATCAAATCTCAAGTGTCCATCTTGAATAGCTTTACGAATCTTTACTCGAACACTCGGCAATCATTGATATGATGAGAACTTGTATCATGAAACCCACAAGATTCTTATCCTTTACCCCTTCAGTGGCGCAAATAGGATGTCCTTCTGCGGTTTGACGCGTCCCTCCCGAATCGATACAAAAAGAGCTTATCTCGCCTTTACCGACATCAAAATCATAAGATCCCTTTTGCTGCTTCACACATCGATGACTGACCAAAGTGGGCTCTTTTGTCCAGTTCAACTCTGCAGCAGCTACTTCATCTTCATCTTCATCTTCATATTCAGATGCTTCTTCTAGAAATCCCTGATACATGTCAACAGTTGCACTTGTTCTTTTCCGAAAACGAGCATCTCTCCCGAACCCTTGGGCTTGATTGCTCATTGCTGTCAATTTTTGTGCAAGCTGTCCAAGGTCTTCAAACTCCATGCCGAATAGCTTGTCTCTGATATGTGGCAGCATGCCTGCAATGACCAATTGTGCGAGTTGATCATCGGGAATAGTCAGAGAATAGCACATATTCTTCGCTTCTCTGAATCTACGAAGATATTCCATTGGTGTCTCAGTAGTCTTCATCCTCATAGCCCAAAGATCAACCATCTTCTTTTCATTGGTTCCCGTATAAAAGTATGAATGGAACTTTTGCTCCACTTACGCCCATGTACCAATGGAATTAGCCGGCTGCGATGCAAACCATGTGAAAGCCGGCCCCGTCGAGACATAGAAAAATATCGATCCTCCAAGCTTCATCGCCGGCTTCTCCAAGTTGCATCGATATCCGCGATATGCTCAATGGTACTAGTGTCATCCCGACCGCAGAACTTGGTCCGTCCGTTGGCTTAACTCTTGGTGGAAGAGCTACCCTATTGTACCATTCTGGGAAAGGAGATTTGTATGCATATGTCGATGCTTTGGTTTAAGGCCGAATTGATTCCCGCATCATATCGGCCATTCTCGCTAGGAGGACATCATTTGCATCTTGCGCTCCTGTCTCCTAGAAGGCACTCCCGATGCACTCCCGTACTCGGATTCGGCAAAGCATTCGAGCACCGTAATCGTGAATTCATTGTACCCATCTCCATAGACACTCTTCTCGCAATCTATTTGCCACTCGGGGAGATCTTGTAAGCGGATGCGGGTATATCTGTTGTTGCACCAAAAGCTACTTGACCATGAGTTTGCTGCTTCGGTCACGGGGAGGCTTCTCTTTTTCATCGTGAATAGCTCCATCTTTGCTTGTACCGATCATCTCTTCTCCTCCAGTTGGCTTCCCCGAAGATTGCCGAGTGTTGAAGTACACTTGGTCCACAAGCTCTCCAAATTTTTCTTCAAAGCGCTTGTCAACCGCTGGACCAAAAGTATCAGCCATGATTTTGCGGAAGGTGCCCGAAAAGCCGTGTTGTGATTTAACATAGTGTCTCCCACAGCTTTATAAATGGCTCCAACTACCCTCTGCATCTCCTCCTCGTCAGTAATATCAGACTGACCAGCGAGAAGAACTCGTGGCAGTGATTGCTTGACGATCACTCTGCCACTCTTGTTCTTGGAACAAGACATCAGACATTTCTGCTGATACTGTTCCATTGCTTGCTCTACCATCTGGCGTTGCTCTGGCTGCAGCTCGTCCATGGTCACGTTTAGAACGTGACTGTTGTCAATTTCCGATCCCATCCTAGACTGAGAAGTGGTCCCACCGAGCGTGCCAAAAAGTGTGTTGACACAAAATGTGGCGCACTGTGTCTCACACACAGCAAGCCGGAAAGCCTAGCTTCAATCGGGTGCCCGAGCGTCTGAATCCGGAAGCGTGCCAGTCGATTTGACCTGAAAATCGACAAGGGATAAAACGGTAAGATCATAACTGGAACGTGCTGGGTGAGACCAGACAGTTCCATCTTTACGGCCCTGAAGCCACTTACGACGACACATAGCTATAGAAGCTATCTCGCCCAAATGCAGATGCGCTTCATTCGGCTAAAATAACATAACGATGTAAACGAACGAACTTGCCGAATACGGTAAACGAAGACATGTTTGAACAAGATTAAATTATCAATGCATATCAAACTACATCTCGGGTTTAAAGCATCATCAAGCACTAATAACTAAGGATAAGTAACTTATAAATATAAATCTATTAAACAACACATGCATAGGCTACTCCAACTAGTCTCGCGCACGTCTAGCCTTCATAAACCCGTCGAGCATAAACCCAAGCAAGCTAATCCACCGCATGATACCACTCGCTATGAATTTACACCACTCCTTACTACTAGATCAATCCACCGCATGATACAATCTAACAATAAAGAGCTAAAAGCACGTAATTACCTAACAGATCTATAAATACTCGCTACATGTATAAGCATAACCGTATCGGCAAGATTGCCGAATCGGGTCCATGAAGAAGGAACAAACGAGTAACATGCAAAAAGACCTATCGATTAAACCGATCTCTAGTCCACCGGATGACTAGCTCTAGAGTAACCCAAAGACCTCGCATCCGCCGCACGATACCCGGTCTCGTCAAGGCTTATCTACATATAACGTGAATGAACCCACAACACGTAACAATCTAGATCGATCTAATTCGGCTATATGAGCTTGATCTACTCGATATTGAATAAGCATGAAAGGAACGATCAACAAGCCGAAAGAGTATCAATCTAGATTGGGCAAAAGAGTGTTGCAAATAATTAAACATTAAATAAAGCATGCAACACGTGATAACTTAATGAATCTATTAGATCTTGCCAAATCTAAGAGAGCCGATAACTATCTTTACTCATGTCTTAATCCGCCGCACGATACAAGGCACAAGCAAAAACTTCCCATCATTAAGCTTAAATCCGCCGCACGATACTAAGCAAAACGGATGAGACTACTTGCATCATAATCTAAATCCGCCGCACGATACTAGACATGATAGCAAGGTTGCGGGACTTACGGAGGTCGACGGATCGATTGGCCCTCTCGAAGAACTCGACGACACGACTAAAGGACTCGAAGGGTGGCACGTAGCCGGTTGTATTGAATTGGTTGTGAACACCTATTACAATGGTCGAGGGTTTATATTTATACTCCGGACGTAAACATGAGTCCTAAGCATCTACGAACCGTCTAAACAAAATTGGAAAGACAAAAACACGCTAACTCTATCCATAATCGGAGTCCTTGACCATCACGACTCCTTCTTTTTTTCGATCGCCTTCCCTTTCCTTTTTCCGCCTTCAAACGAAGCGGTGCCGACCGCTTGACCATTTGCCGAACACATGGAAATTAGCCGACCGCATATGCATTTGCCGAATCTCTCTCTCGCCACCTGCGGGCCCACCCGTCATATTCCCCGACCAAATTCTGGTGTTAACACGAGTGACAAAAATACTCCATCCTTTAAACCGAGTTAATTTATTAAGTTATAACATATGTATCCAAAATACTCGTGAGCATGATTTGGCAAGATTATTTATAAACTTCACCCCAAAATATCATGAGATTGTAATTTTACCACTCGATATAGCATTTCTATCTTATATTAATTTAAGTTATAACATATGTATCTTCTATTAATTAATGAATAATGTTTTCTTTCTTCCGTCTCTCATCCTCCCCTCCATCCGTCATCATCATTCCTTACGCTCACTTTTTCTACATTCATCCATTGCTCCTCATGAAACAAATACTTCTTTGGTAATAAGAAAACTTTTAGCACCTAAACTAGAAGAAAACCGAATACTTTTTTGTTTTCTTTTCTCATCAGCCTCCAACAAATGCTTCTTAGACAACATTAAAATTTAACACCTAAATTTTTGAAAAAAAAACATAAATATATGATTACAAGCAAAATAAAATAAGTGGGCTTCGATCGAGCCACCGATCGAGCAACTCTCAAGTAGTCAAGATGCGAGATGAGAGTCGCGGACTAACGGTGAAAAAATTAGTTATGATTAAAATACGAACAAGCAAAATAAACTATCTAGACTCTCATTGAGTGACCGAGCAACTAATCGCAACTCGCAAGATGACAAGATCGGGAAGAATCGCGGATTCACGGTGGATGGTGGTCACTTAATCGGAGTGGCGACGGCGCAAGTCTATCTACGTGACTGCGTCGCGGCCGGCGAGCATCGTCATCGAGCCTATCGCGACACTACGCCAAATCTCGGACTACGTGTCGCCTGGGAATTTGCCTTCTACTGCAAATGCACATGAAGTTTATCATTTTCATAAGAATTTTTCTAGATTGATTTTGTTTGCCAACATTTGCTACAACGTACACCTATGGGTGAACTATGAATATGCATCGTTTTATAATTTTGGAAAACCTCTAAATAGGGGTTTTAAAAGGGTTTTTCATGATTGCACCGAGACAGTGGTCTGCATCCAATATTTTTCTTGGTTTTTTGGCCATTTCGCTGATCCCTTCCTACCTAGGGTTGTTCTTCTCCTCGCCTAGCCTTAGGCATTTGCACCCGCTGGGTCACTGCGCCTTCCTAAGGGACTTTAATGATTGTGGCTAGTTTTTTTAACGTCCACTTTACATTTCTTAACTTTCATAAAAGTCTACTTTTCCTCCCCGAACTCCAAAACTAGTCAAAACTCCTCCCTTAACGTTAAAATCATTCATCTTACCTCCCTAACCCCGCTATAAGCGGTTTTGAAGGCGATTTTATTCATTTCCTTTTTTATTTATTTTAGTTGAATATTTAACAGTAAATCATAAAAAATCAAAAAATGGAAATCTAATTTTAATTGGACTCTATACGAGTAGGTTGACATGGTGAACATATAATATGGTATGTTTTAATACAAAGTTTTTGTTGTAGTTTTGGATCTATGGTTTTTAATTAGTTAGAATAATTCATAGCTCCAACTTATTTACTCCAATTATGCTGAAATTTTTATGGTAGTCTAACTATCTTATGTTGGAACTAGAGTAAAGATTTCATACTAACTGGATTATGTGTAACTTAGTTATTGATTTATTCATATTTAATAAGCATAAACCTAAATAAATATATAAGTAAGTTACACATGTGTTTCAATGTGTATGAATTTGTTTTGACCTAAAATGTGTATGAAACTTTTACTATAATAATTAGCCCATCATAACAATTTCACCATAGAAATTGCATCTATGAATTATTTGAACTAATTACAAAAAAAATAGAGATCTAAAGCTACAACAAAAACTTCATACTAAAACATAACATATTATATGTTCACTGAGTAGTTCTACTCATGTAGAGTTCAACAAAATTAGACTTTCTATTTTATGATTTTCTATGATTTACTATAATATTTTAAGGATTTAGCTAAAATAAAAAAAACAAAACTGCTTATAACAGGGCCAAGGAGGTAAGATGAATGGTTTTAAAAGTTAAAGGATGTATTTCTCCAATTTTGAAGTTTACGATGAAAAATGAACTTTCACAAAAATTAAGGGATGTAAAGAGGACTTTTTCCTTTTTGTTTCCGTTATGGCCCTCGCTTTTTTATTTAAACCGAAATACTAATATTTTAAATAAAGCATAAAACATTTTTTAAAAAGAGTATATTTCATTAGCTATCCTTATATTTATTTGAGTTCTCATTTAGGTCCCATCACTTGCAAATTGTATATTCGGCTCCCTAAAGTTGTTCCGATTTCTTTTCTTCTTTTTTCGAATTCCATATACGGCTCCATAAACTTGCGTACTCCCTCCGTCCCGATTTATATGTCGTTTGAGCTACAGGGTGATGTCCCGAAATAAATGTCGTCCGCTACGAGCCGTACATGCACAGCTAGGAGCACCAGCGCGGCAGCGCCTGTCTTATCCCTTCCCTTCCTCCCCTCATGCTACATGCACCCAACTCGCTCATGTCTCTCTCTTCCTGTCATCCAAAGGGAAGTACCAAAGCGGAGCAGTGAATGCAATTTGGTGTGGCGCTTGCAATTTCACAACAAAAGCAAGATCCATCCAGAGAATGCAGACTGCTAGCGTAGGGGTGGGCAGGGTCCCCTTGTTTCCTGTGCCCGGTTGTCGGCGACAAATAATTCGGGACGGAGGGAGTATTCGTCAACTCCCCAAACTTATTCCAAGTTATTGTCCAGTCTCGACACTTAGAATAATCACAATGGGACCCAGCCTGCCATGCAAAAGTGATTGAATCAAGTGGTGGTACGGCGTAGAGCTCAGCATAGAAAAATGGATCCTGTGCTGCTGGTACGCCGGTGCTGCTGGTACGCTGAGCTCAGGCTTAGTTATATCCAAATTTCAATATAAAAAAGATTTTCATCACATCAAAATGTCGACACATACATGGAGTATTAAATATAGATGAAATTAAAAATTAATTGTATAGTTTTATTGTATTTTACTAGACGAATATTTTGAGCCTAATTAATGATTTCTACTAAATACAAACAAAATCTTCTAAATGTGATATAGTGCCGTAACAGAAATTTGGCCACTACAGATTTGGAGAACTAAACAAAGCCTCAGTTGAAAAGCGTGAGGGAAAATGTGCACCGCTTGTTCGATGACTTTTTCTCATACAGAAATCCAGTAAGCAGTGTCTCAGAAATTCTGCTTTTGTCTCAATTGGTTTTAGCACTTCAAAAGCTAGGCTTTCTTATTGACTCTTTTTCCTATCTAGAATCCCAATGAACACTATAATGCCACTGAAACATCACAAGTAAACATCAGATCTGCTGGTCCCATTCTCCCCGCATATGAATCAGAGTCGCACTCTGACGTGGATGGAGCACGATTCATGTCTACGTGGCGATCAACTAGAGTATACAGCCACGTAGACATGCAAGTGGCGTGGGCAACGCCGTCAGCCTGATGGGCGGGCCCACACGCCGCCAGCGGAGTATTGCCGGCCGGGTTGGCGGGGAAGAGGCGGACCGTGCTTCGCCGCCAATGCGCGCCATGGCTCTGCCCATCCATTCTGTTGTCGCTCACGCTCGCCCACTTCTTTCCATGCCCTTCGCTCAAAACTCTTTCCGTGCCCGTGCCAAGTGAATGCAGTAGACCATCAACGTCACCAGCTGGCGGCCGCAGGTGTTGCCTCCCGCTCGGTGCGGCGAGGATCCAACGCGATCTGCACTACTACTCTACAACCAGAATTTGGGGGAGGAAAAGGTAGGCTCGCCTGCGGGGAGCCGGGAAGGGGAAAAGGAGCGTATGTCTGTCTCCCTCTTCTGTTCCATTTCCTTGACATCCGAACAGATAGATGCGTTCAGTAAACACAGATTCTCCAACAACAATACCACTCAAGTAGCTCATCAATCCACCGCATCATTGTTTTCTACGTATGAGAGAGCGCGCGATAGAGAAGGGAGAGTGGGCTAGCTCTTCATAATAAGGTCTCTTTCACACTTATTGATGTTTAGGAAGCGAAGAATTATCTAATCGTGTTTTTTTATAGGACCATACTAGCTTTGAGCAAAGCTATATCATTAGAAAAGTTATTAAGTTTTTAAGCGATCTGTTATTAAAAAAAAGCTTTTAAGTGATCTCTTATTGAGATAAATATGACATGCATGTAAACATTAGTACTTGTTATTAGAGACATTCTAATACCTATCGCGGGTCACTGTCAGCAGGTTTTCTCAGAAATTCCGTTGCCAAGGATCTGCTCCGGAATTTGAGAGCTTTCAGTTACTACTACAAGATCCATATGTGCTCTGTCGCTAATGGTACCACTAACAGTATGCACATGATTCCCCGATTAAACACAAACGAATACAGGCTTTGACTAGGCCCTGTCAGCACAAGCCTGGACAAGGACAAGAGAGACAGAGAGTACGAAATCCAAGTTAGCAGCACCTGGTTGCCCCTTCCGGCCCGTCAGGCCTGTGCCGGCGTTACCACACGTGTGTACGTTGACGGATTGCACACCTGCCGTACGCCGGAGCTGGAGCTGTCGTCGTCGTCGCTTGTTACGTGGTGACAGCGAGCAATCCACGGCGGCTGGACGAGCTGGCTGTGGGCTGTGGCGATGTCCCATCCGCGCGCGAGGACACGCCCGGCCGTACGTACATACAGTAAAGTAGTACAGTAGTTGGGTGGGAGCTGTACTTGTTTCATATCGCTCTGTGCATACATATCGCGCTGTTTTTATACTACACTCGCTGGTGTATCATTCAACGGTACGGAACGTGCCGGGAGAACCGAGGTCCGTGTCGTGCTCGTGCAGCACTGGCACGATGAGCGCGGCTGGGCCTTCTCTCCTCCGCCACGCCCCCGTGGCCTGTGGGCTCTCGATTTACAACTTCATCCCATCACAGCTGCTGCTCTTTTCTTTTGAAACGAATCCGGTTCTTCTAAAAAAAAATGAAACGAAGCCGGTACAACTCATTATCAAGATCAACAACACAAACACATTGATGATGCCGCCCATCGTGACAGGGCGAAGCTGAGGGAGCTTACGCGCGCCCGGAGCAGTCAGAGAGGAAGGAGAAGCGGTACGATGCATGGTACCCCGTGCCAATCTAATGCATAGGTGTAGAACAGAATGAATCGGTGCATGCATAACCAAATCATTCTATCGCGGGCACAAAATGTTTTATAGCATGCGATTGTGGGCCAGCCGCTCATTCCTGCCGTGGACGACGACGTATCGTGAAGGGAATTTTTTTTATTTTTAGCACTTTTTTTGTAACTATTTACAAATCTGCCACTAAGAAATAACTATTTCCAAATCTAAGAGTTTTCGCGCCGTAGAAGAAGGCGCGGCAGTCCAACTTAACCGCGCCGTGCATGGAGGCGCGGCTTGGGCGGCCACGTGGCCACCCAAGTCGTCGCTTCAGACGACGTGGCCGGTCAAGCCGCGCCTGCATCGAGGGCGCGGCTTAACCGCGCCTCCATCGAGGGCGCGGGTCTGCTGGATACAGGCCCAGCCCAGCCCAGGCCGCGCCGCCTCCTCACTCGCTGTCTATCGCCTCCACGAACCGCCGCCGCCTCCTCCACCACCGCCGCCAGGGAGGTCCTCCGCTGCTGCTGTAAGGGAGGGCCGCCGCCGCTAGTTCCGCTCCCAGGGATGGAGGGCCGCCGCCGCTAGGTCCGCCGCCGCCCTCTTGCCAGTGCGGGTCCGCCAGGGTGGTTCGCCGTTCGGGTCCGCCAGGGAGGGCCGCCGCCGCTAGGTCTCGCCGCCGTCCCCTCTTCCCCTGCCTCCGCCGGCTGCCAGTCCCCCGCCTCCCCGTTGCCTTCGCCGTCGGACGTGTTGAGGTGGGGGAGCCCCCCAGGGGCGGCCATGGCGTGAGGTGGGGGGGTGGTGGAGTCCCCCGGCGCTGCGCCGCCGTCTGGTGCCGCCGTGGTGCTGTTGCCCGCTGTGGGCAACTCCGCAGCTGCCTTCTTCGCCTGCGTGCAGTGAGGAAGCTAAGGTACATTTTGTACGGTTTTGTTCAATTTTGAATCAGACATTTTGACATGTTAGGGTTTCGATTGTTTAGTTATTAAGGTAGATGTAGTTTGGTTTTAAGGTATCGATAGTGACTTAGGTTTTAGGTGTAGATAGTTAGTTACTTTAGACAGTGATGCAGATAGTAAGTGTAGATAGTGATGTTTAGTTGGTGTAGATAGTTAGTGTAGACAGTGACATGTCTAGTTAGTGTAGATAGTTATATAAGTTATATATTATTATAGATAGTTATATATTAGTTAGTTATGTATAGTTCATAGTGTAGTCGATAAATTGGTGACGAAGGAGTACTAAAGTGGCCGATGAAGATAGGTTCATAGCCGTAGCCCTGATGTTTCATCGCCTCCCCATTTTGTAGATGGATTGTTTTGTGCGTGTTTTCTACGGAGGAAGTGTCACGAAAGAAGATTGCTTGTTCGTTGATATGACGGAAGATTTGGAGATCTTTGATGCACCTCCGAGCTTCAATGAGCTGATGCTTCGTTTGAAGGCCAAATTTGGCGGTGATATCATGCTTTGCGGGGGAGGTTTGATGTTGGGACAAAGCAAGGCCTCGCTATGTTATGATGCCTTTGGGGAACTCAGCTCTTTGGTCCCGCTACACTCATGTCCTTCAGGGTTGCAATGCTAAAGTTGCTGAGGTTGTTGTGGAGACATTGGCCGATGATGTGCCTTACTCTAAGGACCATGGAGGTGGTGATGATGGGGTTGGTGCTGATGCCGACACAACGCAGGAGATGGACGTGGATGGTCAGTTGACGCAGGAGCAACCTTTGATGGATGAGGACGAGTCCGGCAGGAGGTCTCCAGGGCATATGAACAATGACTTCGATCCTGATGATTTCGATCGCGAAGAGGCAGAGAGGCTTGAGGATGATAGGATCGGTGACGATGTAGATGATTCAGATGATTCGGGGGATGAGGAGGGAGGCTCATATGCAGCTCCAGCACCGGTTCATCCTATGCCACCTCTTGTGCCTGTTGAAGAGCTGCATGCAGTGCCGGTCCAAGGAAGACTAGCTACAGAACACCCGGAAGCCCCTTATGATGGATGTGCTACTTTCAGTGCGGCACGGTCTTTTGTGCCACCTGATCCTTACACAGAGACAGAGCTGATGCAGCTGAGGTCGGCGAACATACCTTTCAGCGGGGTTCCTAACTATAGGGATGTCAGCATGGCGATATGGCGGTTTGTGACACCGGCCTCCAAATGTGTAGGGACTTTTTCACTCACTTCGGGGATGAGAAAGCGATAATTCGAGAAGGGCATGATGTTCAATTCCTTGCTTGATCTCGAAGTTGTTCCTTGAGAACTATGCTTGTGTACCACCATAGGCCGTACTATGTCACCAATTCTAACGTGAATGAACCGTACTACGTGAGATGCAAGAGGGGTTGTGAGTGGAGGGTTAATGCAAGAAAGAGACCGAGCGATGACAAGTGGAAGATAACCCGAGTCGTGCGGCCTCACGATTGTGCCTCAAATGAGGGACAACAAAACCATCCTCGATGATCAAGCGCGGTATTGTGCTCGTCGCATATTGGCCCTCGTCGATAACGACAACGACATCTCGGTCTCTTCCTTGCAGATTTCACTCAGAGAATTCACAAAGTACAAGCCTAAGTACGGAAAGGTGTGGCGTGCTAAGCGGCCTAGCCCCGCATTCGTTGGGGTAGCTGGAAGGAGGCCTACAATAGGGTACCCCGAATACTGTGTGCAATGGTTCATTTCAACCCCGGAATGAAATGGTGGATAGACACGGGTAACAAGTACGGATTGGTGACCGTAGGGGCGACCACAACAAGGTACAATGTCTTTGAGGCGTGTTTTCTCGGTTTTTCGACCGGACAAAACATGCATTCCAGTTTTGTAGGCCGGTCGTGGTCGTGGACGCCACTTTCTTAACAGAGGCAAGTACAGGAGTGTTGATGATGGCTGCTTCCGTGATCCGAGAATCGATAGTTCCACTTGCCTTTGCAATTGCCGAGGGAGAGAACAATGAGTCATGGTCATGGTTTATGAGGCTTCTGCGGGTCAATGTACTTGGAAATTCTCGCAGGATATGCATGATATCTGATAGGCATGCCGGTCTCTTGAACGCTGCAGAAGAACAGATTGATGGACACCCTCCTCTGGAGCATAGATGGTGCATGCGCCACTTTGCCGCTAATTTCTGGCGGCGTCAGAGGAAGAGGGAGGTATGTAAATTGCTGAAGAAATTGTGTTGTGTTCGTACAGCGGCAGAGTTTGATGAAACATTAGTGGCACTAAAGAAGGATATGAATGAGACCGCGGCACTGGTTGGAAGAACAAATGGCCGAGAAGTCCAAGTGGGCTTTGGCTTATGATGAAGGTGGGTACAGTATGGCATCATGACCACGAACTCGTCGGAGTCTTTTAACCGTGTTTTCAAGGGTGTCCGAGCATTGCCTCGTGTCTCGGAATAGTGGAGTATTCGTTTCGAAGTGCAACGAATATTTTGTGACGAGGTACCAAAATGTACAAGGTAAGCTGGGCAACCCAAAGATGTTTGATTACGGTGCTTGGGGAAAGGCTGCGAGAAGAGTACCTTAGTGAGGCGGAGAAGTGGGCCGAAAAACGAACCGCATTGCTTATGGACCTAGCATGATGATTTACAGTGCACGAGCCGAGGGTGGAACGACCTTGGGCGGTGAACAACAAGGCGGTGAATGTTTCAAGGTGGATCTTGAGAAGGTCGAGTGCACTTGCAACATACCACGAGATCATGCATGCCCCCGTCATCACATGGTCACGGCTTGCGGGGCCCTAGGACATGACCACAAGTCTCCACCATACATGTCACCTTATTACCTCCGATCGAATTGCCTAAGGATATGGGAGAAGGCCTTCGAGCCGTACCTTGACCCGAAACATTGGCCCCCTTATCATGGTCCCGAGCACATGCCCGATCCCGATCTCTCAAGGTTGGAAAAGGTAGGAGGAAGAAGAAGAGACTTAGAGGGGACATGGATGCTATGAAAGGGTACGGCGAAGACATGTATGGTGGGGGGGACTTCGACGCGGCGCGTGGTAAAAACCATTGCTCCGTTTGTGGCGAGGCCGGTCACAAGGCTACTAGGCATAGGAGACATGTATGGTGGGGGGGAGCTTCTATTTATCTTGTAGTACTTTTATTATTCTATTTTGTTGTCAAAATTGTTCATTAAATTTTTTCACCGTTGTTTATATACCTTCTATCTATCTTGTTGTACTTGCATTACACTATTTTGTTGTCATTATAATGTTCATTACATTTTTCTAACCCGTTTCTATGTAATGTTGTAACAGGATGGCGAACCATCCAGTGCACCACCTGCTTGAGTTGTACTACGACGAGACCCACCGCGCCCACGTGCGGGTGGACGAGGGTAGAGCCTTGAAACCTTTGAGGCTACGCACGCACGCGGCGGGTCCGGGAATGGGACGATCGGTATGCTACCTACATGGAGCGTGCGGGGTTCCTCGAGCTAGTTCGGACAAAGTGAACCGAGGTCCGCAAACCGTGACCCCGCTCTACTCGGTGCGGCCGTGGACGGGTAATACAATATCCCCAATGACTTTCTCGACCAGCGTTGGTACGATTCAAGTTCTCGATTGACCCTCTTTTCCTTATATACACCGATGCGGGTGGAGGCACGAGACCCACTCGTTCCACGGCCCTTTTGGTGAGATGACGATCACCATGCGGGACGTGAAGCACATCCCCGTGTCTTCCTTTGGGAGGGGTGCCACTTTCGGGGACTTTGGATCCGGCCACCCGGAGGAACCCGGTGGCGGAGTTACGTGGACTTGTTCCACCGGGCGACGCGAATGCAAGACGGAACAAGTTAGTAATTCACTAGCAGTTCATATGACATTTCATTAGTACCCTTTATTTATTTGAACAAGTTAGTGACTCATTTACCACTTTCGGAAACCAAAGGCGGGTGCCTTCTTTACGGCTCAAAGACAACTTCGATCCGCCGCCACCCGACGCTCCAGTGAGGAGGTTGAAAGGCATGCGAGGGTATGGCTGTGGCACTTTGTAGGCGGTTTCCTGTTCCCTGACGGGTCGGGAAACACCATCGGCTGGATTTTCATCCCCATACTCGATCGACCATGGGAGCACATAGCCACTTACAGGCGGGGGAGTGCGGTTCGCTTGGCCGTACATGCACACTCGCGAGGCGTGCCGTCGATGTGGAGAGAACGCCAACCTCGCTGGCTGTGCGTACCTACTGCAGATTTGGTGCTGGGAAAGATGGCTGTCGGTGCCTATCCGACCTCTGGACTTGCCGGTAAGTCTGATGAATGATAATGTTTTGTTGCACCAAACTTTATCTGTGACATGTCTAACAAATACCTATCTTGTGTTTCGATGTAGGAATGGCCACACGACGATGCGAGGCCAACTGCGATGTACAAATGGCTCAATGCGAGGGTGAATACAAAGGCGCAAAGCGAAATGCGGGGGTACACAGACGCCATCGACGGCCTCACACATAACCAGGTAAGGGTTGTTCGGAGGCCAACGAGTGGCGATTGAATACGCCGCTTATTTTCTTTCACGTGGTGGAGATGCACCTGCCGAATAGGGTATGCAGACGGTTCGGCAAGCTTTACGGATGCCCACCGATACCATACTCGACACGACGAGACTTGCATGAGTACGTTACCTAATCGAACCACTACTTTTATTGCAAATTGGCATGCGGCTACTAATTTGTGAAGTATGCGGGATTCGGAGGGGGAAGTACCGTCGCGGAAGGACTGGGTCGCGGAGCACCACGTGTACATCCAGGCGTGTGGGAGAACGGACACGCCGAGGCACCACCACCACCCGAAGAACCGCTGCACGATGAAGCCGTCTTCAACGACTACCTAAGGTGGCTGCATACTTGCTTCCGGGTGCACCTCGCTACAAAGATACAACGACGACGACATCGGCGAAGAATCGGGTGAGGATGCAAAAGAAGATGCATATGACAAGGCCACTAGGGAGGGCGTAGATCCACAAAGTGGAAGGCAACTTAGATACATGGTAAGTTTGATCGATTTGCTTAAGTAGTAATAGAATCTTGCTTTAATTACTTCCACGACACAATGTGAAAATGGTCTTTATTCGCGAGCAAATCGGATGAGAGACATGGCCGCCGAAGCCGAGTTTCGTCTAGCCGAGGCCGAGCGGGATGGCCCCGCGTCCTAGTAGCTTTTGTTAAGGTATGAGATAAACAATCACCACTCTTTTATGTCATTAGTTGATATTGCACTGGAAAAAATGACACGACCCCAATCATGTTTTGGTCATTGGCCGATCTTGCGAGAAAGTGGCAAAGGGATGCAAGAAACTCGCGCGAGAAAATGAGTTGCATGGAGGAGCCTTTTGTTCCACCAAGTACCCCGCGTGAAAGTACACCGACACCACCACATTACAGCACGGGGAAGGGACCAGTGATGATGATGAAGAACAATACTTCTACGAGCAAGGCAATGTGGGCACCGACGACTCTACCTCCGACGACGCACCGGGGTATGAAGCACCGAGTATGGCATTCACTTGCACCCGGTCGGGACGGGAGACGCGGACTTCCTCGGCATGTCTCAACTCCACGGTGCCCCGGTAGGGCACACAAGGGGAGGAACAGGTGATTACTATAGCTTAATGTTGATGAATTAAATAATTTTCCTGGAAATGGTTGTAACATACTTGTTGCGGGGCCCTAGTACGACGGGGAAGAAGAAGCACGGCCAACGAGACGGGGCGGCATGACCGTGACCACACGGACGTTGCATTCACGGCAACCGATGTACCACCGGAGGAGGAAGCGACAGAGGCGTCCGAAGAAAGTGTTCACTCCCGGTAGCTAGAGTTGTGGTAGAGGGACTTTGTGCTATAGGTGACTTAGTTAATGAACTAATGTGTCGAGTTTGGAACCGTATGCAAGTCAAAATTGAACTCATGTGTCGAGTTTGTAGCCCTATGCAAGTCAAGGTTGAACTCATGTGTTTTGTTTAGTTAATGAACTCATGTGTCGAGTTTGGAAACCTATGAAATGCAAGTTCGAACTCATGTGTTGTTCAGTTAATGAAGTCATCTTGTTCTTTGGTTTTGTGCATTCATCACCTTAGCCGCGCCGGAGATAGTTACGCCGCGCCGCTTTCAAAGATCTGCCGGATCGGCTCGTTACGCACGACGAGACAGAGGAGCCGCGCCACAACTGGGGGCACGCTTCCTCACCTTAACCGCGCCTTTGCCGGTGGCGCGTGTTAGCCGCGCCTTTACTGGGGGCGCGGTTAAGGTGAGGAATCGCGCCCCCAGTTGTGGCGCGGCTCCGCCTGGCCGAGGCTGCAGAAGCAGAACGAGCTTCAGTCCAGCAGTGCCGAGGCTAGTCCAGACAACAACCTTAGTACTAATGAGTTCAAACTTGACTTGGTACTAAAAAGCCAAAAGCACAATCGCCACACTTGCACAACTACATGACACATCTTAGTACTAATAATAAGAGTTGTTACATGACATACAGAGGTCATACACAACGAATTTACATGACAAGACAGTTTCACCAAAAGCACTTAGTACCAAATGAGGCCTAAACATCAGAAACATAACCAGGAAGCAAATCCTTATCGCTACTGGAGTTGGGGCGAATCGTCATCGCTGAGTGAGTTGGGGACCCAATCATCCTCTACCACAACCTCGTTGGTGGTTGGAGTCGAACGTGTGGCCTCCTCCTTACGCTTGTGGTACAAGGCCTCAGCTTCATCGATAGCTTGGGTATCCCACTCAAAATCTTCCTCAATGAGCACCCCTGGTACAAACTGGCTGGGGTGGCTACTCTCGGGCCGCTTTGCCTCATCCGCCTTCGACTTCTAGTAAGCGGCCTCCGCCTCATCCATAGCTTGTGTATCCCACTCTTCCTCTTCCTCTCCGTTGGAATCAATGGCACAACTCCGGCTGTTGTCCGGTGCTTTTGCATCATCTACGGGCTGCAAGTGAACCTCCCTTGCACCCCGCACGTCGGCCAACACTAGGTCGATGAGCTCATCCAATCTAGAGGTGTCGTCCTCCACAGCCTTCTCCGCAGCGGCAGCCGCCGCCAGCCCGCTTTTCGGCCTCCGCCGCGGCACGCTCCCCAGATAAGCGGGCGGGCCTCCTCAACCTCCCGGTTCCCGCAGCACCCAATCTCTCGTAGTTGTAAAAACCAAACGGTTACGAAGCAATTAAAATGGAGGACAACACACGGGAGTGTTAGGAGTTTCAAATACTCACCGAGACACAATTTAGCTTCAAGTCCTTTGATGTCCTGGTACTCTTGCCATTCTGCCTGCTCGGCCTTACGCACCGCGTCCCTCTTCTTCACAAACTCGAGCATTTTCTTATGCTCAACACTGCTTGGGGTTTGGACACGCATATCGTGAGCCTTGCGGCGCGCTCTAGTATGCGATGCTTGATGTAGTTACGCACAAGCGCATTTCCACCCATTCTTTGCTTCATTTTAATTGTATGCTTGTACTCGGCCTTATCAAGAAAATCCTCCCACCTCGCATTTGCGGGTGCTACGTGTACAAACATAACAATTAGACACAAACTAAAACATAAGAACACAATTCTCACATTGCACCAACCTCATCATAGTCGACCATATGGCCGCACCAATAGCCAATTCCAACCTCCGAAGGAACTAGGCCGTCTTGAGCTTCGACGCCACACTTGCACAACACGGGAGGAGCGGGGACAACGGTTTTCCTCTTCTTCTCCTGTTGTTCCTCGGCCAATAAGACTTGGGACCCCACGGCCACTCCTCGAAGAGGCATTTCCGGAGCGCGGTATATGCCCGATCCTACAAAATAGAAGGTTACGGGATGCACATAGAGTTGGAAATAAAAGGTCGACCATGCACATACACAAACACTAGAAACTTACGGGATAAGGGTTGCCACACTCAAATTCATTAGGATTTTCATCGCGATCACAGAATAGTCTCCACAATGGCGGCGGCGGTGATTCAAGACGTCTAAGTTTGGCTAATTCCTTCTCCTCTTCATTCATTGGCGGGGGTTAGGTGGAGGTGGCACCCACCGTTTAAACCTGCTATGTGGTTGCCTTCCTTTACACCATTGATAACCACCGAACGAAGGTAGCTAGGATCAAACTTGTCCGGCCCGTCGATCCATTGGAAGAAATAACACTTCTTATGGTCCCGCAAAACAACCATAAATTAAATTTCCGGTTGACGAGTCACGTAAAATATGACAAATTGAAAGTGCAAGAATTACTTACCGCTTGTGAACTACAAGTGTAGAAGGCACGGGCAGCGGTGTCGGGATGGCGAGATAGGTACACGTGACATTCTCTACCACAGTCACAAAGAGGGACAGGGAGTTCCGGAGAGACGGGGGCATCTTTGCAAGAGGCATCGGGGTATAATTCTTTAGGGCGACCCCTCTTGGTCCAATACTCCTTACGATACAATTCCATCTATCGAAAAATAAGGAACAATATATATTATTGACTAAATAATTAACCATGACCACATAATTGAACTAAACATGTAACCACTTAGCCGGAACTAAATAATTCAACTTCACCAAGTAACACTAACCAAATCATCCTAGCCAACTCAACTAATCCTAACATCTAAAACCAAAGCATGACCACTAATCCTAACATCTAAAGCCAACTAACCATGAGCACATAACTCAAGCCTCACTCCAACGCACAAAAATAATACAAAGAGTGGATCGAACCACTTACAATGCTCAAAGGTGGATGGTAAACCGTGGGGAGCCTTCCTAGGCGGTGGAGATGGGCGCCATCCTCACCAAACCGCTCCTCACGCCACCGAGTAGCGGCCGGGGAGAGGCAGGGGAAATGGGAGGGAAGGTGGGAGCACGGAGGTGACCAGCGGCCGGGGAGATGTGTGGCAGCGGCGACGGGGTGACCAGCGATGGCGGCGTGGTGAAACACGCGCGGAGGAGAGGAGAGAATGGCTCGGTCTGGGCCTCGGGCCCGAACATATCCAGCCGAGCCGCGCCCTCGATGCAGGCGCGGTTGCATGTAGGCGCGAC
This sequence comes from Themeda triandra, assembly GCA_018135685.1. Taxonomy (NCBI): domain Eukaryota; kingdom Viridiplantae; phylum Streptophyta; class Magnoliopsida; order Poales; family Poaceae; genus Themeda; species Themeda triandra. The sequence goes on along the minus strand of JAENPR010000503.1, from coordinate 199,511 downwards.
TCGACTTGCCACGTAGGCTGCAACGACGACTTGAGTGTCCACGTGGCCACCCAAGACGCGCCTCCATCAAAGGCGCGGTTCAGGTATAAAGCCGCGCCATTAAAAAAGGCGCGTCAAAACCTGCTAGTTTTGGAAATAGTTTTTTCACCGTGGCAGATACGTAAATAGTTTGAAAAAAGTGCTAAAAATAAAAAAAAATTCTCCTGAGGTTGGTGGCCGATTTCTTTGGCTATGGCCGTTTGAACTTATTAGCCCGAACCAGATACACAGGCGCCACCCTTCGAAGCTCAATGATCTCAAGAGCCTACAATTGCCGATGGCGGAGCTAGCCTTCGAAGCTCAATGATCTCAAGAGCATACAATTGCTGATGGCGCAGCTCAGTGTGACCCATTCATCGTCTCCACGTCCTACAACCTCGACATTCGTGACTGGGAGAGCGTTGCTCTCGTCACCAAGTTCATCTCTAGCTCGTAAGACATGATGTCGAGGATGGCCATCCTTTGCTGAGTGTCGTCTCTGGCAAGGCAACATCTACGTCGCCAAGAACCAGCCATAAGCCTTCATCTAGCTGATGCTTGGCGACACAGCCATGGCCGCATTAGAAGAAATGGGGAAAACAATTAATAGACTCAACGAAGGGCAAAAGAAAGAGATTCCATTCGCTACTTATACGACGTTTCCGCTTAAACAGACGGTTCACTACATAGACGACATTTCTACTTGAACAGATGGTTATGGCATATAGAGGACTAAAAGTTGGTGGATAGTAGTTCCTCAAACTTTTTAGTGTCTTAAAAGAAGCAGGAATAAAATACTCGAAGTTTTAATAAGTTCATGCTAATAGAATGCTGGGCACTCCATTCTTGCATACACATAACTCCTTTCCTGCATAGACACATCACTCCTTTCCTGCATAGACAGATCATGTATTAGAAGAAAGAATTTCTATTAAAATATAAAGTTATTCAATTAAATGAAAAAGGTTATTTACCATTGGGTTTAAAAAGAATCTTAGGAATGTTAGTGAACTTAGTAAGAATACCAGTCCTAGCACCGGAACCCTGAAAATAATTCTTGAGTCTTGTTAAAGTTCCTGGAGTAGTTATGTGGCTAAAGCAAAGACAAAAAAAAAAAGTTAAATTACAGTATAACAACTCAAATAACAACCATATTGTACACTTAGTAATAATAGACATACCTTATGTTTAACTTATGCAGTTCAAATTTCTCTTGAAGAATCTTCAATTCATTTTTTGCGGCTAAATGGTTTAAGTAATGCTACAAAAAAAACATAAGTAAAATAATAACAATAAAAATAATGATACATTAATTTAATTCTCATAATAGATCAAACCTTGTTATGTTTTTCATCTGCATCCCTCGTCATATCGCATTTTAGCTGTAGCATAGCCATATTCATGCTGATTTTCAAAAAAACATAAATTATTCTTTTTATGATCATTTACATTGTAACACTAGGTTTAAGCCTATGCATTGCTACGGGACAAAAAAATAAGAGCGAATAATAGACATCAAATTTTCTAAATTATAGGCAATTGATCTTGTTCGACTATTAGTCTATCACCCATCTAATTTTCTAAATTGTAGGTCTGCCCTTTCGTAGTGTCGAGTAGTTGATGACCTTAGCTAAATTTTATCCTACAGATTTCAGTCACAGAGATGTGGCCACTCTTGAGCATGAGCTTGGGTTGTACATAGATAATGTAATGCATGATACAAACTTGGCAAACTTGGAAATCATAAGTGATCTTTCCACATTGATGGTGGATCCAAGAAAGCATTTCCTACTTATTAGTGTATTGCCTAGTTAAGCTAGCACTAACACTTCTTGTTGCCACAATTACTTTTAAAACAAATCTTTTTAGATATGGAAATTATGAAGGAAAACACATTTTCGCAACTAGCACATTACCTGATTTTCTGTTCAAGAAGAGATTTCTTGAATTTGTTGTTTAGATCATTAAGCTCCTTCTGATTCTTCATTTTTAGGTTATGAATTGCCGTGTTATGTTCATCAAAAGTAAGAAAAGAGACCTTCTCCTCCCCTGCTACTGAGTGATTCCAGAAGACCTACATATCACATCTTAATATTAGAGCGGTACCCACAAGGCCAAAACATTTGTCTCCTTTTAAGCCAACATCAAGATTAATATATTTTAAGCCGACACCAATGTTTGGCACTAGTATCCTAAGAGCATGTACACAAACAGGGGTTTGTACCCAAGTTCTTGAAATCCACAATGCAAACACCTAAACAAACAGCTCCAACAATCCATAAATAGGGGGTTTCTTTTTTACTATTTGCAAGTGATTTAATGCTTGCATACAGCTAACCCTAAGCCCTAAGCCCTAAACCCTATAATCAGTTTGAATACATTTGTATACCATCGTGTTGCTATTCACACTAGCCTCTAGCAGGTTGTACACGACAACAACTAAACACCAACACTTCATAAATGACAACAATTCAATCAAGAAAAGAGTTCACATTAACAGTTTTAAAAGGCAAGAACATGTCAAGTTTCACACATGACATGTATAAAAGTCACAAGGGAAACCTCAACCTATTTTTTTTTAATTTTTTTTATTATACAGACCTGTTTAAATTTGCTCCCACAGGGAGTCAAACCCCAGTCTGGCTGGTGCTACTCAAGTGCTCTAACCACTAGGCTAGAGACTCTTTCACCAAATGATCTATAGCTAAACCAAAATAGACTAAACATGATCACGTATACTGAACAATACAAGTATTCACATAGAGAGGGACATCACCATGCTCACAACACCACCTTGACCTTAGCTAATTTGCAAGGAAAAAAATGACAACGTCACGTACCTCTTCATATCACTGCAACATGCTCGAATATAAAAGAAAAAGGCGGTACTAGATGCAACTCGAACAAAAGTTAAATGTTGAATTCACACAAACAGGTAGAAGTACAAAATAGACACCGAACATTGATTCATAATTCATCGGAGAAATTATATTAAGTTCGCATAGAGAGTATCATCATCAACCCAAGTCATGCAACATGCTGACAGATCTCAGTCCTTGTCCAATTCTCTCAAACAAGCATGCATTTTAAGATAACAAGCACACTACTTACGATGAAAATAAAGAATTTCAAAATGGACTGAAATATTAACCAAGTTTCTTACTGAATTTATAATCATTTCATCTCATCCTACCTAAGCAGTAGCATATGAGAAAGGCCACAATACCACTTTGAGACTTCAGTACTAGAAGAAAACAGATGTAATAATCATTTTTATTTATGTATGAATATTAATAAAACACTGCAGAGCATCTTCAGTTGGTCTTGGCATACAAGGTAACGCCTATTTCAATTGTAGAGTTCCATACAACAGTGAGGCCTAACATATGTCATCCTGAAGACCATGAACAATAAAATTATGTATGGTGAGCTATGTTAAAAGAGCACGTCTTAGGCAATTAGAGACAATTAGAGACAATTAGAGACGGGTAGACAATTAGAGACGTCAACAAGGGAAACCCCAGCCTATTTTTTTTTAAAATTTTTTGATAATGCAGACCTGTTTAAATTCGCTCCCACGAGGAGTCGAACCCAGGTCTGCTAGGTGCTACTCAGGTACTCTAACCACTAGGCTAGAGGCCGTTTTGCTCTCTCTGTATTAGTTGTTTGATTCCTAATCAAGAGAAGCATTCTGAAATCGAGATCCAGGGGCTGAGGAATTGAGGTCTAGAGCCAGAGCCGGAGCCTAGGCGTTTATGCCGGAGCTCTCGCCCCGGGCTGGCCACTGCCCCGAACTGCCGGGCATCAATCTATGGGCAGAGGAGAGCTCCAACCCTAACTAAGAGGAGCGCCATGAGCCCATCTTCCCCGCTGCCGCCCGCCTCGTCTACCGCCCGTGGCCGGCGGACGCCGCCGCACCGCTCCGCCCGCTCCCGCGACCCCCGCCTTCCCTGAAGGAGAGGAAGACGGCGTGCGCCGGCAAGTGCGGTGCACGCACGTCGGGAGGATTGGGATTTCCCATCCTACAAGGGACCAGGCATCCGAACGCAAGAGCAGCAGCTGCTTAGCACTTGCTCGTAGACAGCCACACCGAGGACAGGACAGAGGGGAGGGAGGAAGAGAGGGATCCAGACCTTCGCGAGGCACGGGCCTACGCCCGACGGCGGGTGGTGCAGCGCGGCGGTGGTGGGCGCCGACCCCGCGGCGCCGCGGAGCTGCGACGCGGCACGCGTGATGGCCCGCATCGGGTGCTGTGAGAGAAGAGAAGGGGCAAGCGGCGGCTGGAGTTGCGGCGGCGGAAGAGAGTGCGGAGCAGGATGGGCCGATGACTGTCGACCCCCCGCATTTAACCGCCCCGGGCGAATAACAAACAATCACGTCATCAGGTGGATCTTTCCTTCTCGTTTTTGTTTTTGTTTTTTTTTCTTTTTTTTTTCTTTTTCTTTTGGATTGGATTAGTTGTGAAATGCACTGCGGCAGGCGCCGGGCGGCGGCGTGTAGTAGATGGTTTCCTCAGCCCGGGCCTGGTGCCCTGGATCGACAGGCATTTCACATCCTGCCACAATCCAGGATTTGTGCTGATTTGTTTCCTCCTTTTTGCGTATATTGCTTCCGTCCCTCAGAAAGGCGGTAATATGCTATCTGAAAAAAATCTCCTTGAACAGATATATATTAGGATGTTGTTTCTTCAAAAGAACGATATATTAGGATGTAGAATTAAATATAACGGAAATAGTTTTTTTTGGTTGAAAATAGCATTGATGAAGCTATGTTCCTTTACCACTACTAGTAATCATGCAAGTGTCAATACCACTACTAGTAACCATGCAAGTGTCAATAAAAATCATTTTTAAAGATTTGTTTGTCTAAGAAGAAATCGATAGTTTTTACAAGTATGCTTACAATGTCAAATTTATTAAGTAATATCACATCGGTTAGAAGGCGGCGTTGATCATGGTTTAGCAGCAGTGCCAATATTAATGATCTTTTATACTAAAGCTGCAGACTCAATCAAACGGTAAAATACACGGTGAAAAACGATTTGAAGTGTGCTGGTCTTTGTCAAACACCGATGTTTCTCATGTGGGCCTAGATTCACTCATCAAGTGATACCTAGGCTGGGTTCCAAAACAAATGTGTGTTTTTACATTAAAATCACAACTAGTCTTCGTTTATTAAAACCACCGGCACTCATTGAAAAAAAAAACTAATGGTACCGGCACTCATTGAAAAAGAAAAAAAAAACTAATGGTACGGGTTCATCCAGAAGCCATGTTGTACACATGAATATTGGATGTTACAATTCCTTTCCCTCGTGCGCAGTTAAAGGATCCATCCAATTTGGCAGTCAGAGCCGAAGCTAGAGAACTCTGATCGCTCTGGTCGCCTCACCGAGCTCACACACCGAGCTCACACGAATTGGTGCGTGGGGTACTTGTGCTTTGAGCCATTGTACTCGTAGAGACCAGCCTCTCCCCCTGGCTGCTGACAGCAGAGTCATCATTCATTCAGGCCGTCACCAACTCACCGTCTTCACTCTTCAGGCCGTTGTGCTCCCAGTTAGAGTTAGTTGACGCCGCCAACATACTGGAGATGATGGTGAGATCCCAGATGAAGCGGTCTGCCTCCATAGGATCGTAGTCGTACGCCACCAGCAGGGTCAGCTACTCCCCCACGCTCCATTATCCGCTGGCAGAGCATCAGCATCAGTGTCTTCGCGTTCTCTACAGCATATGTCCATTCAACGACACCAACTCATTAGTTTATACATTGTTGTGATCTATATGGTTTTTGTTTCAAACAAAAATCTAGCAAAAGGATGTCAAAGATTACATAGATGCATTATTATTTTTCTTATGTTTCTATTTATTAAGAGAAAATTCAATTCAACTATTTGAACAAGTAAAAAAATGAAAAATAAGAAAAGCTTATCACTAATTCAATGCACATATTCATTTTCAGTGCTATACAATATAGTGACTGTTAGTAAAAATAGATAACAAAGGGCCTATGCCCTACTATATGTAGAAGATGAACAAACTCCAAGTTTCAACAATATGTGACATGAGTGAAACAACAGAACTTCCAATAAACAACTTTGGTAACAGTAACATACTACAAACATGCATTATGTTTTAATAATGAATTGAGACAACTCAAATTAACCAGAAAACTTGGTATTTACTGGTGAGGTGCAGGTTACACATCACATCAATTTGCTATACAGATAAAGATGAAAATACCCCATTACAAAAAAGTAGAAGTAGCATGTAAAATAAAAAACCCTAAGTTACAGATTTGCAGGGAGTCTCAGGTCCAACCTTAACCTGAGTTCATTACTTGCCACAAACAAAAATCAAATTCATCGAAATTACCAATCCAAATCATTATAACTTTTCTTTTGTTCCACTAACAGAAAAAACATATATGCTAAAGGTAAAAGAAACAATAATCCAATGGAGAGTACTAAAAAATTATGTATAATAAGTAGATTTGCATTTGCATGTCCAATAATACTACTCATGATATCTAGGAGACACATTATCTAAGCAGTAAAGCATAACAGCTAGATGCTCATTTTATCCAAAGTTAGAGATATCTTGCGGCTAAGAATCATGAGAAATGCAACCATTTGAATTCTGGGTAAGTAAATAACGCTTTTATATAGGAATATAGCAACATCTGTAAGATGCACTGTTCATCGATTGTCAGTATATAAGATATGGGGAAGTTACTTTATGGTCAAGTATCAAAATTACATTGTGAACAAGGGAGTTGCATTTGCATATACATGGCAGCAATCAGTACAGTACACAAGGGAGTTGCATTTGCATATACATGGCAGCAATCAGTACAGTACACTCCCAACCATCTCTGCTTGCACGAATTGCCATAACAGACATCAACTTTGTATTTAGCAACATATACTGTAAAAGGGTTTAGCTCAACAGAAGATTTTACAGATCAAAGCATACTCAGTGAATATGTTATTCTACTTGTTCTATTGCAGAGAAAAAGCAGAGCACCATGGTACATGTAGTCTAATGTTCCAAACAAAAGAACAGTATCTCACCAGGCCCAGGCCTGCATGCCGAAAGCTCCAGCGGTTTGTTGCCATTTCAGGTAGATCTTGCTCATTGGAAGAAGTGGCCTCCTCCCTTGGATTCTTCCTTGGGTTCAATCTCTAGTGGACACTCTCTGCATTGCAGCCCTCTTGATTTAAATATTTATTTATGCCTTAGCAAGAATTTTAAATCATTATGGACCTTCAAGTTGAGCATTATATATTAAGTTTGTACAATACAATGAAAAACAACAGTGGCAATGGGATTATTTATTTATCCATTGAAATCCCGTTTTCAGTTTATAGAGCATTAGATCATACCGTCTATCTTCCAACAATAATCAGACAAACCTTTTCAAGATACTGAGAAGCTTAGTGTTTTTTCAGTTTTGAAACAATAGTTTTTCTTATCAATTTTTTACATGTATATATTTTATTTTGTAGCTGCCACTCCAAATCCCAAGCTATGAAGCAAATCAACAAAGCATTGAGAAGGGATGTACCAGAAATTTATTATAGTTGAGTGGCATAACAATGCACGTAGCGTCTACAATAATTTTCAGTTATTAATGTTGTTGGCTTTTGTTTTTTTTATAAAAAAAGCTGGCTTCTGTGAGTTTTTTTTTTTGTGTGCATTGGCTTTTGAATAAAATAAAACAGGGGCCTATTCTGTTTTTTTTTCCTTGAACATGTAGGAAAGCTTCATGTATTTTTTTCTTTATAATATAATGACACACAAATCTCCTGCATGTTCAAGAAAAAAAGAATAAATAAAATGGATACCCCTCAGAACAGATTCCACAGAAGCCAGTAAAAGTGTCTTCAGATTTACTACTTATGACCTCTAATACAAATGCAGTGTTTGATTTGTGAAATCCAATTTCGAAATCTAGTTTTTTGTTCCACCACCTAACTTTTGACCAGAAGACAAAAACATAAGCTAAAACCAATAGTAATCCGAGTAAATATTCTCGCCTGGCGTATCATGATGGACTGCCCACGACGGCATGAAAAGACACCTGTCCTAATATGAAAAAACAAAACCTAGCAAGCTAACCAAAGGCCCAACTTGAAGATTTGTTGATGGTGCCAAGAGTTTTGGTCACAAACCCATAAAAAAAAGGGGTAAAGATATCAGGTTGTTTATTGCTCAACTATTTTTTATCATTACACCTATAAAGTTTCCATGAAGTTGGTGCCACTGTTCGTGCCAGAAAATTTAAGTCGCCAGTCATTCCGGTAGTAACACTCAATGCACGTACAGTTCATAAAAAAAATTAAAATTGATCTATAGCCAAGTAATTGCAGCCACACTCAAAGATAGTTCAACAGGAATTATCAAGTTAACTCGTCTGAAAACTAAGAGGATCACAGCTGCTGAAAATTACCTGCAACATGGACACAAAATTGCTTGAAATTTTTAACCACTGCCAGCGGCAAATTTGTTCACATCCCACAGAACATGATAATGACAGATACTGCTTGTTCCCGGCAAAGACTCTGAATCACGAATCAGACAATTCCATCATATAGTGTACTCCGTAGTAAACATAAATAAATGGATTTCAACAATTAAGAAGGGGCACCAACCTGAATGCCAGCATAGCTACACATGTATAAATCAAACTCAGTATCTTGACTAACATGTGAATCCACCATGGTGCCTATATCTAGGACGAAAAATAAAACAGATCCATTTTGTAGACTATTGGAAAAGAAAAGGAAGCTGATAAACTCGAAGCTTTTTACCAGGATGGGATCCGGTGGCTGCCATGTAGGATGGTGAGGGGTGAGGGCGCCGCCGCAGTGGGTGCGGACCGGATCTGGTTGGAGCGCCGTCACTGCCGTGGGAGAGAGGGCACAGGAACCACGGCCGCTGAGATGCCGGTGGAAGAGAAGAGAGAGGATAGGGTTGGACACGATGAGATGCAGTACGGCGAGCACGGGTGCCTGCATCCCGGCCACCATCCGCAGCAGCAGAGGCTGGCGTGCGCGTCCACCACCACGCCCACCTCCACGTCCGCCACTGCGGACGCGCGGCTCGCGTCGTCCGCGACCGCGCCAAAGGTCACGACGGCGTCCTCGCGTTGACGCATCGCGGCGCCGACCCCTCGCTCCGCACCGGCGTCGACGACGCGGCCGCCGTTCCGGTCCCGCCTCGCGGCTGCTGGTCATGGCAGGCAGGGGCGCAAGCGGCCAAGGCGGCCGTAGCTCGCAGGGCGAGGCGCGCAGGGTCAGTGCGTCCTCGCCGTGAGGTGGCCTTGGCGCGCGCAAGCCTGGGCTGGGTCCGGCGAGCTCAGGTGGGCAGGGAACTCGCGGCCGGCGGTGCTGGACGAGCTTGGCCTCGGCCTCGGCGGCGCGGCGGCGAAGGAAGGAGTCGAGCACCACGCGGCGAAGCATGGGGATGTGCGCCCCGGGTAGCAGCGCGCGGGAGAAGTCGGCGGCGGAGCATGGAGAGCGAGACTTCCGAGATTAAAGAGATTGATAGGGGAGACACCACACGTTTGACCCCACGAAATGAAATTGGGCGCTGTTACGAAACTCGCGTTTCAATTTTAACCGATCCCGTGCGGCCTGCGGACGCCCTGCAGGAGCCGCAGGCCGGCTCTGCCATCGCAGCCAACGCCTAGCGAGCTCTTGTTGCCGCCGACTTGTCCGCGTTATCGGAGAAGCAGGTGTCGAGTGTCGCGGCGCCGTGTACGTGGCCGGCGGCCACGATGACGAGAAGAACGCAGGCGGCGGGTACCCGACGCAGGCGCAGGGCCGGTTCAAAGGCTCCCGCGGAGTGCTTCGACCCGCGGCGACGTCGACCTGGACGCCCGTCGTCTAGGACTTGATCGAGGATGGCATGTGCCCGAGAACCTGCTGCAACGCGCCTGCAAGGTCGTCGTCCGAGCGCAGGGCAAAACGGCGATGTCACGGTCGTTCACCTCCGTATATGTGCGACCATGCCCATGCTGTCACGCTACGACATGCGCAGAAGGAAGCTGAACATTGATGGTGACAAAACAACCAAGAAAATGAACATTGTAAAAAACGGGTGAAGTTCCGGTCGTAAAAAGAAAAGAAAATGAACCTCCTCGCAAAACCAAAAGAAACACATGTGCAACGCAAACCAGGAGACTCTCATTTTTTAACTGATCTTTTAAAAGTCAAAGATGGTTTTTAGGTTGATGGTTCCTTCAAAGTAAAAAGTGGGGGAAAGAAGTGAGATTTCTGAAAGACAAAACAAAACCCCTTAGAAGAGGCTTATCCAAATCTTTACAGATTTGTAAAGAAAAGAAGAAGGATGGTACAGTGCCAAATATCTTGTACCACGTAATGTATCATTTAGAAGGGGTTTAGCAAACGGAAATCTCAACTCTTATTATGACATAGTGTCAAAAGTTGTCCCGAGTAATGTCACAATTGATAGAGATTTATTTCAATATAGAACCTTACTAGAATGGCTTGTTCACGGCCTAAATTCCCAACTTTTACCTTTCTTTTCCTATAAATAGAAAACTTTTCAAAAAAGAAAAGTTGCGGGAGTTTTTGTCAAAAAAAGGAAAAGTTTATTGGTTCCTGACACAGGCGCAATTTAGTCTCTCCAAACATTACGTCTATTTATAGTAACTGATGGAATTGAGAAGTTTCCTAAAAGAGAAAATAAGGCTATGTCTTCGCCAGATACTGTTCCAATAAACGTTCATTAAATAGTCGGCCCACGTGTACCATCCTCGAATGGTTGAGACTATAACCTTGTCCCGTTATTAATAACAACAAAAAAACACAAGATGCCGTCCATGATACGATGAGAATCTGCAGATGCCGTGCATGATCCATCCACAAAAGACACACTCGTTTTTTTTTTTTTTTTTGATGACAACTCATCAAAAGACACTCTCGTTGACACAGCAGCCTGGCAGATGCCGTGCATGATCCGGAAAACTGGGCCCGTTGTCCTGATGGCCCGCTCCAGCGTCGATCATCACCCACAAAGGCTTTTAGCCCAGCAGAAACCCCTGAGAGAACGGCCCACCAGACCAAGGCTGGATGGACGGGGCCCTGCACCACAACTCTAGATTAGCGATTCTGATCCAACACATACTCCTCCTCCCAGGTGTGTCTTCTCTCTCCCGACGCGGGTCTCTTGGTTCTTCTTCTTCTTGTTCGCCGCCGCCCCCGCCCCCGCCCCCTACGCCAGGCGCCTACATCTCCATCTTCGGGACCTTCGCCGGCGACGAGCACCCACCAGGTACGCCCATCGCTTTCCGTTCCTGCTGTGCGAAACGGAGCACCCAAACCCAAGTCACGTGTATTCGGATCTGATCTGGGACACCCATGTCGTCCGCCCGTGCTCTCTTGTTGTTCTGCAGGTACAGCAATTAAAGCTTGTGAGATGGCGAGCCGCTTCTTGTTCCGGAAGTTCTCCGACGGGATGTCCAGATCCACAAGCCGCCTCGGCACTCATGTATGTATCTGTTTCTAGGGTTGCCACCGTTCATGTACGAACGAACTCCGGTTGCTCGAAGACTTTTTTGTGTGTGTGTGTGTGTGTGTGTGTGTGTGTGTGATTACTGCTTAATTGCTAGTAGATACCTAGATCATGGATCTGGATTCTCAGACATCCGTATGGTTTGTGGCCACTTCGTAGTGGTTTCTAAATTCTCTTTTCTCCCTGAAAATTGTTGATATTTGGACGAAAAATCCCATCTTGTTTCATCCTTTCAGGGAACGCTCGGCAACATCTTCCATGGTTCTGCAGTTCATCTTCCTGGCATGACAGTTCCAAGTAACCGTGGGATCCATGGATATGTAAGTAGCTACCTTTTACTGTTCGTTGCTCAATTTTCTTTCTTCTTTTTGGAAATACTAGTAGACATGCAAGCCCATGCGCGTGGCTTAAAAAAATCTGTACCGTGTGAACAAAACCAGCAAGCTCTCATGGAGATTCTTTCGTCCAACACCGGATCAAAGCAAATAAAAGTTTGGCAAGGTCAAATGTGACATAGCTTAAGAAATGAAGACCATCTATGTGTAGTACATATTGTAGTCTACAATAACTTGTTGCCTTGTTACAAGGAAGAGCAATATGCTTAACTGATGCACTGGCTTTTCACTATGGATATGCTTAACTGATGCACATGGCAAGGTCAAATGTCAGCTTTCAGAAACCACATAGCGAGCTGCAATAATTCGAAAATACATTGTCAGTTCACAGAAAACCAATAAGTTATTTAATATCCTGAGTCCTATGAACGACTGTGTTGATAGGATATGAACCAGGGTTATCCATGTGCTTTAAACGAATTATCATATATAGGACAACTCTGGAAAGAAATGAGGACTCTAAAGAATCAGACAAACATAAATATTGGTTATTTCAGGTTTCTTTATTAGCAACTTTAGGATTATAGTAGACATGGACATGTACATGTTTATTAAAAATTTTAGTAATAGAGAAATTTTAAAAATAACCTGCCAATCTGTTACCAAATTCATTGTATTAACCTATTCCACACAAATCAATTGCCAAATATGTAAGCCCCATAACCTTGTGTTTTAAATATCTTACCATGGGCAGGCTGAGTTTTTTCCAAATTGGTTAGTGTGTGATGCATTTACATGGGCTAAATTAACTAGACCAACACATTTAAAAAAAAAAACCCAAAATGCAAATCTATAAAACTTGGTTTCCAAGGATGATACTTCTTCTGGGCCAAATTGACTACATGAAGGCTAGGTAAGGTGGTAACAATTGTGATTAAATATATTTCCTTAGTGATGAATGAATATTACAATTGAATTTTTAGAAGCTAGTTCTTATATCATATACTCCCTCCTTTTCAAATTGCAGGCTATGTGGACTTTTTCTATATACATTATTTCTACTATCTGTTTAAAACATAGCATGTAGCAAAAGACACATACCTTGAAAAGCTAAAATGACTTACAATTTGGAATAGAGGGAGTAGAAAACATTCGAGCCAGATCAAATCCAAAGTATATAAAAGCATCCAAGAAAAAAACTGGAAATATTTACCATGCACAGTAGCTTCAGACATCTATTATTAAAGATAACTGAACTGTCAACGACAACTTACCTTTGAGAGGGTAGACACAGACATAATCTTGGCAAAGGAATTCTATGGCTCATCAATATCCCTGTCCACTTCACAGTTGGATTACCAGCTAGCAGCCTGTGGACAAAACTATGCATCATTATATGATAATAGCTATATTTGTTTTCTTAAAGCTATTGTATTAGGAGTGAAACTGGGATGGGTAACTTTTTTAGCCATGAAAATCCAAATTCAATCAGAAATGGTGTGGTAGTCTAGCTACCATTTCTTGACCCTTTTCCTGGTTTCATTTTTAAATGGTCAACTTTCTTGTATTTTACTGGACTCCTTCCTGTTTAGCCAGGACTCCATAGGATTCCCCAAGTGCAAAAGCACCCACAGCATTACATTATACTATTGATTGTACGATAACTTGGTTGATAATCTCAATTTTTAGCCCTTCTTTCTCAAGCATCAATGCAACATGCTGCATCAAGCTACCTTTTACAACTTTCTGAATATTACCTAAGTATCACCCCCTGCATATATTCTTTTGACCAAGTGAGGTTCCTGTATTGACAAAGAAGTCAACTGTTGCAAAGCTGAGAGCGTTGACTTCCATGTCAAACCTGGCTAGACAAGCAATGAACATTGCTTTGGAAAGTTTTTTTTTTGTGAAGAACCTAGCTTTGGTTTCTAAAGTTCTTACCTATGAAACTTAAGGCAAGCAATTATTCCATTCATCTTGCAACTAAACTTAGTGACCTGAAATGTATGTTTGAATCTCTGTTTACTCGGCTGCTTCTTGCACATGACAAATTTCATTTCTTTTTGGCGATGCTATAAGAATGTATCTTTGAGGTTTTAGGATGTTAGTGTGACAAGATTACATCAGCACTCTTATAGTATATATTGGAAGTGTGTTTTCTGACTTCTTTCCTGCATAATGCAGGCTACAAAGTACTTAAAGCAAACATTTTCATCCAGTGCATCTAAGCAGGCTGAAATGGCTGCTAAGCAGGCTCATGATGGAGCTCGCAAACCAGAAATACCATTGTAAGCAAAACTATATCTTTTGGGTCCATTTGGTTGAATCGTGCATGTTTTTTATGTATGAGTAGCTATATCTTTTTTATTGTTTGTTTAATTGCACTTGACCGTGTTTTCTCATCAAAGTTGCTCTCCCTATATCTTCTGTTGTGTTAGAATTTAGGTTGCTGCTGTTAAGTTTCATATGTAGCCTACCTGAACTGGCTTACACAAAATTCTTTGTTATTGTTCCCTTTTTTTAAGGAGAACAGGAAGGGTAAACTCCTCTTCCTGCCATTGCATTGGAACTTAGTTCTGCTCAAAAGGTTAACCACATCAATACTGGAAAATTGACTTTGGTACTAGCTCAATTGAATTGAAAATTATGCAGATCACATGCTGAAAACAAATTTGCTGGTCCATGATAATAAAATTTTGGAATGTCTCCACCGGTGCTTAATGTTGCTTTTTAGGCAAAAGAAAAACCTGGTGATAAACCGAAGCGAAGTTCGTTTTTCTACATTGCCCATTGAGTTGGACACCTTAGTCAAAATCATATGAATTCAAAGCGATATGCAAATTGTATCTGGTAAACTTGTTTGTTCCATATTGCTCTTGTTGGAACTATTGCTGTTAGTTTTACTTTTTATGGTGACAATTGTGCAAAACTGAAACAAAGTGAGAGTATATTTGCTTGTAAGCCAAGAAAAAACCATTCTGCCTTTTGAACCAGCAACTTAGTGCAATGCTTGGTATGTGATCAGCAACGTAGTGCAATACTTGGTATGTGGACTGAAGGATGTCCATTCGTTTCAGCATTTTTTTCTTTTTGATGTGCAGGCGTGGAATTCCACAAAGAGATGTGGACACTACTTTAGCCTTGTTTACTGTTGGTGGTGTTGGCTTCTTCTATATAGTCAGCCATGATGATGTTGGAGGTACCAACAAAGGTTCAAGGTGCAACTGCCAGTGCCATAGTTCAAATGTTAAACAAGATTAGGAGTGGCAAATACTACTGATTGGCTGTGGATGCCCTTTGTTTTCTGTACTTAATAATAATCCCAGGCTCCTAAGATAATGGCAAAGGGACTCTGAAGTCAGCAGCAGTGACTTTGCTTCGAATCTTGTTCTAATCTGTATGTATTTATTATTATTGCGGTTATTATTATATACTTATATCTGGCCCAATGATCCATATATGTCAAAAGTGGGGATCTTGCAAAGGCCCTATGATGCATATCTACGTGTATATATCCATATCTGTATCTATATCTATATCTATATCTACTTCCTCCATATTGGTATTAGAAGTCGTTCTGGTATGGATAGCAAATGAAGTAAAAGAAGTCGTTCTGGCCCTCCGTTGAGAAATTGGATGCTGCTACCCCTCCGCTTTGGCTCCCGCGCCGTGCAGTTAAGAGTTAGTAGCATGTTTCATCTCTTCGCTTCCCTCACCACACGTTAATAGGCCACTGCATGCGGCTCCATTTAATTTCATCGCGTGCCTCTTGCTCACGCTGCTAGCTGCTCGTCGTTCGCCGCTCGTGTTCGCATGAAGAACGTCTCACTAATTATAGCATCAAATTGAGAAAAAAAAACATCCTTCGCTATTTATAGGGAAAGTAAACAAACACATTCATCCAATACTTATTCACGACATGTTTTATTTTTAGGGAAAAAAAAACAAACACACATTCATGGAGTAACTAGACATGGCATGTTTTATTTTAGGAAAAAAAAACCAACGCATTCATGGAGTAGCATCGTGAGCGGAAAAAATTGGTGCGGCGTAGTGCCATGCAAAATTGATCGTAGAGGTCAAAAAAAATATGGCGGCCAAGAGGTTCGAACTCTACACCTCCGGACTCACGCCGCAGAGTGCTTACCAGTCAAGCTGCGAAGGATTGTATAGGGGGTTATTTAATAAGGGCAAAAAAGGAAAACACTCCCATAATTAATCTCTCTTTGGCACTTTTGGTATGCACAATCATGTCCTAAACGACTTCTAATACCAGTATGGAGGGAGTATATGCTTAACCGCATAAATAAAATCAGGTCAAAACCGGATCGGACGTGGATTAAAACAGCCACAACAATCCAAAAAAAGAATACTGCCACGCTAATACAAATTTAATATACGCCAAAACGAATTAACGAATTTAGGATCTGGATGGTAGAAAATCCGAAGAAAAAAAAGCCAAAGAAAAAAAACAGATCCGCCTCTAAATCAATCCAGGAAACAAAAAAAAATTCCAAATCCTACTCAACAAAATCCGGATCGGAATCTAAATCAAGGTTCTTTTCTAGTAATTTTTTTCTTGCACATGGAATTTACAGATATTACACATTACACAATATCTCTACTATAATACAATTCTTTTAAAAAAATGGGAAGCCTGAATCTCACCCCTACCCCACAGGTCAGCCTCAAACTCACCCCTAAACACCCTGGTGCCCTCCCACGACCAGATCGTGAGTTCGAATCATAACAGCGACAAAAAAAAAACATGGTAAGTCTGCCACTTTTTTTCCACGTAAAGGAAGTCTCTGCTGCCAGCCAATCATCCATCTCGGCTCCCCGATCTCATCGTCGACCACCGCCGCCTCCGCAAGCGAATCCGGCGGTTGGGGGGGACGAGGGCGGCTGCCCTCTCTCGACCGAAGCTCACACCGAGATCCCGCGCTCCTCTCCCCTTCTCGAGAAGTCTCTCTCAATCTTCTCTCTCAATCTCTGGTTGAATTGCCTGCCTGCGTGTGCTGATATACCTGATCGGTTTCTGCGCTGTGACCTAGCGGGTAATGCGTGCCAATTTCTAATCCAATTTTTGGCACTCGTTGCATGGTCCAGCAGATTGCAGCCGTCGGCAATCGATCGGGCCCTGCAGATTGAAGCCGTCAGCCAGATTACAGCCGTCGGCAATCGATCGGGTCGTGCAGATTGAAGCCATCGGCCGGTACGTGCTCTAATCTGTAGTAACTCGTGGAGCTTTTGCTTGATGCATGCAGGAGGGCATAGGAAGAAGCTTCTGAACAAAGATGGTGCGTCGGAATCAATGGTACGAGTTACTGCAGATTAGAGCACGTACCGGCTGTATATATATGTATATGTTTATATAATCCTGCTAGCTAAAGATCGATGCATATATGTTCTTATTCTTTTTATTTGTATGGGATGAATTTTTGGAAGAACTTTTTTTAAAGTCTTCCAAGTATGGGTCTATGGGATGAATTTTTGTTCTCTGTATTTGTCCCGACCTAGCCCAGCAGTTTGTCGGAAAAAAAAAAAAGACCTGGCCCAGCAGATTGCAGACGTCCGTGATCGCTACGGAGGCTGGTACTTGCTCTGATCGTATTGAAGCCATCAGGTACGTGCTGCAATCATAACTAGATCACTAATTATCATGTTTCCTTCGGTTACACACTTATCTCTTATCCATATTCGAATGGATATTCAGACCTATTGATCATACGAATTAACAATTGTTAGTAACCAACAAGTCCATCTGAGATATATATCCTTGGTTGGTACAGTACTACATTTTTCTTGGATCCACCATTATTGGTGTCTCTGCGTGCTATAATAATTTTAGAGTAAGTCTTTCTAAAATAATCTGTTCTCTTCTAATATAAAAGATATTGTCATTGTCCATTATAGAATTGCTACCATAAGTAATTTGTTCCTTGTCTTGTTTTATAGCAAAGAGTGGGTCAGCATACGGCCACATCCAATTTCTTTTAAGTTTTAGGAAAATTATAAATATTTTAGATAGGATACAAGGTTGGATTATAAAAGCACTGGTAATCACTTTTTATTTTTTTTCAACTTTGATATAACAAAAACAGTTATTTGATTGTATTTATGAGCATCCCTAAGATAAAGTCGTAGCGTTAGCACGGGTTCTATCACCTTCATATATATGTGAATTCTGGGTCATAATTATAATACCCAAAGGACCCAACTAGATTGAAGAAACCTAATATGTTTTCGGAATTAAAATAACAGACAATGAACGTGGACCATGCTAAATCTCATATTTGTCTATTTCAAAGCAAACCACAAAACAGAATGAGGGAAAATAAATGCCTAGGTTTGGCACATCATTCAATGCTAATCACGCACACAACAAGTTTTTCTTTTGGGTTGCAAGATAGTCTGTTGATCTTGTGTGAGATGTGCTATGAAGTAATATGGGACTTGATGAAAGGTCACAATGGCTAGAGAGGGGGTTGAATAGCCTAATAAAACTAGACAACCCAAATTAGATAGCAAGGCGGCAAATGTGCAAGGCTAAAGCTTCGACTACTCTATGCAAGCCAACCTAAACAATGCAAGGCTACTCAATTCAAAACACAACAACCACGGTGATCAAACTACACAATGTCGGTTCACCGAAACCAACCAAGCAATTCTACCCACGGGATTTACTCTACACAATGAGTGGTTCCCGACCGACCACAACAAGTAGTTCTACCCACGGGATTTAAACTACTCAAAGAGTGGTTCCCGACCGACCACAACAAGCAATTCTACTTTGCGGAAAGTAGGGAGGTGATAGAAATTTATACCGCCGCGAAGAGTAGAAAATGGCCAATCGCCCAATCACCTAGAGAGCTCAAGCACAATCACAAGGAGGTCGAAGCCTCGGCAATCACAAATCAACACAATGATTTTTTACCGAGGTTCACTTGCTTCCCGGCAAGCTACTCCTCGTTGTGGCGATACACTTGCTTGGTGAGTTGCCCGCTCAATTGGCTCGGTGCCAAAGACCCCAATGGGGAGCCGCAATCTCCACACAAGACAAGGATCCACAAGCCACGAGCAATCCACTAGAGTATCCTTTCGCGAACTCCCGTGGGGAAGGATCAAAAACCCCTCACAAGAACCCAGTGTGGCCTCGAACAATCTCCAACTCGAGCTCAACCACCACCTGCTGCTCCAAACCGTCTAGGTGACGGGAATCACCGAAGAGTAACAAGAATCCGCAGCTCACTCGATGAACAAGTGCCTCTAGATGCAACTCTCAATGCAACGCACTTGAATCCTCACTCAAATCTCTCAAGAGATGATCAAGAATCAAAGAGATGAGTGGGAGAGGGAGTCTCTTGCTCTCAAATGCTCAGGAATGAAAGAAATGGCCAAGAGAAAGCTCCCCAAACCGTCACATGCTCTATTTATAGCCCAAGGCACAAATAGAGTCGTTGCCCCCCACGGGCAGGGCAAATGAACGCGCCGGACGCGTCCTTTGTCCGGCCGGACGCGTTCGGCGCTCACTCGCGCCTAGCCGTTAGGTTCAAAACGAAGTGCCACGTCAGCGTCCGCCGTTGCTCTGCACTGCGCGTCCGGCGCCTTCCATCGAGCGCGTCCGGCGGTCGCGGGCAGCCAGGTTCCTCTCTGCGTCGCGTCCGGTGTCCTCCGGACGCGTCCGGCGCCGCCACGCTGCGCGTTCGAGGACCCCGACGGCCGAAGACCCTCTCTGGGTAGCGTCCGGCGCCCATCGAGCGCGTCCGGCGCTCCCCGTAGCGGGCGTCCCGGCGCCGCCGCGACGACGGCCTTCTTTCTCGTGCCGCGTCTGATCCCCAAGCACCGCGTCCGGCGCCGTCCACAGGACGCGTCCGGCGCGTGCAAATGAACCAGACTTGGCTTCTCGTCGTCGATGAATCGCCGTCTTCGATCCCATGACCATTCCACTTGTCTTGGGTGCCAACTCCCGCAGTGTAGATCTCATCTCAAGCACCGGAGTTAGCGTATCATCTCATGATCACGTCGACAAGTGTTAGCACTCTAGTTAGCCTCTCATGCATCATGCCGAGTCAAACCTAGAGGCACTTAGGACCGCGAATGAACCGAGGAAAGCCCTCTTGATAGTCGGTTATCGATCCTAAATGTGGTCACACTCGCTAGGTGTCTTGACCACCAAACCGGAAAGCCCTATCAAGTATACCTTCGCCTTGATCTCCATGGACCTCCGTCGGAGCTTGATCACTTCACATGCACCATGTTCATCACCATGATCGCCATGCTCCATCATCCACCGTCACGTTGCTATGTGTCTAACAACACTTAGAGCAAAGCATTAACAACGTTGAGTGTCATTAATTACCAAAACCAAACCGGAGCTTTCAATCTCCCCCTTTTTGGTAATTGATGACAACCCTTCGACAAACTCACAAAGATATGGAAATTGAATTCAATATGAAATTGAATTGCTTGCCCAAGACATTTTGATCATGAATCTTGGATTGGACAAGCATTTCAATTCCGGTTTTGGTAGTGGTAGCTCCCCCATGTGTGCATCAAATGTTTGGTCGATTTTCAAGCACACATGCATAGATGAAACTTTGTGAGAGTTACCACAACCAAAATGGTACTAAGGTTTATAGAATTGACCTTTGAAGCGTGATACCAATCGGAGTGCGATAATAAACCTTCCTTAGCACCATGGGAATCTAGACATCATCAAAACTCAAAATACCTCATGAGATCACATTATAAGCAAGGTATTTTGAACAAGAGAAACTCTATGTCTAGAAACCACCTATGCATGCTAGTACTTCATTTCATCAATCAAGTTCTATACTAGCATTACACCAAACAAGCATGAATATTGAATTTAGCTTGCGATGCTCCATATCATCATGAATGCACACACAATATGCAACAAATAGTCTATGAGCTTGCTCCCCCTATTTGTGTGCTCATGGTTGGGTCATATCATAAAAATTGATCCCCTTCCATTGCTCTTTGTGACTTATTTCTCCCCCTTTGTCAACAATCACCAACAAGGGTGCATAAGATGAGAGAAACAAGTCAATCAACTATGGCCAAATCTAAATCACATGCCTAGAAAATGTATCTCGGTTTGAACCAAGGGCAAGTTTCTTCACACCTCATAAGAATAAGGATTATCTTGACCATGTTGAGATACACATCATGAGCAAGTGCTAAAGATTCAACACTAGGTTCACAAGCTCACAAACAAGTCATATGCCACCACTAGATCAAATCAAGCATAGAAACAATAATGGTGCCATATATCCTTTAAATTCATTTGATTTGCAGTGAATGACCCTAGAAAGATGCACATGTATACATGTCTACACAACTAGCAAAGGATGCATGAGATGCAACAACCAACTTTACCCTTATGTTGGAGGAGAGGCATGTCATATATGGGGTGCATCAATCCATGTTGGAGAAGCTAAGTATGTTCAACTCATTCCTCAACTTGCAAAATCTTTTCTCATCAAGAGGCTTGGTGAATATGTCGGCTAGTTGATCTTCGGTGCCAATGCTTTCAATGCTCACATCTCCCTTTTGTTGATGATATCTAATGAAGTGGTGCCTCACATCAATGTGCTTGGTTCTAGAATGTTGAACCGGATTGTTTGTCATCTTGATTGCACTTTCATTGTCACAAAACAAAGGCACATGCTTGAACTTGATCCCATAGTCCTTCAAGGTGGCTTTCATCCATAGCAATTGTGCACAACAATTCCCCGCACTAATATATTCGGCTTCGGTGGTGGAAAGTGCCACACTATTTTGCTTCTTTGAAGACCATGACACAAGAGATCTTCCTAGCACTTGGCATGTTCCACTTGTGCTCTTCCTATCAATCTTGCAACCGGCATAGTCGGAGTCGGAGTATCCAATCAACTCAAAGCTTGACCCCTTGGGATACCAAAGACCAACATCTTGAGTACCCTTCAAGTATCTCAACACCCTCTTGCTTGCCGTCAAGTGACTCTCTCTTGGAGAAGCTTGAAATCTTGCACACATGCACACACTAAACATGACATCCGGCCTTGATGTGGTCACATATAGCAAGCTTCCAATCATTGATCTATATAGTTTTTGCTCAATCATTTTGCCACTATCATCAATGTCCAAGCCACCATTGGTTCCCATGGGTGTACTAATGGTCTTAGCATCTTGCAACCCAAACTTCTTGATCATGTCCTTGATATACTTGCTTTGACTCACAAAGGTGCCATTCTTCATTTGCTTGATTTGAAGACCAAGGAAGTAGCTCAACTCTCCAAGCATTGACATCTCAAACTCACTAGCCATCATCTTAGCAAACTCTTCACAAAAGAATTGATTTGTTGATCCAAAGATGATATCATCCACATAGATTTGCAACACAAACAAGTCATCTTCTATCTTCTTGGTGAAGAGAGTGGTGTCAACTTTGCCCATCTTGAAGCCTTTGGAGATGAGAAAATCCCTCAATCTTTCATACCATGCCCTTGGAGCTTGCTTCAAGCCATACAATGCCTTCTTGAGCTTGTAGACGTGGTTGGGCTTCTTGTCATCTTCAAAATCGGGAGGTTGTACAACATACACTTCCTCATTGATGAAGCCATTGAGAAATGCACTCTTCACATCCATTTGATAGAGCTTGATGTTGTGAGCACAAGCATAGGCTAATAGGATTCTAATTGCCTCCAATCTTGCCACCGGTGCATATGTTTCTCCAAAGTCAAGACCCTCAACTTGTGTGTAACCTTGAGCCACTAGTCTTGCTTTGTTCCTCACAACTAGGCCATCTTGATCTTGCTTGTTCTTGAAGACCCACTTGGTTCCAATCACATTGTGCTTCTTTGGCCTCTCAACAAGCTCCCAAACTTCATTCCTAGTGAAGTTGTTCAATTCCTCATGCATGGCATTTATCCAATCCGGATCCTTCAATGCTTCTTCAAGCTTAGTTGGCTCAATGAATGACACAAAGGAGTAGTGCTCACATATGCTAGCCAATCTTGATCTTGTTTGCACACCTCTCTGAAAGTCACCAATGATACGATCTAGAGGATGATCTCTTGCAATGTTTGAAGGTTGAAGAACTAGCTCATTTGCATTGCTTGCTTAACCTTGATCTTGATCTTCATGTTGAGTACCACTTGTGCTTGCCTCATTGGAATCATCAATCACAACTTGAGTTGGCACTTGCACCCACCATCATCCATTTGCCTTGGCCTAATGTCACCAATGTCCATGTGTCTCATTGCATTGCTCAATTTATCTCCACCCACATCATCTTGATTTTGATCTCCAACTTGAGAGCCTTGGGTTTCATCAAATTCAACATCATGAACCTCTTCAACTAGCCCACTAGCCAAGTTCCACACTCTATAAGCCTTGCTAGAGGTAGAGTAGCCAAGAAGAAATCCCTCATCACACCTCTTGTCAAACTTGCCAAGTCTTTGTCCTTTCTTGAGTATGTAGCACTTACAACCAAAGACCCAGAAGTAAGCAATATTGGGCTTCCTTCCATTCAAGATTTCATATGGAGTCTTCTCTAACTTCCCATGGCAATAGAGGCGGTTGCTATAGTAGCAAGCCGTGTTGATAGCATCACTCCAAAACTTCTCACTCACATTGTACTCAAGTAGCATAGTTCTTGCCATCTCAATCAAGGTCCTATTCTTCCTTTCAACTACACCATTGGATTGGGGAGTGTAGGTTTGGTGAGAATTGATGCACAATTCCAAGCTCATCACACAACTCTTCAACTCTTGTGTTCTTGACTTCACTCCCATTGTGAAAAGCCCTTGTTTGGTTTTGATAATTGAGTGACCCATTGTCACTTCTAATCTTCTTGATGGTAGTGTCAAACTCATTTTGCACCCTCTTGACAAAAGACTTGAATAGATCATAGACTTCACTCTTGTCATAGAGAAAGAACACCCATGTGTATCTTGAGTAGTCATCCACAATCACAAATCCATACTTGTTGCCCCCAATTGAAGTGTAGTGGGTTGGGCCAAACAAATCCATGTGCAACAACTCAAATGCTCTTGAAGTTGACATCTCATTCTTCTTGGGATGTGAGTTCCCATGTTGCTTGCCGGCTTGACATGCACTACAAGGTCTATCCTTCTCAAATGTGATATCATTCAAGCCTCTCACTAGATCATGCTTCACCAACTTGTTCAATTGCTTCATGCCAACATGTCCAAGGCGCCTATGCCATAGCCATCCCTTGCTTGACTTGCCAATCAAACATGATGAAAGTTGAGCTTCACTAGCATTGAAATCCACCAAGTACAAGCTTCCATGCCTAAACCCCTTGAAGATGATATTTGAATGATCCTTGCTCACAACCTCAACTTGCTTTTCATCAAATATGCACTTGTAGCTAAGATCACACAATTGTGCCACCGACAAAAGATTGAAGTTCAAAGTATCAACTAGCAACACATTGGAGAGATCCTTCTCATTTAAAATTGCAACCTTTCCAAGCCCCATGACATTACCCTTGCTATTGTCACCAAATGTGATGGAGTTGAATCCACCATTGTCATTCTTGTCAAGTGATTTGAACATACTATCTTCACCGGTCATATGATTTGATGCACCACTATCAAGCACCCAATGCCTCCCTCCGGCTTTGTAATTGACCTACAAGAAGACATCAAGCTTTAGGTACCCATTTTTGCTTGGGTCTTTGAAGGTTAGTCACTAGAGTCTTTGGTACCCAAATAGCTTTCTTCTTTGAGCTCATCCATGGTGTACCAATGAATCTAGCACTCACACCACACTTACTCTTAACAAGCATGTAAGAAGCATTTAACTTGTAAGAGGAAGCACTAGTGTTCTTGTTCTTGCATGCATGCTCTAGATGACCCACTTGTTTGCAACTCTTGCAATAGCTACCATCGTTCTTCACAAAACAAGTCTTGTGAGGAGCAAAGGCGGCTTTGCCTTTCTTGGGGGTATAGCCCAATCCCTCTTTGTAGAGAGAAGCTCTTTAGCTACCCAAGCACATAAGCAAGCGGTCCTCACCACCATAAGCCTTAGCCAAGGTGTGGTTGAGCTCCTTGACTTCCTTCTTAAGTGACTCATTCTCAACTACTAGTGTAGAATCACATGCATGACCAACACTACTAGATGAACTAGAGGCATAAGAGCATGAAGGGTCAAGTGATGCAACAACAATTGAATCATCAAGTGAATCACATGATGTAGACACATCTTTCTTCTCTATGATCACTACTTGTGATTGCACTTTCTCTTGCTTCTCAACTAGAGAAGAATGAGCTTTTTCAAGCTTGGAGTGAGTAATCTCTAGCTTCTTATGGTCTACCTTTAGACTCTCATAAGAGGCCCTCAACTCCATAAGTTCTTTCTCAAGGTTTTGTTTATCCTTGTGCAAGCCCCTACATTCTTTCCTGGAGTCATTGAAAGCACCTTTACAATCCTCAAGCATGACCCATAGTTCTTCTTTTGTGGTGTCATCATCATCATCACTCTCATCATCACTATCGGGTGGAGGTTGTACCTTAGTGGCCTTGGCCATGAAGCAAGATGATGGAGCACCAAATAGAGAAAGCTTCTCTTGAATGGCAATGCTTGCATGCCCCTTCTTCTTCTTCTTCTTCTTGGAATCATCATCTTCATCACTTGAGGAAGATGAATCACTCTCCCAAGTTGTCACATGAGATTCACCCTTCTTCTTCTTGTGAGAGGAGTCTTTCTCCTCCTTCTTCTTCTCTTGCTTCTTCCTCTCCTTCCTCATGGCATCTTCATCATCACTTGCATAAGGACACTTGGCAATGAGATGATCCTTGCTATTGCACCGGAAGCACTTCATGGGACGGTCACTAGACTTGGATGAGCTTCTCTTGCTCTTGGACCGGTACCCCTTCTTCATGAGCTTCCCCATTCTCTTCACAAGGAGTGCCATTTGTTCACTCACTTCTTCTTCTTGCCCACTTGAGCTAGAGCATGGTTCATCTTCACTTGAAGACTCTTCTTTCTTCTTCTTGCCCTTACTCTTGGATGATGTGGCCTTGAATACCACGCTCTTCTTGTCATCATCCTTCTTCTCATTCTCCTTCTTCTTTTTCTTCACCAACTCTTCCTTCTCATGATCTTCTCTAAATTCATCATCGGCCATGATCTCTTGAAGGACTTGGTTGGGTGTTGGCTTCTCCTTCATGGTTGTCTTCACCATGACGGTCTTCAACATGTCAAATCTCTTGGGAAGACACCTCATGAACTTGGTGGAGAATTGAGAGTCCTTGATTTCTTCCCCAAGTCCCTTAAGCTCATTGACAATGACTTGGAGCCTATGGAACATCTCCGGCACACTCTCATCCTCCTTCATTGAGAAGCTTGCAAACTTCTCTTGCAACATGTAGGCTCTTGCGGTCTTGACACTTTCGGTGCCCTCATAAGCTTCTTCTAGCTTCTTCCAAATGTCATGAGCCACCTCAAGGTTCTTGATGAGCTCAAAAGCTTTATCATCAAGTGCCTCATGGAAAGCACTCACGGCAATGTCATTTGCTTGTTGCTTCTTCTCTTCGGCCGGTGTTGGCACCGCACCCTCAACAAGCTCAAACTTTGTCTCCACTACTTTCCACACCTCAAGGTTGATTGACTTGAGATGACTCTTCATCTTGAGCTTCCATTTGGCATAGTCATCACCTCGAAATGATGGTGCCTTCTTGGTGTTGTTGATATGCATAACCATAGCCATTGCTTCACCGTAGGATGTTAATCCAACTCAAACAAACGGTGCCCGGCTCCGATACCACGTGAACGGTCACAATGGCTAGAGGGGGGGTGAATAGCCTAATAAAATTTCTAGCAAAAGCACTAGACACCAAATTAGACAGCAAGGCGGCAAATGTGCAAGGCTAAAGCTTCGACTACTCTATGCAAGCCAACCTAAACAATGCAAGGCTACTCAATTCAAAGCACAACAACCACGGTGATCAAACTACACAATGTCGGTTTACCGAAACCAACCAAGCAATTCTACCCACGGGATTTACTCTACACAATGAGTGGTTCCCGACCGACCACAACAAGTAGTTCTACCCACGGGATTTAAACTACTCAAAGAGTGGTTCCCGACCGACCACAACAAGCAATTCTACTTTGCGGAAAGTAAGGAGGTGATAGAAATTTATACCGCCGCGAAGAATAGAAGATGGCCAATCACCGGTGGAGTTGCCAATCACCTAGAGAGCTCAAGCACAATCACAAGGAGGTCGAAGCCTCGGCAATCACAAATCAACACAATGATTTTTTACCGAGGTTCACTTGCTTCCCGGCAAGCTACTCCTCGTTGTGGCGATACACTTGCTTGGTGAGTTGCCCGCTCAATTGGCTCGGTGCCAAAGACCCCAATGGGGAGCCGCAATCTCCACACAAGACAAGGATCCACAAGCCACGAGCAATCCACTAGAGTATCCTTTTGCGAACTCCCGCGGGGAAGGATCAAGAACCCCTCACAAGAACCCGGTGTGGCGTCGAACAATCTCCAACTCGAGCTCAACCACCACCTGCTGCTCCAAACCGTCTACGGTGACGGGAATCACCGAAGAATAACAAGAGTCCGCAGCTCACTCGATGAACAAGTGCCTCTAGATGCAACTCTCAATGCAACGCACTTGAATCCTCACTCAAATCTCTCAAGAGATGATCAAAAATCAAAGAGATGAGTGGGAGAGGGAGTCTCTTGCTCTCAAATGCTCAGGAATGAAAGAAATGGCCAAGAGAAACCTCCCCAAACCGTCACATGCTCTATTTATAGCCCAAGGCACAAATAGAGCCGTTGCCCCCCACGGGCAGGGCAAATGAACGCGCCGGACGCGTCCTTTGTCCAGCGTCGGACGCGTTCGGCGCTCACTCGCGCCTAGCCGTTAGGTTCAAACGAAGTGCCACGTCAGCGTCCGCCATTGCTCTGCACTGCGCGTCCGGCGCCTTCCACCGAGTGCGTCCAGCGGTCGCGGGCAGCCAGGTTCCTCTCTGCGTCGCGTCCGGCGTCCTCCGGACGCGTCCGGCGCCGCCACGCTGCGCGTTCGAGGACCCTGATGGCCGAAGACCCTCTCTGGGTAGCGTCCGGCGCCCATCGAGCGCGTCCGGCGCTCCCCAGAGCGGCGTCCGGCGCTGCTGCGACCACGGCCTTCTTCTGTGCCGCGTCTGATCCCCAAGCACCGCGTCCGGCGCCGTCCACAGGACGCGTCCGGCGCGTGCAAATGAACCAGACTTGGCTTCTCATCGTCGATGAATCGCCGTCTTTGATCCCATGACCATTCCACTTGTCTTGGGTGCCAACTCCCGCAGTGTAGATCTCATCTCAAGCACCGGAGTTAGCGTATCATCTCATGATCACGTCGACAAGTGTTAGCACTCTAGTTAGCCTCTCATGCATCATGCCGAGTCAAACCTAGAGGCACTTAGGACCACGAATGAACCGAGGAAACCCCTCTTGATAGTCGGTTATCGATTCTAAATGTGGTCACACTCGCTAAGTGTCTTGACCACCAAACCGGAAAGCCCTATCAAGTATACCTTCGCCTTGATCTCCATGGACCTCCGTCGGAGCTTGATCACTTCACATGCACCATGTTCATCACCGTGATCGCCATGCTCCATCATCCACCGTCACGTTGCTATGTGTCTAACCACACTTAGAGCAAAGCATTAGCAACGTTGAGTGTCATTAATTACCAAAACTAAACCGGAGCTTTCACTTGATTGTTGCCAACTCTGAATGCCTTCAGGTTCTGAAGAGTAACTGCAAGAAGCCAGGAACTCATCAAGGGCGCTCTTCTTTCTGCCCTATATAGTATGGAATTCTGATCATTCGGCCACAAGATTGGGTTGTATGATGCTGAAGGTCCGATTCGACTCGTGAATTTTATTTTATTCCTCTGGGCTTAGAAGAAGATGGTTGCCTATTCCTGTTGCCCTTGAAGATGACATGCCCCTACTTTGTTCATCATATTCAAATATGGAATAGCATCTATGTCTGATAGCATATAAGGATTATTCCACTGTACCATAATCAGGTAGGTGAAGATGTGGTTGAACTACAAACAAACAACTATGGAGAAGCAAGCAGGTCTGGACATGCATGTAGCTGCATTGGTGGGTATCCGCAGATTTTTTGTACTTTGTTAATCGTACCTGGTAAGTCTTCGCTTTTTACCAAGCTTCTGAATATGCAACTTTACCATACGATTCTTGATGATTTACGATTGGTGATGTCAATATTACAGGCAGAGCTCTCAGTTGGAATTCCGCCATGAGAAAGGAGCACACATTGGCGGTGTCACAGATTTTCCTAGACAATCTTGACAGGACAGGTTTGGATGCATGGTCGTTTCAGCATTAGGCATGGATTTTGCTCTCTCCAGCTCATGGTTGCACCACTCATAGCTCCTACCAAGCCCAGACTGATATTTGAGACTACAGATTACTACTTTGCAAATATGTGGCTCTTGACCTCCTGTGATTTATTAATTTGTCAGATTCTGATTCGACTTGCTATTTGCAGAAATTTATTGCCATTTTCCCTGACGGTAGAGCAGCTGCCCTTCTTCTTCTCAAGTATCAGTGGAAAGATGCACAATTCAAGCGTGCCTTCTTCTTCTCAAGTATGAATGGAAAGATGCACAATTCAATTGCTATTTTTTGTTCATATATGTATTTTTGTGCCCGGCATCTTCTCTACTATAATGCACCAATCACCTCCAGACTGGTCGCGGCTGCCGCGGCGAAGTGCCCGGTGGCTGGGGAAGAGGAGAAGGGCGTGCCAGTGCCCTCGGAGGACACAGAGGTGGGTCTAGGGCCACGAGCCAGTGACGATGACGCGTCTTAGCGGCCTCTGAAGCACGCCAAGGTGTGGATCTCATTATTTATTTGCATATTATAAATTCTAAAGAAAATATCATGCTCTAGATGTCATTTGCTTAAGAAAAGTGATCGATAAGGCTGCTGGTTCATATGGTTATATGAACATCAGGACATCTTAACGATCCTGGTTCATATTTTTTTTACTAAATAATCTACGATTATTCATGGTAGTATAGTGATTTTTAGGATTTTCTATCCTGATTACACGTCCAGATACTAATGTATCTCCAATACAACTCATGCATTTTCTCTAATTTGATTTTGTGGATACATCAGTCTCTTAAGATTGTTTGATGAGCAGTACCAACTTCCATGGAAAGAGTAACGCCTTTGTGTAGGAGTTTTACTCTCTTTGCTTAAGATTTTTTAGTGATGCCCCTGTCTGTAGAAATCTTCTTTCTGGTATGAAGCATCGTGCCTGGAATATTCCTTGCTCTGTTATTCCCCTATTAGTTTGCCAAATGATCACAACTCTTAAAAGAGTGATTATCCATGCTTTTCTCATGCTAAGTAAACTACTAGCATTAACAGATAACAGATTGTGCAATGACAGTAGCAATTATATGGTCATGCCTCTGAGCCAGACAGCCAGTACATCTACCTTTCCTTTATTGTTGTTCTTAGATTGTTCTATAAGAGATTGAAAAATTGTAGACAGAACACTGGTTAAATGGCTTGCTCTCTGCATATATATGCCGGATATGTTGTAAGGTTCTAGCTATTTCTAAATTTGAAGATGGAAGAAGATTTTGCAGCTTCCGAAAATTTGAAAATGGAGGCGCTATGTCACCTTTCTTGTACCCTTTTTTTATATAAATTGTTCTAAGAAATTTTATCGATGGGAATTGAACATCTTTCAGATTAATTGGAGACTGCATCTACTTTTATCAACTCATGGTGCATCCCAATAGGTGGTATTGCTACGCATGGTGCATCCCAATAGGCTGGTGGCGAAATATGCCCTCCCCGCCGGCGAGATCCCGACTTAGCTGCCGCCGGAGACCAAGCAGATCCCGACTTGCCGCCGCTGTCGGATCCCTGCTCGGCGTGCTCCGGGCTCGGGACCTCGAACACGACCACCACGTCCGCCTGCAGGGCCTCGACGCCGGTGATCTCGCGCAGGCCGCCGGAGCTGGTCTCCGCCGCCCCTAGCAGCGCTCGTCGCTCCCTCCGCAGCTATGGCGAGTGAACACAGGCGAATCGTCGCCTGAAATTCAAACTGACGTGCAGTTGCGCGGCACGTACAGTCCAGAAAACCGAACGCTTCTCCTCGTGCGGCAGCGCCATGAACCTCCTTCAATCCTGGTCCATGGCGTTGAGGTCGCCGATCTTGCGTGTCGCAGCCCGATGCAGTAGCTGGCGTGCGTGGTGCAGACCCTCCTCATGTTCCAGCTCGGTTCGCAGAGGCTGCCGAAGAGCTTGGGGGTAAGGAACTCATCCTGATGCCGAGCTCGGCGACGTGGTGGTCGCGCTTGATAGCGTTGAGCGCGTTCTGGTAGCGCAGCACCGGGTGGCGCTCCCGCGCCGCCGCTTACCAGAACTTGTAGAACTCGGTCGTCTCCGTGTTAGAGCGCACATATACACCGTCGGGCGCGTTGCTCGGGTCGCTAGTGAAGTGGTCGCACGCGATCTGGAACTGGAAGTCCCCGCGTCCGTGTAGAAGAGCGGCAGCGGCCAGCGGGTTCCTGAACCACGCGATGTCCGTGTCCTGAAACAGTGAAACGTACGTACGTTCAGAGATCGATCAGATCCGGTGCTCATCGGAATAATGCGTTTCATGAACAGCTTTGCATCAGAAGATTGAAGAATTACCATGAACACGAAGCTGAAGCCTTTCTCAAGAAGTTCCCTGAGGAAATTGATCCTCCTCCAAATCATCTTGAGGTAGCCGTAGGTCATGTGACGAGGTTCTGCTGCCCGGAGAAGTCGACGCCGTCCGTGACGAGCACGAAGCAGTGGCGGTGAACCTTCCTGCAGCGCACGTGCGCCATCGTGTCCAGCAACACGATGACGAGGTGGTCCAGCAGCTCGCTGGTGCTCTCTCACCGGACAGGAAGCTCCCCAGGAAGACGTCCAGCACGGAGCCTGGCTCCGAGCACGCCGAGTTCAGCGTCGAGCGTCGTCAGGTTCAACAATGGATTATCGTATCGTTGGGCATCGCAGCCGCCGTCAGGACTCGCTCCAGCGGTCCAGCCTCGCGTCCTCGCTGTCCGGCACGAACGCAGCTGCAACTCAGCTATGTGGGGAATCCCGTGGCACTTGTGCTGGATTTTGCAGCAGCGTGGTGCCACGATGATGACAACTCCGCATGGTGAACCCTGCCAAGCCCAGCAGAAAACGAGCCTCAGCGCGTGCCCGCTTACAAGCAAGCGGCACCAGCCCAGCAGAAAACGAGCCTCTGCGCGCGTGCCCGCTTATAAGCAAGCGGCACCATAAATGAACAGGAACATCACTCTATAAGCCGCGCAGCTGGCAAAGCTGGCAACAGTGAAACCTGGACTCGCATCCACGCACCAACACATCGGGGCAACTTATAAAATATGAAGATTTAGATAACCTACACAGATGTCATAAAGGAACTTTCTTCAAATCTTCAAATAAATAAATACATCCAATGCAGTCATTCAACACAAAAAGTAGCCACACAACATTTTTTCCTGAAGTCTTGACTCTTAACAGGTTGAAGCCGATTTTGCTGCAGCTTGTTCGAATTTAATCTACAGTACCATTTGATTCAAAAGTTAGAAACGTGGCTGCAGCGAAATGACCCATAATAAAATGTACTATATGAAATTGTTCATTAAACGGAAATTACTAACCATTTATATAGGCTCAACACAGATAACGCCACGGCAGCAAAAAATCCCCAACTGATACCCCTCAGCTTTTTGAATTGTCCCTCAGTGAGTGCACACCTGAAACAAGATATTGACACAAAGTTACAAACTGGAAGCTCTAATTTTCACTAAAAAAACATCTAATGAACCTGCAAGTAATTTCTTACTCTGTAGCAGACTTGTGAGTTTTAAATTGCTCATCCAGCGATTTAATTTCATTGTCAACTTTTGCTTGGTCAATACAATACTGCATGCAACAAAAAAAAGTTCAGCAATGACAATATAGATCAATGCTCATAGGTAATAGGGTGTAAATTAAATTACTGCTCAAATAGACACCTTCAAGCTCTTCTCGTCAGACTCTTTCTTCAGATCATATCTGAAGCGAGTCATCTCCTCATCCATCCTATTTTTCAAAAAAAAAGTTAAACATTAGTGTTCTCCATCATATTTAATATGACAGCCTGATATATGTCACTGAGCTGACGGAGGAGAGCTTTTCAGATAGCAAACTACCTCATTTTGTGTTCAAGAAGGGCTTCATCCATCTTCAAACTTAGGTCGGACATAGCTTTCTCATAACTTACTGTTAAGTCCTGCATAGCCTTGTTGTGTTCCTCAACGCTTATGAATGTTTCACTCGCCGAATGCTTGGACTGGCTCTGCATATGTACATCAATTAAAAGTTTAACTACAACTGTTAACTTAATATTAGGTGACTTTGTACCTAAAAAGACACACACGCCAGCCAAATATTTTTAAAAACAACAACTACAGCCCAACATATGAACGATAACATCTGAACAATACAGCATTTGTTAAGTGGATTACATGTCCAGCCCTCGGGATCCCAAATTCCAGATCTACGCACATTTCCTACTACTAAATCACACTGTAAACCTTTGGTGGTAAAGAGTTTAAAGGGGTGTGAACTAGCTCGTCGAGGCAATGATGGTTGCTTGAATGAGTGATTGGATAGGATAAATACTAAGTGCAGAATAAAACAGAAAGGATAAATCTTAAATGAAATTAAGACTAAGCAGACACACTGTGTTGGAACAATGCAAAGAACAGTGAAATAATGATACGATGCATACAACTTGCAGGCATTCCTAAGAGTAATATGCTCCCTCCCAAGTTTCTGAGTGGCAAGGATCAAATTGAGACATGAAGGAACAAATAATTTAAGAGCTGCCTCCAGAAATTCCAAAGAAATGCAGCTCAATCCAAATTCCCTAAAAGGACAGCAAGTACTGCAGCCAGACTCAAATCCCTGCCTGGTGGTTTGCTTGAGCAGACATCAATATCAATGACATGTTACACAAAATACAAAACAGGACAAAGGGATTATGTGCACAAAAATCAAACAACAGCTATACTTATGCAGTATATTAATCATCCCTCCACTCAAAGCAAAAAAATCACCAATTAAAATAGGTGCTTAATCTAGCACACTTGTTGCTATGCTTAATCTAACACACAATATCCCGCAAATACTGAACAATCTGTAGTACCACACTACCATAGGGTGCAGCTGTGCTACCTCTGCCTGCCAATATTCAGTACCAGTTGTTGCTATGCTTGCAGGCATAGGTCCAATCTACACAGGACACCATTAGCGGAAACACAAGACACACGAACCAGCTCCAAACCAAATCATGTAGATACAAAATGAGCCCAATGTAAAGGGGTGGATTACAATGGCAGCGCACCTTACAAAGCAAATCTAAAGCAAGTTCCTACGAATCGAGATTAAATCACCATGAATCGGGAGTAGTAGTGAGCACAAATCTAGACAAGCGCACCTCGTAGCGAACTTGTGCGAAAGAAACGAAATCACACGTGTGCCCAATCACAAATCAGTACCCCGATTAAAAAGGAAAGCCCTAATATTCCAATATTGCCGAGCCCGGAACCCTAGCCCCAGCCGCAATATGAGGTGAGGAGCACCACAATACCATGTTCCCGGCGAACTCGTGCGAAACAAAGAAAAACGAAATTACACGAGTGCTCACACGCAAATCAGTACCCCGATTAAAACAAGAAAGCGCTATCTTGCGAAACCCTAATAAAGAACATGAGGTGAGTGATGAGGCCTCAAGAACCTGTAACAGGCGGGACATCAGCTTGTCCCCAAAGATTGTCGACCGCACTGTCCTTGCCGCCCCCGTCGCCATCGCCGCCCTCGTCGCCATCGCCGCCGCCGCCGCCGCCTTGTGTTCTGGGCTTTGTTTCGGGATGGCGTCCCCAATGGCCCAATCGAGTTCAGGAGTGTGACATGTGTAAATATTGTTTTTGCAATTTAGCCCCTTTACACTTTATATTTACACCCCCACACTCACTACGGACACTACGGATGGTTCACTTCAGACCCGGGTTCGAATCCCGGTAACAGAATTTTTTTATCCTTTCAGGTTAGAATTGGATTTTTTTTTTTGTATGTATGCTAATCCAGGCCATTTGGTAGTCAGACTGCATAAGTCTTTAGCCACAACTCTTGAAAACTACTTTTCATTTCTTGTAACAGTTAACACGCAGGCAGTGATGCCACTATAGCAATATAAAAACTCCATAAAACTCTATCCAAACAAATTGATGATTCTGCATCAATGGTCCATATCGAGCCTATACGCAAGCTGAAAAGTGAAATCACTATAGGACAATTGTTTATCCATAAATAGGCAAAGATACATGTAAAGACTACTCTGTTTCCCACAGGGCTTTACCTGATATTTTTAAGCCCTCGCACAAATAAAAAAATGTCATATATATAGAAATACAAATGACCAAATGTTTTATTCTAAAAAAATGACCAAATGTTTTTATTTGGATCCCATCATATAGCGGTATGTTTTTCTTCAATGCCAAGAAGTACATATAACGCTATATAAAGCGATGAATCGCAGAATTAATCAAAACATAACGCCTCAATGCATCATGTAGCTATTAGTTGAACACTGTAGTATATTCTGTTCAGTATTTTGCTTATCCATGTTCGATGATTGCTCAGCAGAATGCAATGCATGCCTATGGCATGTTCTAGAAAAAAAATGATTGCTCAGCAGACTCTCTAGTAGAAATCTTATGTATACATTGATAGCATCTCCAGTCACTATGTTTTGTACTGGTGCTTATATGACACACTGCATTCTTCAACTTGAGCAGTTGTTTATTATTTGTGAACACAACTGAATTTTGCTT
This sequence comes from Themeda triandra, assembly GCA_018135685.1. Lineage (NCBI taxonomy): Eukaryota > Viridiplantae > Streptophyta > Magnoliopsida > Poales > Poaceae > Themeda > Themeda triandra. The sequence goes on along the minus strand of JAENPR010000503.1, from coordinate 163,667 downwards.
TGTCGAGAAAACCGTCACCGTAAGATATACAGGACTACTAGCAACTTCTGGATGGTGTATACAGGCGTCAGGCGTGTTAAGTAAAGTTTTCTCAGCCTACAGGATCAACGTTGTCGTCTTGTTGATTAATTAAGCCAACCTCTCCAATAGTGACCCATCCTAGGCGATTGCCCCGGTCGGGAGTTGCTTGATTGGTGAAGTTCCATCATCTGGACACCGAAGCTGAACACGTCTGCCTTCGGCGACACCGTCCTCATGTACGCGAATTCTGCAGAAAACCTTTTTAGCAGACGTTCCAAGAACTTGCAAAAATAGCCACCTGAAAATCTGAAATGGTGCTAGAGCAACATGTAGGTTACCTGGTGCATTGTACCCGACGGTGTCCCGGAACGCCGACTGCACGCCGGCGTGGACACCCAGCATCCTGTCAGCAACCTGGTACAGGATTGCAGGGAAATATAAGGAATTAGGGAAAGGAGCAGGGAATTGTAGGAAGAGCAGCACGCCAGTAGTAGAAGCTAGGGTTCTAGAGGAAGAAGGAGTTCAGAGGTAGGAGATGACCTTCGCTTTGGTCTGAATGTTGTTTGATTCCTCGCTGCTGCCTCTGTGCTCTCTTGTAGATGGCACTCCAGCCGGTAGATGCTCGATTAGGCCCAAGACCATGGCCCATATGAAGGCCCAACCGTGGGTAGATCCTAACATTCCCCCCTTCTTAAGCTTCAGCTTGCCCCCAAGCCGATGAAAAATTGTGGTTCCACCCGGATCCCATGGCACTTGCAAGTCCTTAATGCTGAGCAATACGCCATGACACCAGACCTGTGTACCCTTCTGGAGCTTCCAGTCCTCCGGATTGATTCTTGCATAGAAAGATATTGAAGTCATTTTGCAGTCCAGCCAAGTCTTCGGTTCAGTATATCTGACATCAGGGTTTTTGCGCTGACCGGACTGAAGCTCATCATAGCCCAACTTGGCAATGTTATGAAGTGTCGCAGGTGGTGGCCATGGCTGCAACTCGATGGAGCAAAGGAACCAATCCAGTCTGGTCATGAGTAATACTGCAATTGCCCAACTCAAGAACAGTAGAGAAGTGGAAACAGCAGGAACCGATGGAGGCACAAAAACACCTCTTGCAATCCATGTCATGAGTAGCTCAAAATGAACCAACAGCTCGAATTCAACCAATGGTGCACCGGGATCCCAAAGTCTGAACAAGCTATGGTTGAGAAGATCATATCCACTGCACATTTCACTCAGAAATGCGATGTATTCAGTGGACGCACCACCACACTTCTGTTGCCTTAACTCTGGTCTTAAGCCCCATACTGTCCATACTGGTTCATAAACTAGTTCAGATTTCTCATCTTGCTTCCCATACTGGTTCAGAAACTTGGAGTTCACCCAGCAGTAATATCGTGAACCATGGTGAAGGATGGCCATGGACTTGGTCGTATAGCAGCACTGTGACACTTGAACTCATCCTGCATATGTGGTGGTGGCCAGGGTTGCTGCTCAACCCAATCCGATGAAGAAAACAACCATGATTGCACTACAACCACATCACAACTCACATAATGCAACAATGTCACCCTACACTTGTGCACTGAACATGTACTGTACCGCATTGTCGGACCAATGGATGTGTAAACTCTAAAACTGACCATTGCCATCACACTGACAACCCTTCTGCACTTTCCTCGGTCAAACACACAGCAGAAGATACACGAAATGGGATGATTACTCACAAGCACCTCAAATTGATCCCCAGAATTCCACCAAGTTGCAGGCAGCCTGATCAAAATGAAACACGACCCTGCAGTAAACTCATGGAATGCGCTGGAAGACGGAGACTTTTACCCCTGTGCCCTTGTAAATAATGGTCCGGTCTGTGAAGCCCCTCAAAAAATCATTCTCTCCTCTGACTCCAACACCGTTTTCTTTTTGTCCTCTGTGCCCTTCCGTCCACTTTGTACTCTCACGGTGTAAACTGGCAGAGAAAAAGTCTAAAATGCCCTTAGAACTAAACAAAATGGCATGTGGGCCCATTTCCTATCCCTTCCTTCTTCAACCTTTGGCCATGGCTGGGCAGGTGAGTCCCAATCAGGCGTTTTCGCCACCATTGCGAGAGCTCGAGCAGCTCCGCGTAGGCCTCGCGGGCGCGCCGGAGCAGCTCTGGTAGACCTCGCCGGCGCGCGAGCCGCGGAGGTGGGGGCGGCGCGGCTCATCGGGGGCGGGCGTGGAGCACGATGGCGCGGCGAGGCGGAGCTCACGCCTGGGCCCGCGGCGAGGCGAGCTCGCGCGCGGCGCCGCGAGCAAAGCAGGCCGCCGTCCGCGAGCGCAATACCGAAGGAGAGGACGGCGGCGCTGCTCCCTGCCTCCCTCGCGCTCAGGGCGTCCGCATTCCAGGCCATGGCGCGGGCACGAGCCGCCGCCGCCGGTATGGCGCGCCCCAGCCACGCGGGTACGGAGGCTACCGGGACGCCGCCGGGACGGAGGCCGTCGCGGATCGAGGAGGGCCGACGATGCCGCTGCGCACGACGGCTGGGACGGAGTTCGCCCGCACGCACGCCCGCGCACCGGGCGAGGCCGTGGCGAAGCAGCTCACGCCCGCGCCCGCGAGACCGCGGCGGGGCTGCTCGCGCACGCGTCAGGCGAGGCCGCGCGGGGCATGCTCCGGCTTCCACGGCGCGGGCGCAGGCTGCGGAGCGACCGGCACGCAGGACGCCTTGTGGCGGCGGACCTGGGGCGCGACGGCGAGGCGGCGGTTCTGGGCCTCTCGCGCCGCGGCCTCGGCACGCTTCTGGGCCGTGGCCATGGGGGCGCAGCGCAGCAGAGCTCGCGCGGTGGAGGAGGACTGCGGCAGTAGGGTTGAAGAGCGACGCCGCGCGCATCGGCTCCGCCGCGCACTCGCTGTTGCGGCTGCGCTGCGCCAGGATCGTCGGTGCGCACCCGAGGGACCTGTGCCCGTCACCAGCGCGCGGCGGCAGCCCATCACGTACAGCCTCTGCAAACAGGTGGTTGCCAATCGATCATTCATAACAATTCTACTATATACGTATATGCCAGCAGTTGTCAGAGAGATGGATCGAGTGAAAGCTTGCGTGCGTACGATGAGGATCTTCTTGTACTCGGCGATGATGTAGCGGACGTAGTCCGGCGGCTGCTCGGGAAGGGGCCTGAGCCATCGGGAGCAGCTCCGTGTCGGCATCTCGGTCCCCTGCCCTTCTTCTTGAGGAAGAAGATGTTATCCAATGACAGCTTGGTCCCACCGGACGGAGAGAGAGGAGAGAGATCAGTCTTTCGAGAGAAGGGTATTATAGACATTGTGACTGGTCGGCTCCACATGTCAGGGCTTTCAAAGGGTGGAATTCTAACAGAAGGTGGACGGAAGGGCACAGAGGGCAAAAACAAAAAGGTGTTGGAGCTGGAGGAGAGAATGATTTTTTGAGGGGCTTCAGTGAACGTCCATCTTTTATAAGGGCACACAGGTAAAAAGCTCTGGAAGACGGCCATGGTAGAGATGATGCACTGTTAGAGATGTACCGCTGTTACTGAGTTTGGCTGGGACTGATCATACCATTTCAGTTTGCTAAGAATAGATGCAGTCATCACCTCACGATCAAGCAAGCAAATACCAAGCGGTACAAGAATAACCACTATTCTCCTTGGTCTCATCAAGCATTTCCAAGACTCTAGATGTGCAGCAATCACACCACTATTTTGTTGCTGAGGTGATACATACCATGGGGGCTTCCAGGGTTGTCCACCCGTGACAGAGTTTCCCTCGACATTGTTGAACGAAGGCCATGGTAGAGGACGCAGCTCCGCAACACAGCTCACCAACCGGAGTTCTGTAGGTGGTGGCCATGGCCTGTGCTGCCAGTATAGCAATAGCTTGTTCGAGATATGCATGGGAGGTGGCAAAAGTATCTCTGACATAATGTGCATAGCCAATTTATCGAACACCACAGGGACCTCTTGTGATGTTGCAGATATGTCTTGATTTATGGCTTCTATGCATACAGGTGGAGGCCACGGAAGTGGCGATATAGCGAGCCTATAAACTGCAATACATCTGCATATAGATGGTGTTCCCGGTGACAGACACACCTCATCTCCTATTGATGCAATATCAGAGTGTATAGATAATGACCATGACAGTGGCAATACCTCAGACTCAAGAGGTGCGAAACACTGGCACCAATGTGGAAGCCAATTACTCTGGACATAAGCTGAACAGCAAACCTCATCTAGTGAGAGCAATGTAGCACCTGCAGGACCTGATGGTTGTATTGCACTCAAAATTCGCTGCAAATCATCCAAGTGCACAGGCCCAACAGCAGCATACAGGCCAAGATGAAACTGAGAATGTCTAAATGATAAATGTGGTTGCCAGAACCCAACAATGACTGTCCCCAACCAGCTAACCAGCCTAGCTGAATTTTTTGAGGAAACTGGAGGGGCCGGAGCCCCTACAGAAAATTTTATTGAAAAAAGAAACAAGAGTTTACAGAGACAGCTAAAAAAGACAGAGAAAAGAAGGAAAACAAAAAAAACCAACAGGCACAAAAGAAGATTACAACTTGGCAGACCAGCCAACCCCATCCCTTATGGGACCTTGAGAGAAGTAAAGAAAATAAACCGAACAAGAATGTCTTTTATAACTGATGGATCCATAGGTCAAATGCTGAAGATAAACTTGCTTTCACCCGAAGAGTGAGGAGCCCTGCTTCCTTGAAGAAGAGAGATTTGCATTCCTGTAAACTGAGTTGGTTGCCATTGAAAATGATTTCATTCCTGGCCTTCCAAATAGTCCAGCATCCAAGGATGACTGCGATCATGAAGAATTGACTGTTCAGCTGGATTTTTAGAGCTTGAATGTTGAAGAAGGTTCCATTGTCAAGGCTGGTTTCAAGGCCCAGAACCCCCAGCACTGCTGAGCGAAGGGGCAATGCCAAAAGAGATGCTCCACTGTCTCTTCTATGCTTGCTGCACAGAACACACAGTCATATGAATCTAGGACCATTTGTTTTCTTTTTAAGATGTTCCTGATGTTGAGCCTATCCATTACAAGAAACCAGAAGAAAACTTTATGCTTTGGCTGGCAATAAGATCTCCACAGAAATTTGAAAGCAGGGTCAATAGCTTGGTGGCCCATTAATCTTCTGTAAGCCACAGCCGGTTTAAAACTTACTTGACTCGATGAGATTGTCCAAGAGTCCTTTGCTAAGCTGTTTAGGGGTACTTCCTGCATAATACCTTGAATATTCAGACACTGATCCAAAGCAACTTGTGAGACGCGTGCACAGGAGAAGTACCGAAGAGCTGCAAGCCTGCAACAATCGACAACCACCAAAGGAGGCCACGGTGTTGGCCGGAGGAACAACACCAAATGGAGGCCATGAATGCTGGACATGAATACTGCTCTCCTCGTGCACTACCAAATTCACAGAAGCAAGCCTGCTGGCGCTAAGTGATGCTGTGCTGCAGGAACAGAGAGAAAACCAGACTTGCTCAAATCAGCAGCCAGCACCTTCATGGACGCATCTCGTGGAGTAGAGATTGATGAAGCTGTTGCCGCATCCAGTGGTGGTAGGAAAGTAGGCGCTGCCGCGTGGTGGCGAGCTCGGACGCGTGAACGAGGCAGCAGAGGCGGCTCCCGGCGAAGCCAGGGCGGACGTGGAGGGCCACGCCACGGACGGCGCCCGTGACGGCCGGCAAAGCACGCCACGGTTCGCGAAGCCGAGGCGAGCGAAGTCGGCAGGGCCACGGCGGACGCGGAGGAGCTCGTCGCGGTCGGCGATGCCAAGGCGGGCGCGGAGGCCGAGGCGTACGCGGAGCGGAGAGGTCTCCCATGAGGCAGTCGAGGTCGATTTGGGGCAGCGGGTACTTGAGCGACGACCCGGGCGCCCCCGCGGCGAAGAGCGTGGGCGTGGCCTCGGCGAGCACGATGTCGCCGCAGAGGCGGGGTGGTTTGGCGAGCGCCTGCTTCCCGGCCTAGCGCGTGGAGAGCGCCTCCTCGACGCCCGCGATGTTGGCGTGCTGCTGCATCTCCTCAAGCTCGTGGATCCGGTGCTGGTACTCCGCGGAAAGAGACTCCACATATCCCTTCTCCCCAATGGAAGCAGCAGCCGCCGCTGAGATAAGTGGCGCGCACGCGTCGGAGTTGGAGGCGAACTGGTGGACTTGGGTGTCGCCGCGGGAGTTTCCGCCGATGAAGTCGGCGCCCGGGAGCAGGCCGTGGTCGGTGGGTCGACGATGGTGGAGCTGTGCTGTTGATGACGGGGCCGGTGGCGCTGCCCTGGTCGCCGTGGAAGAGCGCGTCGGGGACGGAGAAGGTGAGGTCGTTCTCGCCGAATGTCCAAATGGCCAGGGGCTCACTGGAACCGTGTTGATCTGGCAAGAAGCACTTGTCAGACTTGGCCGGGAACTGCGCCAGGTCGAGCCGCTTCACGGCGACCACGGGCTCGACGAGGACGCCTTGTAGACCGTGCTCAGCAGGTTGCTGCTACCAATGACGCTGCCTTCGTCGAACGAGCCGGTGGCGGCCTCCAGCTCGCTGTAAGTGAACTTCCTCAGCTCCGGCACGACGAAATCATCCGAGAAACTGGTTGCACGGGTGGAGCCTCCCTTCTTCTTCTTGTACCTCCGGTAGCCAAGAAAGAGAATCGTCACAATCAGCGATAGCAACAGCAAGTACCAGCAGCGCCACTAGGACCACGAGCCCTGTCCTCGAGAACCCCTGATTTTCGGCGTGGTGGTCGCAGGGAGCGAGAAGCGTCCCGGCCGGTCGACATGCTCAGGTTCGAGAACACGACAGTGTCCGGCACAGGCCCCTCGAGATAGTTGGACGAGAGGTTCAGATACCTCAGAGTGGTCAGGTTCGTCAGCGCCGCCGGTATGGCCCCGGTGAACGCGTTCTGCGACGCGTCCAGCGTCTGTTTGGTCGTCAGTGCACCGATGTTTGAAGGGATGTCTCCGTCCAGCTCGTTGCCAGAGATGTTCAGGCTTGTGAGGACGTCGAGCTGAGGGAAGAGGCCGGCGGGCAGAGCGCCGGTGAGGTTGTTGGCGGAGAGGTCGAGCGAGTAGACGTTCTTGCACCCGGCCAGCGTCGACGGGACACCACCGGATAACCGGTTGTTGGACAGACCGATGGATCGACTGGACCATTGTGAGGCCGCCGATCTGGGTCGGTGTCGATCGGGCCCATGTGAACATGTTGTTCGACAGGTTGAGGTACACATCTGCAGGGTGCTCAATTTCGCGATCACCACGCCGGGGATGGCGCTGGCGAGGTGTAACATCCCTAAAAATCCCAAACACCAAAAATCAGAACCAGCAAATTTTTTTCTAAAACAATCCCATGTTTGGTGTTTGGCATGCTAGGAAACCCACCTAGTTGCACAAGTAGTGCCTAGTAGCATGTGTGAGCATTGCATTTTAATTCCAAGTTGTGATTTGGTTCTTCTTTGATTTTATGTGACGCAATAAAATCAAATAACTTTTCTAACAAGTAAGCGAATCATGTGTGTTGCCTGCCTTTGGCCATGGTACCTTGCTACCCTAGTGACCCCTAGGGACCCACTAAGGGTGTATGCATGTTGGCAACATGTGCATACACATGTAGGAGACCATGGCTTAGAATAGAAACTAGAAATGGAAATAGAAAAGGGAAAAGATAGGTGAGGAAATGGCAAAGGCCATTCTGGCCCGTGACACCCCAGCCGGCCCAAGGCAGTGGAGTAACCCAGCCTGCCTCGCGGCCCAGCTCCCCCAGCCCGCGGACCCCTTCCCTTCTAGCCCACGTGGCCAGCAACAGCTGCTCGGCCTTGCTCTCGGCCCGGCCTGCCACCTGCCCCGCGGCCCAGCTCTCCCCAGCTGAACGGCCTGCTCCCGTAGCCCTGGCCTGCTCACTCACGGCCCGCGAAGGCCAGCGGCCCAGCCGGCCTGCATCTCCGGCACAGCACCAGCCCGCCGCTTGCCTTCCACCCGGCCCAGCAGGCCAATCCGGCCCACTCGGCTAAAGTGGACGCGCCCACTTCACGCCAAGGCAGCCAGCCGCATCACGCCCCACAGCTGCGACACCCGGGCCCGGGCCCGTCATACCTTTCCCCATCGGGAAGGTCTGTCCACTGCTTTCTCGCTCGGGGACAGAGCAGGACGCCGCGCGCCCGCCCGTGATGGAATCCAAGGAGCCCCGGCCCCCTCTCCGCCGTCCGCCCTCGCTCGCTGCCACGCGGACGCCCCGGATGGACGACACCTCAATGATCCAAGGCGCCGGTCCTCTCCCCAATTCGAATTCCACGCCGAGCCAAAACCTGACGCCGGCGGCGTCACTCTGCCGCGCTGACGCCATGATCACCTTTACCTCCGGCGAAGCACGAGCGCCGCGGAAGTGCCCGAACTGCCCTCGCGACCCCGAGAACCCTAGCCCGAGCCGTCCGCAGCCGCCCGATCGTGCCTTCCTACCCCATCCGCCGTCCACGGCCTTGTCACCTCGCCATGGCCGCCGTCCGGCTATAAAAGGGGCACCACCGGAGCCCTAGGGTTTCCCTACCATCGCGCCGCCGCTCCGAGGTAAGTCCAGCCCCACACCGAGAGAGAGAGGCAGAGGGACAAGAAGCGGGGAGGAGTACCGGAGCCGGAGCAGAGCGCCGGCGCCGCGGACCGCTGCCGTCGTTCGAGCTCGCCGGACTAGAACCCGGCGGCCCTGAACGACTACGACGACGCCCCGGCTCTGCTCGGCACGGCCCCGACTCGCCACTGCACCAACTCCCCGCTGCACCGCCATCCTTTCCTCTCCAAGCCCGAAGGTGAAACCATGGCCGCCGGCCCGAGCGCCCCTCCGCCACGGTCGTTCTACTTAGCGCTAGGACTCAGCGCCGCCACCACCGTGTTCGCCCTCGCGTAGAACGCGCTCCGCGCGCGTTTAGGAGAGCCCGGCGCGCCAACAGTGGGGCGGGCACCTTTGCCTCGCCTTGGCCGCCGTTGTCTCGAGGACGCCGGAGTGCCGCCGCGACTTCGTCGCCGTGCGAGCTCCGCCGAGCCCCTCGGAACTCCGCGCGGAGCACAGCCGAGCGATGCCGCTGGAGCGCCAGGACGCCGCCGTGCCGCCGCTGCCGAGCGCAGCCGTGCCGGGAAGCCTCGCGACCTCGCCTTGCCCCGTTCGCTCGCCGCCCCGCGTGGCGTAACGCGCCTTGGCCCCGTCCCGGCACCGCACCGCCTCGGCTGCCGCCGTTGTACCGCCGTGAGCCGCCCGGAGCGTGCGCCGGCGAACCGGGGCACCGAGCGCTCGTCGCGCCACTGCCATTACGTTAGCTGCAGGCTAGCGATGCCAACGCCGCCGCCTTGGGCGCGCCTTCAAGCTCGCCGAGTCGCCGCAATGGTCCAGCGCGCTAGCCGCCGTTCAAGCACCCCCACAGTTGCCCGCCGCCGTGCCAAGCTACCACGGGAAGCTTCCACCAGAGCACGTCGAGCCGCAATCGGACCCCGGCCGCGCTCAACGCGACGCCGGAGAGCCAGAACGCCTCCCGTAAACCCTTCGGCTCTCGCGACCGCTCGGGCTCGCCGCCGCCTCGGTCCGGCTCACTGGAGTCCTCCCCACGCACCTTCGCCGTGGCGGGACACCGTCAAGGTCCGAGTTCACCGCCGTCGAGCCCCTTGGCCTGCGCGCAACCTCAATTGAGGGCGAGGAGTCGCCCTTGGCTCCAATTGCAGCCACGCCGCCGCCCACCGTCGGCATCATGCCGCAGCCGCCGCGACCGACCATGCCAACGGCTCCACCCCTGCCCCTTTTTGCCGCCGCGGCGCACGCTAGAGCACATGAGAGCCCTGGCGCGCACCCGGAGCCCCGCTCGCGACCTGCTGCTACCACGCCGTGCGCGCGCTGCCGCTTGCCATGGCGTCCGCTCTGCCGTGCCGCTTGAGCCGGCCGCCGAAGCCCAAGGCCCTCCTGGACCTTGCAATCACGGCCGCGCTCGCCGAGCACGAGAAGACCCTCGCGCGCCCCGGAACCCCTCCTCGCCGCCACCGCGCCGCCTTGCTCGGTGACCGGTCGCTCGGGAGCCAAGGTCACCGTCGCCCCGCCATAACGCCCGTTCCGGCCGCCAAGCGTGCTAAGCCACCGCCTTGAGCCCCCCTGCACTCGCCATGAGCCACCGGAACCTTAGTCGGCCCTAGGCCCCTGTGTGACCGCCGGAGCGCGCCGCCGCTCGAGCCTCGCCGGCAACGGGGAGCGCGGCCACGCACGCAGGGTGGAACAGAGGAGAAGGGGAAGGAAAACCAGCAGCCACTCCATGGACTTGATTCACCGTGGACCCAGAGAGAAGGAAGGAGAGGTGAGCTCGGCTCACCGTGGACCAATTAGAGGTCCACTGGACCCTGCAGCGGGTGCACCGTGAGCCAACCCCGCGTGCACCCCAGCCCACTAGTGGCCCAGGAGGACGACGTGGACGCTCCCGCAGCCGACACGTGTCGGGCCGGCCCGGCCCAACTCGGCCCATGTCCAGCCCTGACCTGGCCCGCCAGTACCCAAAGTAGGCCCGGTCAGTGTTGACCGTTGACTGGTTAACGGTTGACCGTTGACCCGGTCCCACCTGTCAATGACCACAGCCCTTGGACCCACCTGTCATTCACTGTTGTCCTCTGGACCAATCAGCACGCGCCACGTGTCACGGCTGATTTTCTCTCTCCCTTATCTTTTTCAAAATATGATTTAAACTTTAGAAAATCATAACTTATTCACACGATCTCCGAAAAATATGATCTAGGTGTCCAAATTTTCCTAAAATCGAGCACTACGTCGTAGGCTTATGTTTTCGTGCATTTGGATTCTTTGTTTTTCATTTGGATCTTTGTGATAATCTATAGGGTCGCTCACGCGACCATTATGTCTCGATTTCAGACGCTGAGAAGGAGCTGCCCGAGAAGGAGGACTTGGAGTACACTCAGGAGTTGGGAGACGACTTCGCAGGTGCCACGTCCCACCCAACCTCGTAGAACCTATTACGCATGGCATATATATTAGTTGCTAGTGCTTTACTTTTATGCAATAACTTGTGATAGGTTGCATGGTAGTTTTGCTTGATAGCCATTACCTTGTCGCGACCTTTCCCCTGCTCACCCGCTGTTAGGCTAGACACGCTTATTTATCATGTTGCTACTTTACTTCTACTACGCTTTATATCTGTGATGTGATGCGTGGTGGGAGATGGTCATGGTTGAGGCACGAAGTGCCGAGCTTGACTCCTGGGGAGTGTGCTGCGTGTGTCTTGGGTGAGTGGTGAGGGTTGAGTCGATTGGACAGGATTTTACGACGACGAGCTGAGGCGAGTCTAGCCAAGGGGTGCGATCTGGGCATCCCTACTTGAGTGCCTGTGGCGGGTACATGTGACTTGAGGAGTTCCCGGGGTAGAGAGCCTTGTGGAGCGAAGCCCCGGGAAGGAGGTGCCGTTGAGGCACGGGGTGTTGGTTAACCCCTTTGAGGAGATATCCTGTCTAGTCCAAATATAAGGACTTATGTATCTTGAGGACCGGAACCTTGGGACCCTTCGTGCTCTCCACTCGTCCCTGATGGGCGGGGGTTGGATGACCGACTTGTTAGTGCGGTGCCACTACTACTTGGAGTTAGCGGATAGTGTAGGGAGGTACGGGCGTCGGTGCCCACACCCTCCTAAGACAACGTGGTGGCCACTAGGGGCCCGGCACCACGATTCACAGACTCAGTGGACCGGTGGACCCGGGAACGACCCAGAGCTGAGTGGTAGGGTGGCATCGTATCTAATTGGAAGGCAGCCGGAATCAGCCTAGGCGTGTCATGAGCGCCGATGATGGTGATCTTGTGGGTACAGGAGTACAAGCTCTGCAGAGTTGACTTTATGCGCATAACCGCGGCCTCGGTATGGCCATTCCCTTGACCTACGCTCTTCTTGAGTAGAGAGATGTGTCTTCTTTCCCCCCTGGTGGTGTGTTCCTTGGTGGTGTTTTCCCCCGGCCGTGGGCCGTTGAGACAGGTCCGAGAGGGAGTTGGACCTGTCGACTTGAGAGTGAGGTGTGGTGAGATGAGTGTGTGAGATGTGGGAGATATGGGATGGGAGATGTGGGGAGATGATGTTAGGTTATAACTTGATGTTCTAAAATAAAACTTGATGATACTTGCATAGGAAAACTACAGCCATATATTAGGCCTCTTGTTATATCCAATTGCATCCACTTTCCACAAAGCAAACGCAAAGCATAGGGTGGGAGCCAGTGGCCAGTACAAATCGTACTGATACTTTGGAACCAGGTTTGGACGCTAACTACATCGACAACCATGAAGAACGGATGGATTAGATGGTCTCGTGCCTGCGCTCAAGTTGGAGGATGAAACTGCTTCCGCGATAACTTCCGCCTGTCGTAGCTGTTCTGGATGCTGAGTGATCCACTTGTTTCCGCCATGTGGCGGTGTAATAATTAATGTAAACCCTTCTAATTGCACTCTTTTGTACGATGTATGGATGTTGTATCAACTGTTATTGGAATAATGCGATGGTTGTTCTTTGGACTATCACATTATCCCTCATTCTGTGAATTTTCCCATCGCGGAAAATTGAGGATGTTTCAGTTGGTATCAGCTCCATGCTTGACCCTAGGACGAGACCCATAGGATCGGTCGTTAGAAATAGGATGAACCTTGAACTCTCTTCGGTTATAACCGGCCTTGCATACACTTTTATGCTTGGCTTACCCCTTATACTAACCTTCTGACCCCATTTCGTGGATCCAATGCAGATGGAACGCTTTGAGAGCATTCCTTTCTTCGACAAGCACCACAACGAGTTTGCTCAGGTCCTGCGTGAAGCACTCAAGACACTTGGAGTCCCTGAAAGGAACTGTCGGTGGACCTGCCACAACAAGGTTGGACCCAAGGGACCAGAAGCCTGCTTCGTGGTGACTATTCAGATTCTCGAATGTGAGGAGGTGCCAGCATTAAAACCCCTCGTTGTTCGTGAGATGGATAGTACCCTCACCACTGCTGTGCAACTTGCTGCACGTTCTGCCCTTCAGATCGTGATGCGAGACGCAAATGAGCATCTCAAGGCAGGGACATACCGCCTGTTGCCACGTGCTCTCGACAACTCCAAGAGTGCCGTTGAGCAATGGGCCGACGCTAAGTTCACCTGGTCCAAGGAAGCAAGTGACACCTTCAAGGTTACTGGAAGGCACTTGCTTATTCAGGACAAGCTCATAACAGAGTTGGAGCATGACAAGCGCTTCTACCAGAACCAAGTCTCAGTGATGAAAGAGAAGATGAAGGCACAAGAGAAGGAGTTAGCTGAGATGAAGAAGAGGAGCAAGTCTAACATGACTCGCTTCGGTGGAGTACATGAAGGTATGCCTATTCCTGCATGACGCAATGAAGAGGCTCAAGGAGACTTGGAGGAAGTCCGATGCCCGTCGCGTCAGAGAGTATCAGAAGGTGCAATCCAAGCTGCCTATCCGCATTCGCAAGGAACCTCGTGAGGAGACATTCTTGCTGGCACGTACCAAGCTGAACATGGCTGCATGCTCTCTACCTGCGCCTGATCCTACTCCAGAATGGGAAGAAGCCCGTGAGTTTGTGAAGAGGCTATACCAGAACAACGCACCGATACCTGAGATGGAAGGAAGCTCCTCGATCCCACCTGCATGCAGCGCAACTTAGCTCCCTGAGATATGATCCACCCCCGATGGAGAAGCAACCCAAACGACGATGATGATGAGGCCCGCATGGCCATGTGACATGACTCACTTCGAAGTAGAGTAGATTGTCCCCCTTTTGAGCTACCTGCGAGTAGTACGATTCCCGCGAATCTCCTAGTGTAGCTACTAGAGACATCGCCATGTAATGAAACCATGTATCGAATGCTTGGATCTTATTGCATCTTATGTTTTTTCATGCCTCTTTGATTGAGTGTAAGCTAGATTAAAATGTTTTAAATTGTTTAAATCATCTAAACTCAAGTTAAAAATTGTTAATAAATCATGTCACTTGCACATGATTCCTAATCCTTATGACCCATACAACAAGATGCCCAACCACTAACCTGGTAGCTTAAAACTTTGCTCAACCCCTGCAGCAAACACTATGGACGGTGATCAAGGTAGTCACAAGCCACCCACGGGACTCAATCTCGAGAAGGAAGAACTCCATACTCTGCTACCCAATGGAACCCCCACTAAAGGACCGTCGAACAAGTCTCAACATGAGCAAGGGAATTCATCTCTGATGAAGCTTCCTACCTTCGACGGAACTGACGATGATCCTATCACCGTCAGACCGGCTATATGATATGGCCGAAGAGTTAGACTTGACCACCTACACTCGAAGAAGAAAGCGTGAAGGTTGCAGCCCATCAACTCATAGGTTCCGCACATACATGGTGGAACACATTCAGCAATGCCCATTCCAACCCAACCAACATCTCATGGAGAGAGTTCAGCGAAGCCTTTCGCAAACATTATGTGCCAGATGATGCAATGGAAGACTTGAAAAGAGAGATTCGAAGCATAAGGCAAGGAACAGGAAGTGTTCACGAGTACAACATCCGCTTCAACCGCATGTTGCGTTACGCACCTGCCGTACGTGACTCTAAGAAAGATATGGTGTTCTACTACCGTAGGGGCCTAAACGATAGCATCCGAATGGTCCTTGCCGGAAGCACCTACCACACCATTGAAGAAGTAATTAACAAGGCAATTGAGATAGAAGAAGACCTCCTCGAGTATGAAATAGTCGATGGAAGGAAGAGGTGCCGCATTGATGGATCATTCAGTGGCTCACTAGTACGACAAATGAGAGCAATCACAGACTCATATCGTACCCAGGCTCGAAGTATGTGGAACGCTATCGCACCTACTTCTACAGCGGTGTGCCGTTCACTTACTATGGATCCGACCACTCTAACCTTAGGGATGCCGACATCAAAGGAATGAAAACCACTCCGCCAATTCGAACCTTGGTATAAAGAACCTCGTGGCAATCACAAGTAGCGTGTTTATCACCCGCTATGGATGCGACAAAATGGGCCACATGATCGCCAAGTGCCCGAAAGAAAGACTACCCCTACTACAACTCCTGTCCTCAATCTAGACAAAGTGATACTCACTAAGCATGTAGTCAAGTATTCAATCTTATCTGATGTAACATGCTTGAACATGTCTTCAAGATTGTATGAGAGTTCATCTTATCAGTAAATGCAAGGATTTTCCCTTCTGTACAAGAACACTTGTGAATGATTCCAAGATCTCCGGGATATAGGTGTCTCTGCCTAATCTGATTTAAACTCTATCTCCCCGAGTGCATTGGAAAGCCAGCTCGTTCAAAACATGTTTGCGAAAGTCTTTCATTTCAAAACAAAAGTTTTACTTTGCACATCAACCTTTGATAAAATGCTTGCAAACTAAAAATGGCTCAAGTTTTATTTTAAAATCTTTTGATTTCAACCAAGGAGCCAAACTTATTTTAAATAAAATTCATCTTCAAAATGTTTTGCAACACGTTTGCTAAACAAAATAATTGTGAAAAGGTTTTGTTTGATTATGAAAACCAAGTTTCACAAAACGAAATAATTGCGAACCATTTTCAAACTACCCATGTTTCAAATGATTGAAAAAGAGTCACGCTTTGTTTGAAGAGTAAAACCATGTTTTAAAACTATTTGATTTTAAAACACGCTCGATTTCAAACCTCTTCAAAATCTCCCCTAGATTTTAAAGGATTTACTCATCCTTTTCTAAAAATCACCCCTTTCCATTTTGCTTGTGATATCAAGTCGAAACTAGTATCTAAATGGGTAGTTGTCATCATGACACACGGTGCCGCTACGAAACTTGGGGCCCCATGTGTGATGCATCCACATGGCTTGCCGCGGGCGTATGCGGTATCGTGGTTGCGACCATGACCATCCCAAACGGAACTAGGGTACGACCGTAATTCTAAGCCTAGTTTTATTAAAAACTCTTTTGCAAAAAGAAAAACCAAGATTGTGAAAAAGTCTTCATCTTAAAATCAATTTGATTCTAAAAGGTTCAAAAATTCCCCTTCATCATACCAACATGTGTATAAAGGAAAAGAGATTTCATTTCAAATGTTTGCAAAAGCGAATTCCCCTTGTTTAAAAATTTTGGTTACCAAAAAAACCATGCTTTGCAAAATCTCAATCCACTCTAACTGCTGACCCTCGATCTACCTACCTACTCAAGCACCTGGGATACCCCCGTAAGAATTTTGGATCGAGTTACCAAAGTTAGAATGGTTAGCATCCTGCTACCATCACCGAAGAGTCACCCTGATGCTGCCCCGACAAAGACGAGGACAAGTCAATGTCATCTACCAAGATGGAGTTTGAAGCTTAAGTGGTTTACCTTACCCTTAAATCTCGGGGACGAGATTCCTATAAGGGGGGTGGACTATAACATCCCTAAAAATCCCAAACACCAAAAATCAGAACCAGCAAAAATTTTTCTAAAACAATCCCATGTTTGGTGTTTGGCATGCTAGGAAACCCACCTAGTTGCACAAGTAGTGCCTAGTAGCATGTGTGAGCATTGCATTTTAATTCCAAGTTGTGATTTGGTTCTTCTTTGATTTTATGTGACGCAATAAAATCAAATAACTTTTCTAACAAGTAAGCGAATCATGTGTGTTGCCTGCCTTTGGTCATGGTACCTTGCTACCCTAGTGACCCCTAGGGACCAACTAAGGGTGTATGCATGTTGGCAACATGTGCATACACATGTAGGAGACCATGGCTTAGAATAGAAACTAGAAATGGAAATAGAAAAGGGAAAAGATAGGTGAGGAAATGGCAAAGGCCATTCGGCCCGTGACACCCCGCCCGGCCCAAGGCGGTGGAGTAACCCCCTGCCTCGCGGCCCGGCTCCCCACCCGCGGACCCTTCCCTTCTAGCCCACGTGGCCAAGAATAAATGCTCGGCCTTGCTCTCTCGGCCCGGCTGCCACCGCCGCCCCCGCCCGGCTCTCCCTCCCGAACGGCTCGCTCCCGTAGCCCCGGCTCGCTCACTTGCGGCCCGCGAAGGCCAGCGGCCCAGCCGGCCTGCATCTCCGGCACAGCACCAGCCCGCCGCTTGCCTTCCACCCGGCCCAGCAGGCCAATCCGGCCCACTCGGCTAAAGTGGACGCGCCCACTTCACGCCAAGGCAGCCAGCCGCATCACGCCCCACAGCCGCTGACACCCCGGGCCCAGCTGTCATACCTTTCCCCATCGGGAAGGTCTGTCCACTGCTTTCTCGCTCGGGGACAGAGCAGGACGCCTCGCGCCCGCCCGTGATGGAATCCAAGGAGCCCCGGCCCCCTCTCCGCCGTCCGCCCTCGCTCGCTGCCACGCGGACGCCCTGGATGGACGACACCTCAACGATCCAAGGCGCCGGTCCTCTCCCCAATTCGAATTCCACGCCGAGCAAAAACCTGACGCCGGCGGCGTCACTCTGCCGCGCTGACGCCATGATCACCTTTACCTCCGGCGAAGCACGAGCGCCGCGGAAGTGCCCGAACCCCTCGCGACCCCGAGAACCCTAGCCCGAGCCGTCCCGGCCGCCCGATCGTGCCTTCCTACCCCATCCGCCGTCCACGGCCTTGTCACCTCGCCATGGCCACCGCCCGGCTATAAAAGGGGCACCACCGGAGCCCTAGGGTTTCCCTACCATCGCGCCGCCGCTCCGAGGTAAGTCCAGCCCCACACCGAGAGAGAGAGGCAGAGGGACAAGAAGCGGGGAGGAGTACCGGAGCCGGAGCAGAGCGCCGGCGCCGTGGACCGCCGCCGTCGTTCGAGCTCGCCGGACTAGAACCCGGCGGCCCTGAACGACTACGACGACGCCCCGGCTCTGCTCGGCACGGCCCCGACTCGCCACTGCACCAACTCCCCGCTGCACCGCCATCCTTTCCTCACCAAGCCCGAAGGTGAAACCATGGCCGCCGGCCCGAACGCCCCTCCGCCACGGTCGTTCTACTTAGCGCTAGGACTCAGCGCCGCCACCACCGTGTTCGCCCTCGCGTAGAACGCGCTCCGCGCGCGTTTAGGAGAGCCCGGCGCGCCAACAGTGGGGCGGGCACCTTTGCCTCGCCTTGGCCGCCGTTGTCTCGAGGACGCCGGAGTGCCGCCGCGACTTCGTCGCCGTGCGAGCTCCGCCGAGCCCCTCGGTCGCCAACGTCGAGTCCGTCGGGTCCACCGCGCTACCAAGCGGAGGAAGGAGGAGAAGATGGAGTGGAAGCCGACGCCTCGGCCCACTCCTGTCGCTCGCCGTCGCCGTCGTGTTGACGCAGCGCGACCGCCGCGGTGGATAGCAGCAGAGCCCCGTAGCCTCGCCTGGTGCTCACAACCCGTTCGCCTGAGCCCCGCGACGCCGATGCGCGCCTCGCAGCGTATCTCGGCGCCCTACCTCGCCACCGTGTAGCGCCAGCCGCCGCCGCCGAATCCTCGCCGGCCGCTGGACGCGAGAAGCCGCCTTTACGCAAACTCGTCCCGATCAACCCCGATTGCCGCCCGCGTTCCTCTGAACCGCCGCGGCCACACTGAGCGCGCCTCGTACTCACGCCACGCCGCCTACGCCTCACGCACCCGCACGCGCGCGGCCACGCCATGGCCGAGCTCGACCATCGGACGGCCATATCCCGGATAGCCCTGAGTGCCACCAGAGAGGGGAAACTCGAGGACCCTGCTTCGTGCTCACGCTGCGCCGCCCGGACGACGCGGAGCCGCCACGCTCCTCGGAACTCCGCGCGGAGCACAGCCGAGCGATGCCGCTGGAGCGCCAGGACGCCGCCGTGCCGCCGCTGCCGAGCGCAGCCGTGCCGGGAAGCCTCGCGACCCTGCCCTTGCCCTGGCCGCTCTCGCCTCGCCCCCGCGTGGCCAGAACGCGCCTTGGCCCCGTCCCCGAAGCACCGCACCGCCTCGCTGCCGCCGTTGTACCGCCGTGAGCCGCCCTGGAGCGCGCGCCGGCGAACCGGGGCACCGAGCGCTCGTCGCGCCACTGCCATTACGTTAGCTGCAGGCTAGCGATGCCAACGCCGCCGCCTTGGGCGCGCCTTCAAGCTCGCCGAGTCGCCGCAATGGTCCAGCGCGCTAGACGCCGTTCATGCACCCCCACAGTTGCCCGCCGCCGTGCCAAGCTACCACGGGAAGCTTCCACCAGAGCACGTCGAGCCGCAATCGGACCCCGGCCGCGCTCAACGCGACGCCGGAGAGCCAGAGCGCCTCCCGTAAACCCTTCGGCTCTCGCGACCGCCCGGGCTCGCCGCCGCCGCGGTCCGGCTCACTGGAGTCCTCCCCACGCACCTTCGTCGTGGCGGGACACCGTCAAGGTCCGAGTTCGCCGCCGTCGAGCCCCTTGGCCTGCGCGCAACCTCAATTGAGGGCGAGGAGTTGCCCTTGGCTCCAATTGCAGCCACGCCACCGCCCACCGTCGGCATCATGCCGCAGCCGGCGCGACCGACCATGCCAACGGCTCCACCCCTGCCCCTTTTTGCCGCCACGGTGCTCGCTAGAGCACATGAGAGCCCTGGCGCGCACCCGGAGCCCCGCTCGCGACCTGCTGCTACCACGCGTGCGCGCGCCGCGCTTGCCATGGCGTCCGCTCGCCGTGCCGCTTGAGCCGGCCGGCCGGGCCCAAGGCCCTCCCCGGACCTTGCAATCACGGCCGCGCGCCGAGCACGAAAGACCCTCGCGCCCCGGAACCCTCCTCGCCGCCACCGCGCCGCCTTGCTCGGTGGGATCGGTCGCTCGGGAGCCAAGGTCACCGTCGCCCGCCATAACGCCCGTTCGCCGCCAAGCGTGCTAAGCCACCGCCTTGAGCCCCCCTGCACTCGCCATGAGCCACCGGAACCTTAGTCGGCCCTAGGCCCCTGCGTGACCGCCGGAGCGCGCCGCCGCTCGAGCCTCGCCGGCAACGGGGAGCGCGGCCACGCATGCAGGGTGGAACAGAGGAGAAGGGGAAGGAAAACCAGCAGCCACTCCATGGACTTGATTCACCGTGGACCCAGAGAGAAGGAAGGAGAGGTGAGCTCGGCTCACCGTGGACCAATTAGAGGTCCACTGGACCCTGCAGCGGGTGCACCGTGAGCCAACCCCGCGTGCACCCCAGCCCACTAGTGGCCCAGGAGGACGACGTGGACGCTCCCGCAGCCGACACGTGTCGGGCCGGCCCGGCCCAACTCGGCCCATGTCCAAACCCCGACCGGCCCGCCGCACCCAAAGTAGGCCCGGTCAGTGTTGACCGTTGACTGGTTAACGGTTGACCGTTGACCCGGTCCCACCTGTCAATGACCACAGCCCTTGGACCCACCTGTCATTCACTGTTGTCCTCTGGACCAATCAGCACGCGCCACGTGTCACAGCCTGATTTTCTCTCTCCCTTATCTTTTTCAAAATATGATTTAAACTTTAGAAAATCATAACTTATTCACACGATCTCCGAAAAATATGATCTAGGTGTCCAAATTTTCCTAAAATCGAGCACTACGTCGTAGGCTTATGTTTTCGTGCATTTGGATTCTTTGTTTTTCATTTGGATCTTTGTGATAATCTATAGGGGTCGCTCACGCGACCATTATGTCTCGATTTCAGACGCTGAGAAGGAGCTGCCCGAGAAGGAGGACTTGGAGTACACTCAGGAGTTGGGAGACGACTTCGCAGGTGCCACGTCCCACCCAACCTCGTAGAACCTATTAAGCATGCCATATATATTAGTTGCTAGTGCTTTACTTTTATGCAATAACTTGTGATAGGTTGCATGGTAGTTTTGCTTGATAGCCATTACCTTGTCGCAACCTTTCCCCTGCTCACCCGCTGTTAGGCTAGACACGCTTATTTATCATGTTGCTACTTTACTTCTACTACGCTTTATATCTGTGATGTGATGCGTGGTGGGAGATGGTCATGGTTGAGGCACGAGGTGCCGAGCTTGACTCCTGGGGAGTGTGCTGCGTGTGTCTTGGGTGAGTGGTGAGGGTTGAGTCGATTGGACAGGATTTTACGACGACGAGCTGAGGCGAGTCTAGCCAAGGGGTGCGATCTGGGCATCCCTACTTGAGTGCCTGTGGCGGGTACAAGTGACTTGACGAGTTCCGGGGGTAGAGAGCCTTGTGGAGCGAAGCCCCGGGAAGGAGGTGCCGTTGAGGCACGGGGTGTTGGTTAACCCCTTTGAGGAGATATCCTGTCTAGTCCAAATATAAGGACTTATGTATCTTGAGGACCGGAACCTTGGGACCCTTCGTGCTCTCCACTCGTCCCGATGGGCGGGGACGGATGACCGACTTGTTAGTGCGGTGCCACTACTACTTGGAGTTAGCGGATAGTGTAGGGAGGTACGGGCGTCGGTGCCCACACCCTCCTAAGACAACGTGGTGGCCACTAGGGGCCGGCACCACGATTCACGGACTCGGTGGACCGGTGGACCCGGAACGACCCGGAGCCGAGTGGTAGGGTGGCATCGTATCTAATTGGAAGGCAAATGAATCGGCCTAGGCGTGTCATGAGCGCCGATGATGGTGATCTTGTGGGTACGGGAGTACAAGCTCGCAGAGTTGACTTTATGCGCATAACCGCGGCCTCGGTATGGCCATTCCCTTGACCTACGCTCTTCTTGAGTGAGAGATGTGTCTTCTTTCCCCCCTGGTGGTGTGTTCCTTGGTGGTGTTTTCCCCCGGCCGTGGGCCGTTGAGACAGGTCCGAGAGGGAGTTGGACCTGTCGACTTGAGAGTGAGGTGTGGTGAGATGAGTGTGTGAGATGTGGGAGATATGGGATGGGAGATGTGGGGAGATGATGTTAGGTTATAACTTGATGTTCTAAAATAAAACTTGATGATACTTGCATAGGAAAACTACAGCCATATATTAGGCCTCTTGTTATATCCAATTGCATCCACTTTCCACAAAGCAAACGCAAAGCATAGGGTGGGAGCCAGTGGCCAGTACAAATCGCATGCGATACTTTGGAACCCGGGTTTGGACGCCGACTACATCGACAACCATGAAGAACGGATGGATTAGATGGTCTCGTGCCTCGCGCTCAAGTTGGAGGATGAAACCGCCCGCGATAACTTCCGCTGTCGTAGCCGTTCGGATCTTTGAGTGATCCACTTGTTTCCGCCATGTGGCGGTGTAATAATTAATGTAAACCCTTCTAATTGCACTCTTTTTGTACGATGTATGAATGTTGTATCAACTGTTATTGGAATAATGCGATGGTTGTTCTTTGGACTATCACATTATCCCTCATTCTGTGAATTTTCCCATCGCGAAAAATTGAGGATGTTTCACGAGGCGCTTGTGGGAGAGGTCCAGCGTGAAGATTCTGGAGCGATCCCAACAGCTCCATAAAGCTGTATGCACAGCCCAAAATATTAAAAGCCCTTTTACAGCTCTGCTATATCTGGAAAAAAAAAAGGTAAAAAGGTCAACATTAGATTCAGCTTCTAAACAACTGGTTCCCGCATGGGGCCGCGCGGCGTTGCCGCGCTGCTTTCTAGTTTGAAACTGAAAGGCCCGCACGCACGCTACGCAGAGCAGTCGAACAGGCCCCAACTGGCGAGCGCGCGCCAGCCGCTCCCCCGTGCCCAGGCCCGGGCCGGAAATCTTTCTGCCCTAATGGGCCTCTTTCAGCCCATCCATCCTTGGACGTTGATCTGGATGCCTCTTCATCCAACGGCTCAGCGTGCATTTCGGGAGAACGAAATCCGCCGCCGGCCGTCCGCACCCCGCTCCATTCGGCCGCCGCACCGGAGTCGCAACGCCGGCGCAACTCCGCCCGCCGCGTGCCCCCTTCGCTCAGCACCGATGCGGGCCCTCACGCGCTCCGCATCGCTGCTCCGCCGTGCCGCGCGGTCCACGCCCACTACGGCGGCGCTGCACCAACCGGCGCCGGGTGGAGGCGCGTTCCTAGCGAAGGTCTGGACTCTGGACCCCCCTCCCTTCCTCCATCCCCTGATTCCCCTCTCATCCTAGGTGCTGCAGTACACTGAAGTGCTGAAGTCGGTCTTTATGCAGGGCTCCTGGAAACATTCCCTCGCAAGAGAGAACACCACTTTTGTTACCGCTGCTCATCTTAATGTGGCCATCCTGGATTTCAAAACGAAGAGTGAGAAATCTCTCAGCGATCTGAACCACAAGTTCAAAAAATCTTTCATGGAGTACAAAATAAGGTAATCAACACCTCAACTTTAGGGTCTGTTTGAATCCCCTGAATTGAATCAGTTTGTTTGAATCCCCTGAATTGAATCAGTTTCTATGAATCAGATTCTAAGAATTGAT
Organism: Themeda triandra; assembly: GCA_018135685.1. Classification (NCBI taxonomy): domain Eukaryota; kingdom Viridiplantae; phylum Streptophyta; class Magnoliopsida; order Poales; family Poaceae; genus Themeda; species Themeda triandra. Next base: position 140,383 of record JAENPR010000503.1, on the reverse strand, counting down.
TTGTCCAGAATTGAATCAGCTGGAAACTAATTCATTTCCAAATATTGTTTGGCTAAGCATGATCCTTGCAATAAACTAGACGAATAGACTCCCAACATTTGATGACTTTGTTCCTGTATCCTTTAGCTTCCTTGTTTTTGATAGTTATAGTTACACATCCATCACTTGTAATGGCATCAAAAGGAGCAAGTAGAACTGCCTTGCAGCTGTAGCTACTATTCTTATTTACATGATTTAGTGACAATGCAAGAAGAATGTGACATGCCTTAATATAAGATTCACATGCAGCTTTGCTAGCAATTGATAGCCTGTTCTTGTCCCAGTCCCAGCCAAAACCACTTTGAGATAGCAGGCCATTGACAATGTTGTAGTGCTTGTCAAATGTCTTGCTCCGGGACTCAATATTGCCCCTTGACTGAAATTAGGGAGAGAAAGGGAGGGGGACAGCAGCTTATCATTGAATTTGGAATAATGAAAAAATAATAATACTTTATATTTTCTTTTTTGTTGAAAAACAGCTCGAACATGGCAATGCAACAAATCAAATGTGACCTTAGAAAGGAAGTAAGTGACAAGCACAACAAGGTAGTATATATTTATCATTAAACTAAATTGTGTATATATTTATCATTATGTTATCATTATGTTACTTACTTATATATATATATATATATATATATATATATATATATATATATATATATATATATATATATATATATATATATATATTTTGCAGCACTACCTGGATCATGTAGGTAGTACAAATGACTTGAAAATTCTTGGGCAGAGGTTCGAAACTCATAAGATGAATATAAGGTATGTTTGTAAAAATCGATGTTACTCCCTTTTTTTTTTTTTTTTTTTTTGCGTTCAAAGTAATTGTCAACAACTGCTTTTTTGCTTTGCTGCACTGAAAGTAATTGTTAACAGCTGTTTTTTGGCTCAATTGCTCTTTGTTAAAATGGGGCTTCCTGTGCTGCAATGAAGGGAATTTGAGCACAACATTTCTTTCAATAGCTGTTGTTTTGCTTAACGGGTGCTCTCAATTTAAAAGTGGCTTTATGTGCTGCGTTGAAGGAATGAAGCACAACATTGCTATCAAAATCTGCTTTTTTGCTCAACGTCACTCTCAATTTAAAAGGGGCTTGCTGTTCTGCATTTGAAGGAAATTTGAGCACAGTATTCCTGTCAACTAGTGTTTTGCTCAACGTTACTCTCAATTTTAAAAGGAGCAGGTCTCTCTTGCTCATTTTGCCATTAGTAGATCAAGACTTTTTAGTAAAGTGTGCTTCCTTTGGTTTGCTTCTTAATCTCTGACTGTTTGTGGAGCTGCGATGTGAAAGACAGTGTTGAGTCATCATGATTCTTTCTACTTGATCTGCAGAAAGTTCACAGTTGTTTTGATCTCCTTTTTTCCTTTTTGGTTTCAATTAAAGCTATGTGTTTCAATAAAACAAGAGCCAAGTTCCTGAACCTTGTGACCCATGTTCACACTACAGCCGTATTGGGCTATTGGCGTATTCTGCATCTATGCAGTGCATGTAGCTAGTAGATCTTCAGAAGTAACACTGCATAATCATTCATTTTTGAACTACCAAAACAGATCCATTTCATTTCAGTTTTCAGTTCAGGATCTAACCCATCGCTGCTTGATTTTGGTCTCTCCACTGCTAGACGTTGGTAAAGATGATAATTTTATGTTATAGGTTTTGCTTTTCTTTTCTATAAAATTAGTCAAACTTGAGATAATTTGACCTATTAATCGGTTTATTCAGGGATAGAGAGGTATTTGAGTTGGCAGAGCTATTCATATTGTAATTTTAATTCTTTTTCTTTGCTTTAGTCACATGCTCACCCAAGGAATCATCACATTTATGAAGAACTTTGGCTGGGGCTTTGGTGCTAGCACAGCAGCTGCTAGGTTGAGCAGCCTTTCGAAGGTTCTCTTCAAAACCAACGGTAAATTTCATCTCACTTAATTGACAAATTTTGGCTTAGGACATTGTAATGGTACTCAGCCAATTAACGAGTTGGTGGTCATTTCATCTAATACATTGTTTTTGCAGGAAAGGAGTGATCTTTATGCAAGGAGTAAGGACCATTTTGAGCGATTACTACTATTTGGAGCTTTATTGTCCTTATGTCACAATCTTGTGATCTTCATTCCTTTTATTGAGACAAATTAGATAGTACCATGAGCGAACTCTGTCGTCTGTCTATTTCGCGGTACAAATGCTGAACTGCTGTCGTCTGTCTATTTCTCAGTACAAAACTACAAATGCTGAACTGCTGTCATTTGTCCGTACAAATGCTGAACTGCTGTAGTCTGTCTATTTCGCAGAAGCTACTTTCTTTTTTGTTGTTGTTTGCTGTTTGCTATGTTTCTATGTTGAAGAAACAATTATCTGAAGGCTATATCACTGCACATGGACCCCTTGGATCTGCGTGATGAGTCTCTCAACCTTTGAACTCTGAATCAGGCTGATCCATATCCGTTCGGGTGCGCTTTCTGCCATTTCCACGCCTGGGCAAGGCTTTGGCCAAGATCAGTGTATTGGGCTGTATCACTGCACATGGACCCCTTGGATCTGCGTGATGAGTTCCCTGCATATATTATTTGCTATATTTGGAGCTATAAATAAAAAGGATTTTTTATGGATCACTGTATACCTCGGCATAATCTCCTGGTCTACGGTCAAGATAATTTTTTTTTTTCGAGATCCTTAATCACTGCACATGCGGATCGTGACTTCCTGTGGATTTTTTATGGATCACTGTATACCTCGGCATAATCTCCTGGTCTACGGTCAAGATAATTTTTTTTTTCGAGAGCGCGTACTTTGACGCGTATTTCTACGGTCAAGATAATCAACCTTGATGTTAGCTCCTGTTGCCTTCATGCAAGCTTTCACAAACTCATTCACTGATCTACCTGATAAGACATAAAAAAAATACCACGTTCAGAGACAGGAAAAGGCATATGATCTTAAATAAAAGGGTATCTGTCTCTGAAATTGTTGATCTGGTTACTGCTTATTGATCATGCAACAACCTTGGCCTGTTCCGACATTATAGATGCCAACTTTGCCCGGCTGAGCCTTATCAAGAGCTTTGACATGGGCATGTACAAGATCTGTGACATCGAACCTGAAAAGAACAAAGATTCACATATATATATATAAGGCGATTTTTGCCACAGGACACTGCGAAAACGCGCAATTTGCTGGCACACATCGCCAAACGCAAAATTTGCTGAGTACCATTACAAATTCGTGTCCATTTGCCGTAACACACCACGTCTATTATTTTATTGATTTCCTCATATATGAAGAGAGAGAAGGTAGGGAAATGTCACTTGTGTCCTTGTCTTCAACCTCCAGTTATTCACTAAAATTTGCCGTAACACACTTTCTTCCTCCTCGAAATAGTCAGCCATGGCTGAGCAAGGCAGCAACGCAGGGGAGGGGGACGCGTGGGGGAAGACCCGGCCGGCCGCGCCGGGAGCTCCTTCCTGGGCTGGCTGCGCCACGGGGGAGCTCGCCCCTGGGCGGGCCGCGCCCCCGGCAAGCTCGCCCCAGCACCGGCCGCGCCGCCGGAGAGCGTGCCCATGGGCTGGCCGCGCCGCCGGGGAGCTCCGCCCCTGGGCTGGCCGCGCCACCGGCGAGCTCGCCCCTGCACCGGCTGCACCACCAGGGAGCTCGCCCCCGTGGTTGCCCGCATCGTCGAGCACACCAGCTCTTGCCACGGGCTAGCGAGCGCTCGGCGTCGTCATGCTGCAGGGCATCCCGGCAAGGCTGCGCCCCCCTCCCCCCCGCCGAGGCCGCACCGCCCCTGGCCATGGCGCACGGACCAGGCCTTCTCCTTGCATCCGAGCACCCTCTTCATCCCGTGCGCGCGCATCCCGGCCGCCATAGTCGGCATAGACGCGAGCTTCGCGTCCGGCCCTCCTCCCCTTCGCGTCCTCGGCGCGCGGGGCGCGCGCGCCCGCCCAGTCGCGCCGCCGGCCGGGCCGAGGGGCCGGGCGCCGGGTCGCGGGGCCGGGGTCGCGCCGCCCGGGTCCCGAGCGCGCACGACGGCGCCGTCGGGGCTGGGGCCGTGCCGCAGGGGACCGAGCGCAGACACGTTGGTCGACATGTTCTCGTGCAGCTAGAAAAGGTAGCGGCAGTGTGTATGTCCAGAGGTGGAAGATGAGGGTATTTTAGACATTTCACGCACCCTCTCTCTCCTCAAATCTGAGAAACGATTAAAATAATCGCTGCGGTGTGTTTCGGCAAATGGACACGATTTTGTAATGGTACTGGGCAAATTTCGCTCTTGGCGGTGTCCATCAGCATATTATGCATTTTAACGGTGTCCTGTGGCAAAAATTCCCTATATATAATTGTGGTGCAGTATGAGTGGTGCCTCTTTCTCCCCCATCGGAGAGCAGCGTTGAGGCCCAACACGACGCGACCGATGAGGCCGCAGGAGGCGGCGGCGGTGGAGGGGAATGGGCGGTGCATGGGCAGCTAGCAGAGGAGGGCACGGTGCCGATTCGTGTATTGGTCTGATCCGTGCTAGCCGTCCTGGGATAGCCTTCATGGCGGGCAGGCGGCAAGCGAGATGAAGGGTGGCACCGTCCTGTTCACAGTCACCGACGCTGCAGGTGAAGGCTGGCACGAGACGGAGAAGCCGAAGACAGCGGTGAGCGGTGGGAAGATGGATGGCGCTAGAGAGAGAGGAGCTGATAATAGGGTACGGCAGCGGACAGCAGGGCGAAGGCACGGGCGGTGCGGCCACAGCAGGAGCGGCGGCGTCAGGATGGCCGGGTTCGAGACGAATCAGAACGTTCAGGTTGGAGATTTAACGGGTTGACACGTGGCAACATTGTACGCTACTCCCTCCGTCCTGAATACGCATTATGGCTATTTTTAGACAAAATAAGAGAAAGAATAATAGACACAATTACCCTTACTTTGCTTCCTAATTTATTCAAATCTAATCATGTTTCACATAATTAAAGGATGCAATCTAAATTTCCTATAGAAAATATGGTAAGCATTGAATCAGTTTCATCCGTCATACTATATCGAGGGACTATATTTAAATAAACATTATCTCCTTTGTTTTCAAATGCACTATATTTAGGGACACCTACCAAAAGCCAAAATGCTCTTTATTTCAGGACCGGAGGGAGTAGATTGGATGGTGCAAGATTCATTCTTTTAAAGATAAAGATAGGCTTAGCAAAATTTGTGTGGACTTCCATTATAAATTCACTTCTGATTTAACAGAATACCAGTTAGATGGCTTATGTAGCAATTCTGTTTCAATAATTAAGGAACATAGGGTGCATTGCCAGATACACATCAAAGATAATTCAATAGAATCATGTAGGCCCAAGCTTTGGAGTTTTTGATCAATAAAACAAAACCAGTGCATTACATTCCTAGGACAAGCCTTTACCTGAGTGGCTCCATTGTGCTCTCACCAACATAAGAAACAGCAGCAAAGTGCATAACAACATCAAATGCATTCTCTGAAAATATTTTGTTCACACAAACTACCAGCGTCTGATTATTATTTTTTAGATAAAGACCAGCGTCTGATTAATTAACAAACTGAAACCTCCTAAAAGCCAACAACAAGTGAATTATTTAGTAGGGGCCTAGGCCCTCCTGTTGCCTAAAAAGAAAAATAGTGATATTCATGGTAATAATAAATATGTCAACACGACTACACGAGCATATGATGTTCCATGTGTTGGTTACTTGGTTTCATGCCATTTGGGCAACTTCTGCAGCTTTGCGGGCTTCATGTGCCTACTCTGCTTTTAAGATAACGTTAAGAACAAGCTAACTGCTACTCGTTCATGAAATAAACTTGTTGGCTTGTACTGAACTTTATTAATCTGAAAACAGAGGTGGTAGTACCATTTCCTAAAAACCATTTCTAGCGTCTAGCAGAGGATTTGGAAGGAAGGATCCTTAAAATTTAAACCGAGGTGGGCATTTGGGAGCTAGTGAGCGCTTGGCATTCAACCGGTCGTATCACCATGCATGGCCCATGGTGACCATCAGGGTTTCAGGGAAACATCATCAAATCCTCCTCAACAATTAAAAAAAAATCATGCTTTACGATTTTGTTACACAAACAATTATAATGCTCCGCCTGTCTCCGTCTTTAGTTGCATTTCTTTTTCCTTCTGTAAGAGCCAAACGATTGGGTTCAGTGAATATGCGTGGATGTGGCATTCCTACGATGAACAATCCTAGAGAAAGAAATTACCAAAAAAACAAAAACAATCAGAGCAGGAACTGTGAAAAGTATTCGCATACGAAGGATCGAAGAAGCAACCGGACTCATGTGAAAACCACACCATGAATTGGCAGGGAAATTAATCTATGCAGGAGCAAACAAGTATCATCCGAGACTTTTCTGACCAAATGTCCTACAATTTCCATGCCAATTCCCTTTACACACCCCGCCTCCCATTTAAACGCGATCACGAGCGCGCACACCAAGGCCCAAACTTCTTCCAATCCATACCTCATTGCAGCTCTTCCGCGACTGTCGCCGGCTTGCCGCGATCACCTAAATTCTACTAGCTCCCGAAATCCAACCACGCCGGCCGTCGCCGCCAATATGCACCCAGCTGGCCGCCACGGACAAGGGCGCCACCGCCACCGTGGCGGTGGTGGCGTCGCCGCCGCGGACGCAGACTTCGTGAGCACGGGGTTCGCGCTCGTGCTCAGTGCGGTGCCATGCCTCCTACTCCTCCTCATCGGCGGCGGCGACGACGGCCAGCCTTCCACGGCGAGCATGGAGTGGCAAGTCATCCTGGCTTTCGTGACCATGGCCGGCGGGCTGCTGCTGATCATGCACGGGATACGCGCCCGTGGCGCGCGGCCTCCCGTTCTGGTGCGCCGTGTCGCTGGCGCCGCGGCCGCCGTGATGTGGCACGCGGGTGGGCCCGAGAGGCTGCTGCCCGTGCTGGCCCTGCTCCTGCTCCCGTTTCTCGAAGCCTGGTTCGATTTCTTCTAACGACCACAACGGCCAGGCCCAGACAGCTGTAGAATTCAAGACTTGTCGGTGAGTTCATGCAGCCGATTCGCAAGCGTCAAATTACGGAACGTTTTTTCCTCGTCGTTTTAAGTGGGAAGCCCATATGTGTTTCCTGGGTTCATAGGCTCCTTCTAGAATGGTGGGTGTGTCCATGTGTATGCTTGGTTCATGGGCTCATTCTAGATTGGTGGTGTTTGTGTGTGTTTCTTGGGTTCATGGGCTTCTTCTCAGCTCATTCTAGATTGGTGGTGGTGTTTTTTCTCTTGTGGGTCACCCCAAATAAGCATATCATTGGCTGACTTATCAGTCCAAAACAAAGGCCGTTGACTAGTGTAGGTAGTGCTAAGATCTGATGGTCCAAAGGTCTGTGTAATCTCAAAAAAAAAAAAAAAATCAGATGCACTTTACATGCCTGCCCCCCTGGATCGCTGATTAAGCTAGCATTATTTTTTTCTTCTTTTCCTTTTTTTAGGGTCTTGAATGTAATCACATGTTCTCTGTACAATATTTGCATGTGAGACCACCTTTCAAAGAAATGCTTGTCACAGATTCACTGTATAGCATAATATAAACTCTCGCTGAACCTGACAAAAGCAGTCTTGTGTAGACTTGAAACAAGTCTGGAAACAAAAACATACATGAACTTATTTATATCATTTCATTCTACCACCACAAGGTTGATACACGAGATTGATCTAACTTGTCAACAACACAATTTCGTTTGTGTTATTATATAGTGCCTCAGCACACATCAAAATGTATTAAAATGTCAACAACGAAAATAGGACCTATATATATGAAGCTAATCAAGGAACAGGTAGTGCATTCTCTCTCTGGTACTTTTGTATTCTTCCAGCGCTGCAATAAAAGAATCACGACTTTTGTGTTGCTGTTTGCTATGTTTCTATGTTGAAGAACCAATTATCTGAAGGCTATATCACTGCACATGGACCCCTTGGATCTGCGTGATGAGTCTCTCAACCTTTCAACTCTGAATCAGGCTGATCCATATCCGTTTGGGTGCGCTTTCTGCCATTTCCACGCCTGGGCAAGGCTTTGGCCAAGATCAGTGTATTGGGCTGTCCAGTTGAGTTCCCTGTGGATTTTTGATGGATCACTGTATACCTCGGCATAATCTCCTGGTCTACGGTCAAGATAATCAACCTTGATGTTAGCTCCTGTTGCCTTCATGCAAGCTTTCACAAACTCATTCACTGATCTACCTGATAAGACATAAAAAAAACACCATGTTCAGAGACAGGGAAAGGCATATGATCTTAAATAAAAGGGTATCTATCTCTGAAATTGTTGATCTGGTTACTGCTTATTGATCATGCAACAACCTTGGCCTGTTCCGACATTATAGATGCCAACTTTGCCCGGCTGAGCCTTATCAAGAGCTTTGACATGGGCATCTACAAGATCTGTGACATCAATGTAGTCCCTAATGCAAGTTCCATCTGCAGTGGAGTAATCATTTCCACGAACCTGGAAAGGACAAAGAATCACATATATATAATTTTTATTCATGTAAAATTAACAGATGCAGCTACTTATACACAAGTAAAAGGGGGAACTGATGCACTGAAATGAGCATGTAGAATACCTTTAGCCCTGGAATGATTCCCAAAGCTGCATCAAAGCAAGCACCAGATATCCGTCCATGCTCACGTAGCTCTGGCCTTGGAGCTTCTCCTAGCCGTCCTTCTGGGTCTGATCCAATCACGTTGAAGTATCTAATTGATAAGAGCAGGAAAGGGTTAGAACTATTCCATGGATTACAATCTAATATAGGCTGCTGAAAACCAACCTTAAGATCATGACAGCCATGTCTGATTGCTTCTTTGATTTTGTAAAATCTAAGATGATGTCCTCTGCCATCTTCTTTGCCTTACCATATGGATTGATAGGATTCTGCAGTGGTTTAGAAAACAGTTAGAATCATGACAGCATCTATAAAATTAAGGAAGGTAAAAACTCATGGATTGAGAGGCTAGCCTGAGGAGTTGTTTCCACAATAGGCATTGTATCAGGTTCACCGTAGGTTGCACACGTACTCGAGTAAATCAGAGTATTTACATTATGTGCTGCCATTGCCTCAAGAACTGTCAATGTGTTTGAAGTAATGTTGTGGTAGTACCTGTTACAGCAGTGTTGACAGAGTAGATACAGTTGGTTAGGAAGAACGACATTTGCTGCAGATGACTTTTACACGATGAACTAATACCAAGGAAGCAGCATAGAAAACAGTTGAATGGCTTATGTAGCAATTATGTTCCAATAATTAAGGAACATAGGGTGCTTTGCTACATACACATCAAAGAAAAATCAGCAGAATCATGTAGGTCCATGCTTTGAAATATCTGAGCAATAAAAGAAAACCAGTACATTATATGCATAGGACAAGCCTTTACCTGAGTGGCTCCATTGTGCTCTCACCAACATAAGCAACAGCAGCAAAGTGCATAACAGCATCAAATGCATTCTCTGAAAATATTTTGTTCACCTGACTATTGGTTAAGTGCAAAACAAATCTCAACAACACATTTTATGTAAGGGGATGGGGGAGCACTAAGTTATTAAACTTGAGAGGAAGGATACAGCTTTGGCATCGCCTAAATCAGCATAAATAAATTGAAGCCTTCCGGGTTGTGGAAATAGCCGTTGAAGAACTCTAACAGCTCCCATGTTCCCTCTGGATAGGTTATCCTGTAAACATCAAATAATGGAAGTTGCTGTTACCACCGAACTCTGTTAGTGAGGAATAGAATGTGAGATAGGAATAAGAATTACCACAATGGTAACTCGGTAGTTGTCACTAAGAAGCCGAAGAGTAGCATGGGAGCCAATATACCCAGCTCCCCCTGTTACTAACACATGGGTCACCCCAGTTTCATGGCGAGAGAACTGCAGGAAATATGAGGTGCATCAACAAAATGCCTCCAGTTGGAAAGATTAAAAAAAAAACTACTAATACAGAACTGCAGCTTCCTAGGAAACTGCTTAAACTGTATAACTGTGACAGAACTGTAACTATCAAGAACAACGATGCATATATGTATCAGTAAAAAACCCTGGCACAATAGCATAAATGTGTCAGTAAAATGACCCTGGCAGCACAACAGCATAAACGTATCAGTAAAATTAACCCTTGCACGATAGAGTTACAACAGCAAACATTAAACCATGAGAATAGAATGCATCATTCATCGCACAAATGTCTCATCCAATCACCATAATGGCAGTTCCAGATGAACCTATCACGTTGATGTTTCATGGAAAATAAGCAGTGTACTTGAGCCGTCTGGAAGAAGGAATAATGACAAGTAGTGCCAACTCAACAGCAATGACAGTGACATGGGGGTAGTTGTTGTGGGGAGATTCAGCACGTACCACGCTAGTACCGCTGAAACTGGGGGACTGTTTCAACACGATTATGCACATCACCGTGAGTGCAGCAGCCACGGCAATCTTCCCCGTGAAATTAGGCTTCCGTCGCGAATCAGCAAAGTCCATCCCTGTGAAAAAGACAGGATGGATTTAAAGGATGGATTTAAAAGTTGGGCAAAGTAAACTATGATGGCTGGACCCAATTGTGGTCTGGGTGCCGGAAAGATCAATTAATTATAATACTCAGCACCACTCATTTTCCGGGGATTCAAATATGCAGTCTTATGTGTGTAAAAATAATTTGAACGTCCAGCACACAATAGAAAGTTTGGGGATTCAAATATGCAGTCTCATGTGTTTATTGGTTTTGTAATAGAAAAAAAATTGAATGTCCAGCACACAACAGAAGTAAATTTACATGATCAGCTAGTTCCGATTTTTATAAAAAAAATATATATTTTGTGGTTCACAGTAAACTTTGGCATTTTGGTTTGAAATTTAGCTATCAAAAAATCACTCCTTTGCTGTTTAAAGACAGATCAGTGGAGTTATTATTAGAGGCAAAAAAGAGGGAAACAGAGAGGGGCGTAAAGCCGGGAAGGAATTGATGTACCTGACAAGATCCAAGGCCTAGTGGTCCTACTAGCCTGGCTTCTGCTCCCTGGGGTTGTTGGCATGTGAAGTCAAGTCGGCGGCCAAGAATGAAACCGACAGGAACTCGTCTCCCCTCGTCCTCCTCCTACCTCTGAATCTGCACACCACGCGACCCACGCACGCACGATTAGAATTCGTCTCAAGATCAAACCTTTGCAAGTCCATCCCAAGTACACGCGCACAGAACAGAAGGATCTCCACGAACAAGACCGAGAAAAGACGCCACAGAAGAAACCATGTGGCATCAGTGTCGGCGGATAGCAAGAGCCAAACCGCGTGGCGAGAGCTCAAGAACGACGGGGAAAGAAAACCGGATCACGGCGAGGGAACTCACCCCCCACCTCGCGGAGCCGGCGCGGTCGCTCGGTCGCAGATCGACGCTGGCAGCGGACGGCGGGATTCAGGTGGCGACGACTCGGCGCGTCTGCGGGCTCTCCGCGGAAACGGAGGGGAGGCAGCCCAGGTGTCCAGGCCAAGATGGGAAGGGGAGCGACGCGGAGAGGGAGGGAAGGGAGGTGGCAACAACTGAGGAGGGAGGGAGGGAGGCGATGGAGCAAGTCGTCGGGGAGGAGGCGTTTGCGTTTCTGATTTCTAGACTACCGGGTCAGGGTCATAATAAGCACATGTGGGGGGCTACTGTGCCAGAATCTTTTCACATTTTTTGTTCTCCTGTCCAATGAATCTCCTTTTTGCGTGTAGTTGGCTGGCATGTACGTACTCGTATTCTTCTGAATTTGCAAAAATAAAAAAATATACTTTATTAAAATACTCAATTTTTTTGTGATTTCGTTGTAGCTGTGGGTCCTTGGTAGTAGAAAATATTGGTCTCATCGGCCAAACTCTGTTGTGTTTTCTGGTAGCATAAATAAAATCATCCCAACCGGCACCGCTCGTTTGGTCTCATGACATGAACTGAACGGCCACCTGACCGTAGAAAATTGCCGTGCCCTGCTCCTGACTCCCTGTGAATGATGCTTGAGCAGGACTCGAGGCGGGCGCAAGCTTGTAACGGCGGTTTTGGCGAGCTTTGAGTGCCTCCAAATCCAAATTCAGAGGCTGCGTTGCGAGTTTTGCACAATTGCACACGATGGCCGACGGGGGTAGCTTGGCATCGAGAAAGCTGCCAGGATTTGTGCAAGTCAATTGGCGTGGCTCTACTCCGCTCTCCCCCAGGAGGCGGCCGCGTTGCTCGTGTCACGTGATGGTGGACCGAAGGCGCCTTCCTCTCCGTCTTCCTCCTCCCTGCCCCGGCCCCCGGGGCGGCGTCCACTCCAGTCCAGCCAGCCGTCTACGAGTTTCTTTTGGCTGCCTCTGAAGGTTCGGCTCGTGTGCCCTCGCCGACCGCCCCCGCGTCAGTGCAGTGATTTGCGCTGCCGCTGCGCCATCCGACAACGCAAGATTCAGAGCACAACCACTGTACAGTACGCTGGAGTACTATAGTACTGCGGCAAAACGATACCATTCCCGAAACAGCAGTAATCGGCGGCTCAGATGTCAGTATTTGTTTTCTTTTAAATTTAAAAACAGATGATTAGTATCTCTATGGTGGAAGTTTAAGCGGATTTAATTCTGCTTACATCACAAGCTCATAATATAGGCTGTTGAAAGGGGAAGCATCGACGGTTGAGCGGTTCAGAGCGGGTGATGGTCAACGCTACTGTGCGCAAGATTGAGACGGTATTGCCGTATTGGTACCTAACCATGCCTAATCATAGATGGAGGACTACTGTGTTAGGCTGCAATACATGCATAATGCATTTTATTATTTTAACGGTATAAATCGCCAGAATCGGTATAAAACGACCAAACGAACATTATTGTATATAAACGTCTTCATTTATCTCCGTGCTCTCTTTTTCTTATTTGCTTTCTGGGAATCTTCCGTAGCTGGCACGACGGCTGGGAGGGAGGCTTAAGATCGATCGGTCGCGACAAAAGTTTGGTCACGGCTCAATACCGGTGTGGTGACGGTGGCCCATCACAGCAGGAGCAGCCAGTGCCAGCGCACCGGCACCTGCCACTGTCAATGGGCAACTACTCGCGTTCGCCTCGAGTTGGGTGGCGAAACACGAATGGAGGGTTGCAGGATAATGGCAGAACGCCAGAAACTGAGGCTTTGTTTAGTTCCGGTCCAAGTTGGCTTTTTCGTAGTCTTGTGTCAATCAAGCGTCTTTATGGATTTCGTTTGTATTTGGTAAAAATTGTCAAACTTTTGGTAATTAGCCAAAATGTTCGTCCATGAGACAATCAAATCACGCGATTAGTTTTTGATTTAAATCTACATTTAAGATCTTTCCGTCGTGGTACGACGTTTTTGATGTGACGGGGAATAGAATTCTGCATAGTGAATTTGGTGGCCAATTTTGACATCTAAACAAGGCCTGAGCTTTCGCCGTCCGGGCTCGGGGGCGATAGCCGGTGAGGACGCGATGGTTCGTACGTATGGATTTGGTGACGATCGACTGGGCCATCAGCTAGCTATTGGGGGATAGTCGTGCTCAGCGGCAGAAAAGGCCGAGTGATATGGGGTGAAACGAAATGATGTGAATGGAAGCAACCAAAAAAACCAGAACATTTTCATGCTCGTTTGCATCCAACCTCGCAGCTGCGTGATGATCCATCTGCCAGCGAATATGCCCCATCGGCATCCCCCGTCCTATACTAGGAAACAGTTCGTCGTGCACATGCTCCTCAAACATGGACACCGTTTTGCAGCATGCTCAGGAACAAAACATACAACCTGATCGGCTGCTTTTCTTTTGGCTGCGGTTAAAGCCAAGTTCGTGTGGCGGCCGAAGGTGTGGCGTGCACATGCTCCTCAAACATGGACACCGTTTTTTTTTTTCGATCACGCCTAGGCGCGTATTTCAAAGACCCAAACAATTGTTCTTTTTGCAAAACAATTGCAGTAATGCACAAAACGCATGTCTACCTTAAGGCTTTAACCGCTTTTTCAGCCAAACTGTGATAGCGATAGAGTGATACAACAGCATGGTCCCATGCAGCTGCTTCCTTGTCCTTGCTCACCAGACTCTTTCCCTTTCTATGAACACATCAATACTCAAAACTGCAGAAAAATTGCAAAAGGTAAATCACTTAGAATGATAGCTCGAAATCTCATCTAGTGAGCTTACAGAGCCCTCTTGTACACATACAGATCCATAACCAGATAATTCTCCCCTGACAGTTTTCATACAAGGCTAACTAGTGGTTTCATGACTACCAAGCAACCTAGTGAGCGGAATATATTAGTAATGTGACTAGTTAAGGAGCCAAACCGCATGTTGCTCTTTAATCAAGGATGTAAAAGGGCAAAACGACTACCTCGTGACATACTGACATGCATTTCAGATTGTTAGCCTGGAAGCTGAAATTCACAATAGTAGGAAGGTTCAGAGAAGATTAGTTACTGAACTGCCCAAGCATAAACCACCTGTAAAATCACAGACGTGGATTCAGATTAATATTTCACATTTCAACATTAGACTATTTAAAAATTGAAATTACAAACCTGCAAAATTGAACAGGTTTTTTGGCAGCCTTATATATTCTGATATCCTTGGAAGCTAATAACAAACTATAATCATGTACAGGCAACAGTCATAGACTGGTTTTGGTTTGTCATCCAGGTGGCACAAACTCACATTCATGTGTTCAATTGTGCAAGACTACAAGCACAAACTCAAGTGGTACTGGTCCACTAGCTCCTATAACAAAACTTGACAACCTTCATCCAGGTGTCTGGTAAAACTTGAACTTTCCATTCATGTGTTCTTGTTAGGTCAAGGAAATCACCACGTGAAAACCAAAATTACAACATGGGTGTGAAAAGTTTTGTCCAAGTGCCCATTCGGAGAACAAAACCTTGGCCTACCATTTGCTTCAAGACAAGATGTGCATCATCCACACTACAGAGGCCATCAATCAGTAGCTTGTATGATTGGAAGCTAGGCCTCACACCTTCTGTACTCATGGTGCTAACAAGGCTTTTGGCTTAAAAAAAATCCTAAACTGATGAAACCATCAAGAAGTACCTGATAAGTCTCTGAATTAGGACAACACCCTTCAGAAGTCATTGATTTGAAGAGATCGAATGCCTCAGACACTTTCCTCCCTGCAGAGACCAGAGATCAAAATATTGTACACAATTGTATCTGCAGCAATATCCTGCTTCTGCATTCTCTCAAACAGCTGAAATGCTTAATCAACCTGACTATGCTAACAAAGGAAATGCAAGGTTGAGTAGATCGCCACATTAGGCTGACACCCTTGCTTTGGCATCTCATATGCAGCAAGGAGATAGCCTCATCAAATTTACCGCATTGGCACAGACCCTAGACAAGAATATTGAAGGAGCAGGTGTCCAATGTCACCCCAAGCCCGGGCGCGCTCGAGTAGACCTCATGAACAACCTCGTGTTTCATCTGTGTTTGCATCATAGGCCTTCTTTATTTTCCCACATATTATCATCAGTGCTCAAAAAACAAATTCACATTGTCCAAATAAACACCTCCTTTGCTTCGGCCATGCAACAAAGCCATGCAGGAGAAGCAACAAGATATAGGTTGGTTAAAGACCCCTAGATGACTGAGTTTCATGGCCAGAGACACGAAGGCAACACAAAAATAAGGGAAAAAGGAGGCAAACAATGAGAATGCAGCCAACAGAGGGCACTTAAACCGCATTACAAATTGCAAATGAGCAGGCAACCGAGGCCAGTTAAAGTGCATTACAAATTCCAAATGAGCAGCCATCACAAGCCACTTGAAATTACCTATGGTCAACCACCCTATAACAGTCTAACTTAACCAACCCAAAAGCCAACTTACCATCTCAGAAATACATGTCCATTTGCAAACAGAAGCTCAAGTGAGGCAACTAATTAGTCATGCATAATCGGCCGATGACCATTGCTGTTTACTGCATTTATTCATTCTGTGCTTCATCAAACTTCCACATTATCAGTCACCGGCTCAGTCCCGTCATAGTACAAACCCTGGTCCTGGATCCTCAGTAGGAAACTAGGAATCCTACCGAATTAGCCAGCGACGTCGGTCCTGATTCATGGGTCAGGTTATTAGGACCTGCCATGCTCGCAAGAGGAGGAGGATCTTGTATCTAACTTCAGTAAGATAGCCAGTAGTTTCCTGAATACCTGAACTGTAGCTCATCCGGCAATGGCCTGAGCCCTGAAGGCACTCAATAAACATTTCATTTGGAAAGGTTTTATTCATAATACGTTTTACTCTTACATGGATTGATGGATCATTTTACATGGAGTATCAATCAGTGGCGCAGTAAAGGGTTGACGACATGGCCTGCGAAGACAACCACGCCACTGACATCCTCCATGAGGAAGAAGGCGAAGGGGTGATCCGCCACGAAGTCCACAGGGCGACTGACAGGCCTGCCAAAACCCGCCCCCATCGCAATCGCCACGGTGGCGGCGGCGGCGACGGTGCCGCTCTCGTCGACCTTGACGACGCACTGGTGGACCACAGACGACACGGCCACCGGCGGCGCCGGCGTGCTCAGCATCTCCGAGAACGACGACTCGGGGGAGAAGCGGAACGGAAGGTCCAGCCCCAGGCTCCGCAGCACCGGCGATGCCTCCACCCTCAGCGACACCTCGAACTTGGGGATCTTGAGCTCCCCCACAAACACGGGCTGCTCCGGCACCACCGAGCTGCGCAGGAGCTCGCCGGCGCCGGCGCCGAGCGCCCGCGCCATGGCCGGCAGCCCATCGCGGTCGTCGGGGAGGTAGATGTACATGGCGAACTCCCGTTCGCCGTCACTGCCGCCGCCGCAGTAGGGCATGCGCAGGACCTTGACGCCGGGGTGGACGCCGACCTGCATCCGCTTGAACCTCCCGGAGTCGCTCCCCCTCATGAACGGCACGCGCACAACGGCGGCGTGCTCTGGCGAGGCGATGTAGAACGGGCCTTCCTCGGTGGAGTCCGGGTCGAAGGGTGTGACCCAGGAGCCGCGGAAGAAGACCGAGTTGGCGACGACGAGCGCCGTGGAGCCGTCGCCGAACCCGAGCTCCTGCTCCTTGCTGACGATGTCCTTGACAAGGCCGCCGGTGTTGCGCTCGACCCACGCGTTGATCTCCGCCGCCGCAGCCGTGGGGTTGTCCCGGAAGCTCACCGACCGCGCCTCGGCCCTGTAGACGGCGGTGGCGGTGTCGGCGAAGGCTGGGCGGAGGCGCAGCGAGGCGTCGACCCAGATGGCCGTGGCGCACCGGACCTCGGCTGGACTGAGGCGGAACAGGGCGTCGTCCCAGACGGCGGTGGCGCGCCGGACCTCGGCGCCTTCCCCGCCGGAGAGGACGGCGGACGCGACCTTCGACGCCAGCTCGGCGTGCGCCGCGGCGCCCGCGGGGCCGAGGAAGGCGACGATCTGGTCGCGCGTGGCGCCCGAGGCGCCGGCGGCGAGGAGGGAGAGCACGGCGTGGAAGGAGATTGGCGAGAAGGCGAGGTTGGCGGTGGGCGTTCCCTTGTCGAGGCTTCCGAGGTGGCGGAGGAGGAGCATGCAGAGCGCCGCCTGGTCCCTCACGGCGTCGGCGATGGCGTGGCCCGCCATTGACTCGTCTCTGACCGGTCGCGACTAGGAGGGGAATGGAGGAGCTGGTAATTTGGAAACCTTAACCCATAAGCAAATGATTTTCTTTGCTAAATACCAAAACTGTCCTGCCTCGGTTGAACACGAAATTTAACTTCACAAGTAAAGAAGAATGTTTTTTTGGTTAAAAAAAGACCAAAACAGTCTAACTTGTACTGCTGGCTAAATTCCAAAACTGCCTGCCACTAAAGCTAAATGCCAAAACTGCAATGTCTTGTTTGCAAGACCTTAACTGATAAGCAATGTTTTGGTATCATGACTTCAAATGTTGCTTCCTTGCTTTCTTGTTAAAAAAAAACTATTTCCTCTAGTTACAGTACTACAGTAGTGACAAGCTCAGTATATGCTCACTTGCAGCAACTCTTATGATCTAGTCATTCCGCTACACAAACAAGCATGACCCGAAAAGGTTTGACACACGTTGCAAACCATGCTTATTACTCATACTGTCGTACACCGAAATACCTCATGTATGATCAAAAAAAAAAAAACTCATGGTGCTTGTTAATTGTGACGTACTCCGTAGGTGGTAATTGGTGACTCGATCGGCCATGCTCTCTGTCTAATGGATCGACTTGGAATCGCTGCGGTGACCTGTCACCCATTTTTAAATCATTCATGTAAATGAACCAATGACATGCTTGGCCACTAATCTTTGTCCTGCCACGACTTGGAGGCCCGGTTCTTATATGAACCTAATGCATAAGCAAGGATTTTTTTTTTGATAAAGCAAGGATTCTTTTGTTTACACACCAAAACTGCCATGCATCTATTTGTTTGCTAAACCTCACAATTACCATTTTTGACACAACATCAAAATTACCATTTGTCCTCTACAAAACTTTAACTCACAAAAAAGAATTATTTTGCCTAATTAAAAAACCAAATGTATGGTCGAGTGGGCGACGTGTGCTCCGCCGACGGTGCTCAGCGGGCTCGGCATGACAGACCTCAGGCTTGCTGATACGGCCCTTCAGGACAAATGGCTATGGATGCACAGGATCGACCATGGCCGTGCTTGGGCCGATCGAGCTGACGCTAAGGACGTCCAAGGAAGCGCGGGCGTTCTTCACTGCTTCGAAGTACATACACCAGCTTGGGCAATGGCCACCAAACGTTGTTCTGGCTGGCCGGACAGTTGGCTAGATTGCTGCTCTACTCAGGCAAGGGCGCCGACCTTATCTGCGCTGGTTCCCAGGCGCACGAAGGCGAGCCTGACATTAGCGACTGTGTTGGACGGCCAACGCTTGATTCGGGCTTCGGGCATCACAGCTGAGCCACGACCAAACAGCAAGCTTCTCTAGAGTTTGTCATTTGATCAGCGATTGTTGGTACCCTCGGCTTACGAGGCACTCCACCTGGGATCCTAATCGCTTGCTGGATCAGAACTCGTCTGGGGAGATCGTGGGCACCTCTCCGAGTCAAGCTGGTCTATCTGGCTTACGCTGCTGCGGCGCCATTGGATGACAGAAAGGCGACGGCACGGCCAGGACGTACAGCTCCTTCCTGTGCGACCAACAAACAGAAACCATAGTCCACCTCCTAGCCTCTTGTCCGTTCTCCAAGGAGGTGTGGTAGGTGTGCACCGCATTTTGCGCGGGGAGGGTCTCTACTGCACGCCCAGACGGTGCTCGAGCTATGGGCCACCTGGAGAGGCCAGTGTGGGAGCTGCAGCTTGGGAGCAGACTCCGTCTTCATGCTAACTAGTGGAATGGCGTGCACTTGCGCGCCGATTAGAAATGATCATCAAGAATTTTCACAGGGTAACCACAGAGCAGGAACATATGTATTATGTAACTGCATTTAGTACACAGTCCATAACTTTATAGATGACCATAAATGAGCACCATTAGATCTGCGTATATCATACAGAAGTGAGGGCAATTGAGTACTGATAGATCCGTACAGGTAGGATCCATGATCCATATGTTACATTTCCTGCATCAAAAGAAATCCAGGCAAGATAGCCAATGCCGTGGGCAAATTAGCTTCAAATTCTCAAAGCATATCTTCAAGTCATCATTGGCCAAAACAGGATGGAAGAGACCAGGTTGATTTGACTGATGGAGGTTAGCCCGAGCATTTCTTAGTTGTTCGTACCCTGTGTTCCTCTGTTTTAGTATCCCTGTATGACCAACATCATATAACTTAGCACTTGTACCAAATTGGATTGGAAGAAGTGCAGGAACCATGCTATACCATTTCCTCGTACCTCTTTGCTTCCACATCTCCAACATTTCTTGGTACCTCTCTGCTTCCACCATCTCCAAAATACACTGGACCTGATCACTGTAAGAGAATGAATGTGTCAGGAAGAACATAATTTGGATGATCTGAGTAATATTTTGTCTAGAGCAGAGCAGTAAGGACTGCGATGATATAAAACTGAAACATGGTGGAAAATGTAATTTGCATGGACTGACAGGTATGAAACTTGCCTGTAGACATGATATCGATGTATTTGCATGTGTTTCATTGTTTAGTTAGTACAGAATCCGATCTGTCAATGTGACATAGGGCCCAGGTGCAGTTGTACTCAAAAGCATTGCTGAATCTTGGAACTAAAATCAACCTTGGAGATATTTATTATAGAACGAAATGAGCCTAATTCACAGCACAAGAAAGCCTACTTAAATAGGAAAACTGTAGCCACTAAGGCACCACTTTGTAAAGACACCTAATTGTACCTTTTAGTAAACATTAAGCTGCACCTTTTTTTTTGACTCTTACTTGCATAGTGCATAGACCAAGAAAAACCTGTGAACCACTAAGATCACTGGACATTTAATCTGATAGTTATGAATCAACCATTAAGCCGCACATTATTGTTTGGACCCTTAAACCTCTGTACGACTACTCCATATTTTATCTGTAAGTTACGAATCTACTGATATGACCATGAAAGGAAAGAAAGGTTCAGAACCCAAACCAATGATAGAAGTTTTATATATTTATTAGTTCAACGGCATATTCCATAATCACATTTTGCCGAGCTGCAAACAATTTAAGGACAATATTTAGTTATAAATAATAAGACATACAACAACCTCCTAACGAATAATCCAATAACATAGGTAGGCATTCAATCGATATCAGTCTCCAAAAAAAACTTATGCCATAGGAAAACTGATATCAGAATGGTTGTTTTTGTCCTAACTCACTTAATGTTTCCCACTTGGCAGCCAACATAGAAATTTAGACAAAAACATCTTATACCGGAGTCAGTTTAAAATACAATCATTGTATAAACAAGGTAGGAAGCCTATATATGGTAATCCGTTAAAAATAGCAGGTCAGAGAAATGGAAGCGTAAGGAATGTTAGTACTAATTGAAGAACTGAGATTTAGCACTCAACAGTACCTTATAAAAACACACAGGGGTTACGTGGAGTCACAGTCAGTCATGAGAAATGCAAAAATGGTTTTATAAATTAAACGAAGATGTAACTAAGAAGAATAGGAAGCTGTAGGTGTCGGAGCAGCCTTGTCGATAGGCAGGTAAGTATAAAAGTACTGGAAATCCCTAATCTGGAAATTACTCATCGTTGTCCATTTTTTATGGACATAAAGCGTAAGCTGTCGCTACCACACCATTCCCAGAGATGCAATTCTTCCAAGACATATACTTAGTAGTCATGTCTAAAGATGACTAATGCGGTGAAGGGAAATCATGAGTATTACCTGCTTTGTGATTCAAATGGTCGCTGATGCACGGGCTCTTATGCGCGAGAGAAAGGAATCTGCAAGCAATAAGATGCCACACGCTCCGAAGCAAGAAGATAGGATGAAGAACAAAAAGAAATTCAGTTTATAACAAGCATAAGAATGTAGAACTGATAGGGAAAATTCAGTAGGTCAAGGAAATGGGACTGTCCGTCACCTTGGGGTGCTCCTTCCATTTAAGCCTTTATAGCAGCCGAAGCAGTGCCCGCACTTTTGTGTAGTGGATGAATGTCGTAGCTACTCCTATGTGACTGGATTGAGCAAGGCATTATAAGGCAGCCCGATTTTGTTCCATGAGCCCTCCATCATGTGGTACGTATACGTATGTACACGATCAAAATAAACAGCAAGGACAAATTATGTATGACATGATAGAAACCATGGAGATGAACAGATATCTCAATAAGATGCCAAATCTTCCTAAACTCTTAATTCGACAAGAAAGAATTTTATGGGCTAAAAAATTTCATGATGCCATCTATGGGCCAAACAATCACTGACATAAAAATCTATTGTTCCTGTAGAAGCTTTGGACACTTAAAACTAATGGGAATCCAAAATAATGTGGTTTTTAATGTATATCTGAAAGAATCTGTAGCAGCATGAGGACAACTCCATTTTCAACTTGAGCAGAAGGAACTATTGCTACTGAGGTACTCCCTCCAGTGTGAGGAAAATACAATTGGAGATATAGAGTACAAAATAGAAGGAGACGATCATGAGGCCATGGTTCGGAGCAACACGGCCATATCTGTGAAAAACATTTGGTATATATCGCAACTGTAAATGAAGGAAGAACAACACTCCATTTTATGCGGACTTATAATCCAAAGTAATCCCATGGAGACACCAATCTGTACATGACATGCCAATGCACCACGTATGGCAATGAAAGGCGCAGTTAGTCTGAAAATGACCAAACACTGTTTTTGGAAGCAATGAAACCACCATCCTGTAGAGGGAATAAGGTAAAAAAAACATTAGATTTATAAGGAGACATAGGCAGGAGCTGCGGAAGTAGGATATTATTGCATACCCGAATATGCCTTAGCTTACTAAGAATACCAAAAAGAACCATATATATAATGTTCCATATTTTACTATTTGGCAAATGGCTCAATTCAACAAAAGTAGAATAGAAATAACAAATATCATAGAACACCGAGGAGCCATCGTAACATATGGAACTGGAGCATTCCAAATAAGAATAAAAAGATCACAAGAGAGGAAAAGGGAGGAAAAGCGAGGCTAAATTCGAGTTATAAAAGAATGCATGCAACTGAGGGAAGCCATATGAACAGGACAAAGGGAAATGTAGCAGAGGAAGCAAAATAAATTATAGTAACCTCCAATGGAACAGTAATGAACACATCATTGGCAATGGGATGTGCTCAGTAATAGAACTAACAACCTATGTGGAGTGAGGACATCATCGACAATGGGCTTATCCTCAGCGACAGATGCTGCATAAAATGCAGCGAACAGAAAAGAAACCAACACGTGGAAAACAGAACTGCCAAGATACAATGATACTGGCATCACAAAATCAACGGAAATGGCAAGCAACATAGAACAGTTCGGTTTAACCGCAGAATGCCATTGTCTCATTCTACCAATTCATCATCACACAATCCCAAAGCCTCAGTAGGCACACAACATCAAAGGATATCAGTTCTGCTATGGCCAGCACATTTTAGAAACAGAAGAGCACACAACTTTCTGTAGCAGCGTCGTGTAGGCATGGCATGGCTGCTGTAGGCTTGAGTAGACGGCGGGCGACAACGGCCTCGGACCGGCCGACGATGCGGCAGCCCGGCCAGGTGTCGCCGCTCTACGACCGTGCTAATCGGCGAGCAAGCGAAGGGCCTTTTCACAAAAACAAGCTGTCGCAACGTGGATAGCCTCAACGATTTTGAGGTGACGTCTCTAGAGCCTCTTTGCAGCAACCAACATAGAATGGTTGGTTTTTTCGCAAAATAAATTGGAGCGACGTGGATAGCATGGTGAATGCGGAACGACGTGTTCACCACAACCTTTCGGCAACCAACATAGAATGGTTAGGGTTAAAGACAAGAGACGGAACACCTCGTCTCATTGACGGCGGTGGGAAGGCCAACTCATCAAAACGGGAGGTAGCCTAGGCTGCACCCATGCCGAATCAACCGCGCAAAGGGAGAGAGGGATGGAGAGGGGATTTGGGGGACGAGCCATGGGACGGAGGAGGATAGAGTGGCCGCCGGCGAGGCGGACCGGAGAAGACGAGGAGGCCGGCAACGGCAGCCCGAAACGGGGACGGCCCCGCCCACCCATGCCGCGAGCTCGTCCATGGCCGCCGTAAGGCCGAGACGGAGGGAGAGAGAAAGGGGAAGGGGGACCTAACCCCTAACCCTAACCCTAACCCTAACCCGACCGGCAACCATGACATCACTGCGACGGAGTTGCGCGGGAGGAGTCCGGGGAGATGGAGAGGGGAGGAGGCCGCCGTCGCGCCGCCGCCATGAAAACCTCACCGGCGCCGCCAGTCGAGCGCGGCCGCGCCGCGCGGCCGCGCGCCGCCCCGCGGACCGCCGCGTGGCCCACCCGCGTCTTGGGCCGCCAGCCCGCCGCGTCGGCCGCGCGCCGCGGGCCCCCGCCTGCCGCCGTCGCCGGCTGCGGCGGCGCCCCGCTCGGCCGCTCCGGCCCCGACAGCGGCCCCCGCCCGGCCGCCCCCGCCGTCCCCGCCTCAAGGCCATGACCGCTCCCCGCCCCCAGCCCTCGCCGGCCCAGCCGGCCCGGCCCAGCCGCCCGGCGGCGCCCGCGACGCCGCCCCGGCCTCTGCGCGCATCTGGAGGAGGAGGAAGAGGGTCGGGGAGGGGAGGACGGAGTGGGATTTTTTTTTTGCCTGAAGGGAGACTCAATTTATACGAAGAACGGGCGGGGGCTATGTGCAAAAAGTGCGGGCGGGCGGGTAACTGTAAAAGCGGCGGCTTTTGGAATTTTGTCTTCTTCGGGCGAAGGATTTCACTTTTACGGGGTAAAAGTGAAAAAGAAATCAACGTAGTTCTTGTTCACCACGGACTGGATGGAGAATACCGTGAAATCGAAGGGCCTTTACGCAAAAAAATCGGCGACGTGGATAGCCTAACTGAATTTGGAGCGACGTGGCCACAGCCTCCGTTCAGCAAAAGAATTTGGGGAGACGTGGCCAGCACCACCCGCCAGCAAGCAACATAGGAAGGATGGGGAGAATTTCATGGGAGTTATAGAAAGAATGAAACACACTTCGTGCGACGCAGCTTCAAAGCCTACTCGCCACTATTAGGAAGCTAGTGGAGCTCTAGGTGTGTAGGCCGGAGCAAAGAACTTGGGTTGTTTAGCGCAGCGAGTAATCACCTAGACCAGGTTTTCAGGAGGGCTAGAGCTTTGATCGAACATCTTTGTAACAAACTATGCTCTTCTCCTAATAAAAAAAGCGTAATTTTTTTGCTTGATAGAGAAAAAAGTGTTTTGTTACACCTCGAGCTAGGTTTGGTACTTCTGTACTCCCTCTATACTTATAAAGAAAAGAAATTCATTTTGGACAACAACACAATTTTCAAAGCACAACTTTGACTTCTTGTTTCTATAAGAGTAAAATGTACTGGCGGTCCCTAAACTTGCGCCGCTGTGTCATCCCGGTCCCTGAAGTTGTAAATCAGCCATTCGGGTGCCTAATCTATCCAGTTGTGTTGTTTGGGTCCAATCCAGAGTCGAGGCGTGCTGCAATCTTGCAAAAGACCCCCGTGAACAGGCAAGGACCTGGGGCCGCTCCTGTCGCGGTTCTTCACGGGGCAGAACCCGGCCGGTCTCGCCATATCCGTCGCCGTCTCCGCCGCAGCCCCCCGCCACCGAGCTCTCCTCCGGCGTGACTCCCCTGCGCTACGTCTCCGGTGGCGGGCTCACGCCACCGACTCCTCCGGCGCGCGGTGGCCCAGGCGGCGGGCGGCGCTGTAGCCAAGACCAGGCGGCGGCACCTCGTCCCCGCGGATGCGTCACGGCCCCTGGCGGACTAGGACAGCACCTTCGAGCATCCAGGACGACCACGCCGCCGAGCAGTACAACTCCTGTTGGCCAAGCTTACAACAGAGAACAGTGTACTGAATGATGCAGGACGAGTAGCAAATGATGTAGGCCAAACTGTAATGGCCATGAAAATCGTCATCTTTGTAGCTACTAGTATAGTGGCCCGTGCGTTGCCACGGTTTCATTTAAAGGATGCACTTAAAAACAACTATGAGATTTTTTTTTTCAAAATTTGTCTCACATAACTGTACAATAGTGCTCGTGCGTTACCACGGCTTTATTCAAGGGATACACTTGAAAACAAATCAGACAACAATTTTTTTTCGTGGTTTTTATCTCACACAATTATATATGATCATAAATATAATCTGGAATATAGTCATGCATAACAAGAAGGCATAACAAGTAGAGCTCCCCTGTCATCACCGCTCACAGGAATTATATTTACATTGATCTCATAAACATCATGGTATAACGACCAACTTTGCTTCAAAACCTCCAAGCAAACTGTAGCCTGGAATCTAAAAAAACTGAAAATACATGAGATTTGAGGATTTTCTTGATGTTCTTGAATCTCTCTCAACTATGTTATCTTGGGCAAATCTCTTTAGGCTTCAAATTGACTGCATAGTTGGTTCACTGCCTGGAACAGATTTAGAAATTGGATGGAAACCATGCAAAACAATCAGTACAAATGTCAAAATATTTCAGACATTGAAATCAATTCTAGAACTTTTACAGGTTCATATTTTTTTTAAAAAGGAGATTCACCAGCTAATTAAATCATTCTTACCTCAGTGCAGCTGCTGCTTCACCTGAAGTTGCTCGTAAGCCGAAACTGTACATTAGGCCTCGTTTGGATGCCTCCCAAATTCCAATTTTTTTCACTCTCTCTCCATCACATCAATTTTTAGACTCATGCATGGTAGATTAAATATAGGTAAAAAAATAACTAATTACACAGTTTAGTTGTATATCACGAGACGAATCTTTTGAGTCTAGTTGGTACACGATTGGATAATATTTGCCAAATAAGACGAAAGTGGTACTATTTATTGGGTTGAAAAAAGCTGCAATCCAAACACAATTTAGATGAAAGTCCAGCTGCCATAACCTGAAGTCCTGCTGCGCAGCTACTTTTAAAGGTAAAGTAACTGCAAAGGAACCTATTAAATAGAGGTGATGAACTTCGCTAGGCTTCTTGGGGTCGTAGTACGCCTTGTGTACTGCCGCCAGCTTGCCGCCAATGCCCTGCTGCTGCGGATGGACCTCACGGGCACTGTACAAATCAAAGTAGAGGATATACATTTGCTTTTTGACTCATTCCTTGCCAACTTTAAAACCAAATCAAAAAGTTCAAGATCCTCCTTCCTGCAATAGAGCACATCTGTTTATTTCAGACACATCAGACTCTTTAGAGAAAAATTTGCAAATAGTAAAATTAGTAGCCCCAACATGTTAGAATGCAACTACAGTTTCAGTGTTTTGCAACATACATCTAGAAGAACCCAACATAGAAGTGTCTCATCATGCAAAAATAATTGGTACATTGAAGCATCCTAGGCGCCCTCCCCATTTTTGTTTAGAAAAGGGGACCTGAAGAAATTTTCCATAAATTTCTCTCCTACAGCAGCTACCTTTGAAACACTGACCCTTCGAGAAAGGAATAATTGGGGGAACTGGAGAGTAGATGTCTGATTTAAGGCGTCGAATGGCTCCAACATATTGCTCTCCTAATAAGTACAGTGGTAAAAGGACATTAGTGCTCAGTTTGTCCAAAGTGAACAAGAACTTGGCCTCTCCAAGGAGTAGAAGACTGCACCACTTTGCTTTACAGTGACTTAATAACAGAGAGAAGAACAAAAGTACTTCCTAATTTTCAATCGAATACTCAAGATGGTGTGACTTGTATCATGTGCGATACTGATCAAGAGGAAACCATAGAGCATCTGTTCTTTGGCTGCCCCTTTGCACAGGACTGTTGGGCAGCCATTCACATTGATTGGGACAACTATTTGCCATTGCTGGACAGATTTAATCAGGCAAGGTTGGTCAGTAACCTTCCTTTTTTCACCGAAGTGGCCTTGATAGCAGCATGGGAGCTATGAAAGTTGCGCAATGGCAAAGTATTTCAGAGAAGGAACCCAAGCCTAGCACTTTGTGCACTGTGGGTATCTCCCCCATAGTCTTTTGCCGTCAAAAAAAAACTCAATCAAATACTATTCTCGTGCACTGAGGAGTATAAGGTATCATTATGATATTTAGCAATTAGAATTTGAGACATTTGTTTTCTGGTTTATAAAAAAATTAAAGTAGAAGAATCACCTTGCTGACAATCCATGTTTTCCTAGACGCTAAATGCTAGATGGGCGGGGACCCTCCGTTTAGCGAATAGTTGGATTATACGTCCGATTAAACGGGCAAAAAAACGGATTATACGGGATTAAACGGATTAAACGGCCTACACGGCAAAAACGGTTGACTACCGTGTACCGTCTAAACGCGTTTAGACGGGCGTTTAATCCCGTTTAGGAAAACAAGGCTGACAATCATGCTTATACAAGGTCAAAGCCTAGACATTCGGCACACAAAGGAAATGGATCTCCTGCATCATTCATGTCCAAAACATACTGATGAAATCGTATATTTTCAAAGAGATACTGCATTCTTTCTAATTTCATATAAAAATTAGCTTAATCTTGAAAATAGACTGCTTGCACCTTAAATTCAAACAAACTGTTGAGAGTATTGTGTTGTGACAAAAATGCGCTTATCAATAAACTCAAAACTGTCGAACTACCGTATGAGATCTAAAGGAAGGTCCAGTTGTTGGGGACAGTCAAATCATGCGAGGATCACAATGTCGTCCCAGCTCGTCCTCGGGCGCCACAGTATCCACCACAGCTCTGCAGACATCATAGCAACTATAGATGCGTACTATAGCTCATCGTAGTTGGATAAAAAATAAAAAACGTACCTTTTCAAGTTCCTCTCGAAATACCACGAATTGAAGGTCCTGCTGCCACAAATTGGATCGCCACTCAACCTCTGTGTGTCCAGGTCCCAATCAGCAAAAAGCAGCTCAAGGTATTTGTGTACTACATGCTACATCACAAAATAGTACTACATGTCAACATCTTTTAAAATTATTTTCACGAAACCTTTGTAGTTAAAAAGCAGCCAATGCTCTAGACATTTTGACCCTCTTAATGAAAAACGGGTGAAGTCCCGGTCGCGAAAAAAGCTCTAGACATTTTGAGGCTGCAGACCTTTTTTTGAAGGCAACAAATGAACAAGCTCCCAGATGCAGAAGGATAGGATAGTCAGCAAAATGAACTTCGAATGATTTTGCTATTACTCCAAACAAAACTCAAGCGCGTCAATGATTATGCACGCAGGTAGATTGCTGTATGGTATACAGTACAAAAGCAAAGAGAAAGTAAGACTATCCGCACTCATGGAACTCTATTTTCATCCCTCTAAAGGAATATTCCATCCCTGGTCCCTGATTCCTTACTCTATCCAACTTTCTCCCGCACTCATCAATCCTTTATAGTTTCTCAATACCAACAAGTGGGACCCACTATCATATTTTTTTATTCTTTTTTTCTTCACCATCCTCGGTCCATCCGCCGCCTCCTCGTCTCGCAAGTACTAGTAGTAGTACTCGTCCCCCGGCGGGAGAGGACGAGCTCGAGGGCATTGCGGCCATGGATACGGAGGACGCGGAGGAGCGGGTCCCGGCGGCGGCCCCCAGCGCGTCCTCGCCGGCACGGCCCTGGCCATGGATGCGGAGGAGCTCGTCCTGGCGGTGGCCCCGGCCATGGACGCGGAGGAGCGGGTCCTGGAGGCGGCCCCCAGCGCGTCCTCGCCGGCGCGAAGAAGGAGGACGAGCGGCCGGCGGCGGGGCTCTTCTCCTCTTCGAGCCGGGCGCCCGGCCATGGCGGCGCGGGGCCCTTCTCCTCTTCGAGCCTCGGCACCTTCGCATCCTGGCCTCCCCTGCTCGGCTCCCTCCTCGGCACCTCCTCGCGAGGCAGGGGCAGGCGCGACCCCGGCGGCGAGCTGGCGGAGGAGCGGAGTCCGCCCCGTCCCCTGCGCGCGCCGGCGAGGTCTGCGAGGAGGGCAGCGGCGGCGCGCGCCGGATTCGGGCGGACGAGCGCGGGGCCGGCTCCGGCGGAAGCGCGCCCCTTCCGCCGCGGGGGCTTCCGGCGCGGCGGCTCCGGCGAGGAGACGGGGAGCTCGGCGCGGCGCGCATCTCTCCTCTCTCCGGCGAGCAAGCGCAGCAGCCCTTCCCCTTCCTCGCAGGCCATTCCCTTCTCTCTCTCTCCTCGGGGCCCCGCGTCGTCCTTTTGCGTCCCGTCCGTACATCACCGTAAAACACAGGACGGGCGAGCGAACGCAACACTTGCGTAAGATATGCCGGCCCCCGCTGCAGCCGTTGCGTAACTCGCAAAGCCTTTTGCGTAGCTAGTTGCGTACGCCAGTGCAGCTCGTCTAACCATCTAAGGATGCCTTGATTTTACAGATTCTTGGTAAACATGAGATGAATCTGCAGAAGGCAATTTAGAATCATAAAAATGATATGCTAGTAAAAAATCATATTAGCGCCTTATTTAACGATTGTCTCCTAGTCGAATCATAGGAATTATCTTTTCAGGGTGGGCAAGCGTCAGAGGGTGGGCAAAATGGCATCTAGTGTGAAACTGAATAAATATAAATTTGATAATATATAGAGCTAGAAAACTCATTTAACTCTGAACATGAACAAGGAAAAGCATAAGAAGAGGAACACTTGTATTACCTCGTATAGGCCTGCTCAATCGGATGCCACCATAGATCCATCTTCCCTACAAAATCGATGCTTTCCCATTGACATTATGCCTCGGCCAAACAAAAATGTATCCCAAATGGAGCTTGCCTGCCAAAAATTAACACCATCTCCTCCCAGATCAAGCACGTCGTGGACCGCCGACATCCGCATCGTTTGAATCGCGTGGTTGCTACCGGATTCGAGCTCGTTTCTTGCTGACTGGTAGAAGGAAGGGCCAGAAATCTGCTAGGAACAAGACGAAGAATTGAAGGGCTGCTTTTCGAGAGGAATGAAGAAAGGGAAAAAGCAAGCAAGGTACTTACAGGCCAAGGAGCTCGCGTGGTTCTTCGGGCACGGCGGCATGGCTAGCGCCCGCTAGTTGCGGCGGCGTGGTGTGGCCGAGCACCGCCGCAACGGCGCGGTTGGGCCCCGTCTTCGCCCGCTCGTGCATCAGCCGGCCGCTCGCACGAGCGTGGTGCCTAGGCACGACGGCGTGGCCTGGCTTGAGCGCCGCCGCCGCAACGGCGCGGCTGGGCCCCATCTTTGCCCGCTCATGCACCGACCGGCCGCGGTGTCGCCCTCGCCTGGTGCCCTCGCGATGGCAGATTTCCATGGCAGTGGCGAGCTGGGGAGAGGAGGAACCGTGCGCGTCGTGTTCAGGACCAGCGGTTCTGTCCGAGTGTCAGCGTGGCGACGGCGTACGCGCTCCCGTCCGGGGGTCGTCCGCCGTCGCGCTTCCATCCTGGCGGCGGCCGGCGTCGCGCGACCGTACTGGCGTTGTCCGGCGGCGCGCGCTCCCGTCCTGGGGGCGCCCGGCGGCGCGCGCGGCCGTCCTGGCGTCGTCCGGCGACGCACGCTCCCGTCCTAGGGGCGGCCGGCGGCGCATCCTGGCTGCTGGGGGCCGTCCGGCGGAGGGCATCCGCTTTCACGTCCGGCGAGGAACCGGCTGCGTGGGCGATTTGCGAGGCTTCGGGGAGAGTAGCGGACGACGGCGCCTCGGGGAGAGTAGCGGACTGCGGCGCGCGACTTGGTCGGCGCGTGGGACCGGAGGCGGGATTAGATGAGCGATTAGATGAGTGATGAGTGACGAGTGACGAGTGACGAGGTTTGATCCGAGCGATTCTGGCCATTGGATGTGAGTGACTAAGAGAAAGTGATAAAAAGAATAAATCTAGACCTTTCATTTTGAATGATTAGTTTATTTTAATTGTATTTGTTTAGGTGCACTTAGAAAAGATTAGGAGAGATAATGACTGTAGGGTTAGTTTCTTGTGTGGCTTTAGTGATGTTTTTTTGTGCATTATATGTAGTAGAGATTTGTGGCATTGTTCTCAATGCTTATACTGTACCGAATTGTAATGACCATGAAAAATTATGGAATGAAATGATTTCATGCTTATAAGCAATACCAATGCACATATAACTGAATGTTCTGAAATGACACGTTCTGATTTCATAATCTGAACTGACATGTTCTGATGCACAGAAGATTACATATAACTGAATGTTAACACTGATGTTAACTGGGGAATTATCTTACAAGCCATGACATAACTGCATCTTACTGGTTTTGATGCTTACAAATTTCAGACTCCCAAAAGATGAATGAAACAGTGCACTAATTAGACCCCAGGTCTAGTGGTTCCTATTTACACACAAAAGATGACTTAGACAGTGCACTGATTAGACCATGTCTTGCTTATTGACTCCATCAGAGCCATTTTCTCCCTTGTTTCCACCATCTATAGCCTATTTCTTGTTTGCTCCACCTCTGCCCTTCCTCGGCGCTGATGTGGATGCCTTTCTTTTCTTTGCTGCAGCTTCTTTGCCAGCCTTGGTGCAAGTGGTCAGAGCACTAGGCCTTTGCACAGGTTGGTTTGTCATGATGAACTCATTATCTGGTAATGGACCAAAGGCAGTCCCTATACTTGATGTATGAGTTTCCTGAAGCAAAAAAAATGTCTTACTGATAAGTGGTTGCAACAAGACATTTTTTGTTTAGTGCATGCAGTATCATATATTTGATTTAGTGGCTGCAACAAACATACCTGTGATAGCATGTGACTGAGCAAGGTTGTACTGGCCTGTGTTTGAGGTTCATCTGGCAATTCTTGGTATACTGCCTGGTTGATAGGATCATTGGTTTCCTGCTGGTCCTCTGCAAATTCATTTAGGGCCATTCTTGCCTTGAATTTCATGTGGTTGCTTCTTCCTTGATTTTGGAGGCCTACCAGCCTTTTTCTCATACAAAGGTGGTTGCACTTTTGGACCATTCATCTTCTCCCACTGGGTCTGATCTCTGCAAGGCCATATGTTGAATCCATAGGCAGTATTGAATGCCTCGATGGAGTAACAGGGTGCCAATACAGATTCTGGCTTTATCCTCTCATGCCTCAAACAAGCAATAGCATGGGAACAAGGAACTCCAGTTAATTGCCACCTCCTGCAATCACATGTTTGAGAAGTGATATCTACTATGTGGCTATAATCCCTCACCTTTACCTGGAAAACTCCTTGTCCAGAAGGTACAGGAAAACACATATTTGCCCACTCTGCATTCTTTGATAGCTTCTTCCTTATCTTTGGACAGTATGTTCTTTCCATTTGATTTGCTAATTCTTTCTGTTTGTTGTAATGTCTTGTCATCAGCTGAGTCTTGATCATCTCAAACATGCTAAGAATTGGAAGATCTCTTGCTTCTATGATGTAATTGTTGAACACCTCACAATTATTGTTCAACAATATGTCACATTTGGGAAATTCTGAGAAAAAAACTTTAACCCAAGTATTCGGAGGCATCTTCTCAAGCCACTTGAAGGCACCCTCATCCAATGCTTTCATTTTCTCCATGTTCATGTTCCACTGCTGCACAGAAGATGACCTTGCACAAGACCACAGTTGGTTCTTTAGCACCTCTCCCTTAAACTTCTCTTGGAAATTTGAGTAAAGATGCCTGACACAAAACCTATGTTCGGAGTCAGGGAACACCTGCTGCACAGCTGGGATTAGGCCCTTTTGCTTATCAGTCATGATTGTCCATGGTTGGGTATTATCAATTTTCAGATCATCCTTCAAAGTCTGCAGAAACCACTTCCAAGATGCAAGAGATTCCACCTCAACAACTGCCATTGCTATTGGATATATGCAATCATTTGGATC
The DNA here is from genome assembly GCA_018135685.1 of Themeda triandra. Classification (NCBI taxonomy): domain Eukaryota; kingdom Viridiplantae; phylum Streptophyta; class Magnoliopsida; order Poales; family Poaceae; genus Themeda; species Themeda triandra. The sequence continues at coordinate 106,938 of JAENPR010000503.1, read as the reverse complement.
CATGCCCACTGCTGTTAGTAACTGCCCCCCATACTTGGTTTTGATGTGGCATCCATCTAGGCAAATAATGGGCCTGCAACCAGCCATGAACCCCCTCTTACATGCATCTAATGACATGTAGCATGTACTAAATCTGCTCTCACAAATATTTAGATAAAATGTAGAGCCAGGGTTGCTTCTTCTTAATTCCTGTCCATAATCCCATAACTTGTTATACTGTCAACCTCATCACCATGAATTTGTTTCATGATGAGCCTTCTAGCTCTTGCTAATTTACTCCTGGAAGGTGTCAAGTTGAAGTCTTTTTGCACTGTCCTACCAAAGCTGCTGATACTCATCTTATCATTTGCTCGAAACGCATCAACATACTTACTTGCAAGCCACTTGGAAGTACATCTCGTCAGCACCCATTCTTTATGGCAATTGTGACGCCCATAGTATGTCTTCACTATAAATGAATTCATCCTGCTATCATGTGAAGCATAGAGGTTCCATGGGCAGCCAACAGCACAATGGGCCCTTAATCTTCTCTTGTCATTCCTTGGCATCTTAATTTCCACTCTGTTCCTCACACTGTATTCTGTTATTGCTTCTCTCAGCTTCTCTACTGTTGGGAACACAAGGCCAACAGAAAAACTTGGCTTGTTGAGATCAGCTTCAGCCCAACAGTTCATCCTAAGCCTTTCTTCTCCCTCACCATCTGAACAAGGAAGGTCTAACTCTTCTTCTTCAGTGTCTTCATCATCAGGAATAGCTGCCACACTGATCTGCACCCCCTTCAGCTGGCTTCCTCTTGCCTTTTTGTTACTTTTCTTCTGATCCCCAACATTGAACACTAAATCCTCAAATAAATCTTCATCTCCTTCGAAAACCTCATTGTCACTGTCTATGAATTCCTCATGTTCAGATGCTGATTCAAAGGTTCCCTGACCTCCACTTTGCCCAACAACTCTTTTATCCAAGTCAGTATAAAACACTGGCAATTTCTCACCAGGTTTTGGGTCCTGATAAATAACCCTCCTTGGGCTCAATACTTTAGGTAGTGAAAAGGAGGTTTCCTTCAGCACTATGTCATCCCATATATTGTCTTCAAATTCATTATCATCAAGATAAACTATCAAAGTCTTGAACCTGTCCACCATTTTGGCCATCACAATAGTATCACTGTCAGATCGTATCACCCTTAGTCCATCAGCTAGTGTCTTCTGAGGCAACAACCACTGAAACCTGAACCTTGGGCTCATCTCATATCCTAACTGTTGGACAAAATCCTTAAACCACAGTGTTGACCACGTGTCAGTCTGAATTCCATCAAACCAGCTCACTCTCTCGTTCATATAGGTCTTCAATTTGCCATGCCCCACAAAGAACCCTCCATGGTGTAACTCAATAGTAAACTCATGATTACCGGTACCTACATTATGAGCAAAATTGAACCTTTGATGAACAGTAGAGAAAACCTAGAAAAATTGCCCCCAATCAAGACTACAGTAGCAACTACACAAGACATCATATGGACCCGTACACCAACAACCGATGAACTCTACAATCTACGAAGCGGAATGTGCACCCAAGTAGGATGTGATCCATGGTTTCCGTATCCTGGTCAGAGGATGTGATCCATGGTTTCCGTATACTGCCAAGCATAAATCACCTGCAAATGCACAGATGTGGATTCAGATTGGTATTTCACATTTTAACATTAGAGTATTTGAAAGGTTTTTAATTTGAAGCTACAAACCTACAAAACTGAATGGTTTCTTTTTGTAAGCCTTGTATATTTCTGGTTCACATCCGTGGAAGCTAACACCAAACTATAATAATGTACAGGCAGCATTCATATGGCCGTGGTACACAAGACTACAAGCACAAACTCAAGCTCGCATTGGTCACTTGCTCCTCTAACAGAACTTGCCGACCTTCATTCAAGAGTCTGGTAAAGTTTGAAGTTTCCGTTCATTTGTCTTGTCAGGCCAAGGAAATCACCGATGTGAAAACCAAAATTAAAAGATGGATGTGAGAAGTTTTGTCCAAGTCCCCATCCGGGGAACAAAACCTTGGCCCACCATTTGCTTCAAGACAAGATGTGCATCATCCACGCAGTCCTCACTACAGAGGCCATCAATCAGTAGCTTGTATGATTGGAAGCTGGGCCTCACACCTTCTGTACTCATAGTGTTAACAAGGCTTTTGGCTTCAAAAAACTTTCCTAAACTGATGAGACCATCGAGAAGTACCTGATAAGTCCCTGAATTAGGATAACACCCTTGAGAAGTCATTGATTTGAAGAGATCGAATGCATCAGACACCCTTTCCTCCCTGCAGAGACCAGAGATCAAAATATTGTACACAACTGTATCTGCAGCAATATCTTGCTTCTGCATTCTCTCAAACAGCTCAAATGCTTTATCAACCTGACTACGCTGACAAAGGAAATGCATAAAGGTCGAGTAGGTTGCCACATTAGGCTGACACCCTTGCTTCGGCATCTCATGCAGCAAGGAGATAGCCTCATCAAATTTACCGCATTGGCACAAACCCTTGACAAGAATATTGAAGGAGCAGGTGTCCAATGTCACCCCAAGCCTGGGAGCGCTCGAGTAGACCTCATGAACAACCTCATACTGCCGCTTGCACACAAGCATGTGAAGAACATAATTGAATGTCTTTGTAGAAGGCCAACAATTATACCCAGGCATTGCAAAGAGCGTGTCGATGGCTTTCTGAGGATGTTCTGCCACGTTCCCGTACATCTTGATCAGCCTGTAGAAGAACTCGTCTGAAAGCCTGAACTTTTCAGTTCTTGCCTTGGACAGCAACTCCTCCACATCACCGAATCTCCTGGCGCAGGCCAGCCTGTCAATCATCAAGCTGTATAGCGCCTCGCTGGGCCTGTAGTCTCTCCGGCTGCATGCCTTCTTGAACACACTGTTTATCAAGCTAGGGTCCCTGAGGTTCGCAAATACCTTGAGCACCTCGTTTGGGGCGAGCCAGTCCTTGTGGTCCAATCTTCCCATCCAGTAGCTGTCATCGCCCACTGTGGAGCGAAGCTTCAGGAAAAGAGGTACCCGACGACGTGCTAAGGCTCTCGACATGATCTGTGGTCAAGGAGGTAGGGACTGGGTGAGGAGTGAGCACTGGCGAAACCTTGAACCCAGGGTATGCCTGACAAAATGCTACTAATGTTCAATACGGTAATAATCCAATACATATACATATTTCGGTAAATGGTTTGGTAAAATAACAAAAAACAACAAATAATATTTTTAAAAGGTCTCATAGTACTTAAGCTAAAAAATTAGGAGAACAAGCTTTGATTTGATTTTAGGCTAACATAAGCAAATCTCTAACCAATGGCCACTGAAACAATGAATGTTTGATTTTAGGCTAACATAAGCAAATCTCTAACCAATGTCCACTGAAACAATGAATGTATCTCTCCCCCCACACAGTCACACACACATCAACGAACACACCAATTTCAAGCTAAGCCAAAACTGTTAATCAAATCAAATGTAAAGATTCTACACCTGAATTCACAAATCCTCCTATTCAAAAAAAAAAAAAAAAAAAAATTCACAAATCCCCACTCACCAGAGATGCAGATGCAGAGCGCGAGGCGTTGACCGTCGGGGTCGGGCAGCGGCCGCCCGGCGCTCAGACGAGCGGCGCTGGAGGAGCTCGCGGCAGCGCTAGAGGGCTGAGAACGGCGCTGGACGACTAGAGCTAGAAGCGGAGGACACTAGGACAGGGAGGCGCGGGTGTGAAATCCGGTGACCCAAGGGATGGATTTCCCGCCGCTGCAGCGCACCCAGGCCCTCCTTTCCTTTCCCCACGCGCGGCATCTCTATCCGCTTCACTGCCGGATGCTCTGAGACAGAGGACGTCGGTGGCTATGCCTCTTTCTGCAGTAAGATGTTCAAGCAGGTTCCTGAGCCACTGCTACCGAGGCCGGCCTCACCTCCAGTTGTTAAGAAGCAGGTCAGTCGATCCAGTCGATCCAGTACCAGAGGACGCAAGAGGACACTAGCTCCCACTCGCTCCAGCTTGCGTCAGGCCGCTCGTCCATCCACCGTGCCCGTGGCACAGCGTGCCCAGCTCAAGCTTAAGCGCGAGCTAGACTTTATCAATGGCGAGTCGTCGCTGTCGGATGCAGCAATTACAGAGTTTGTTGACAAGTTTGGACAGGACCTCCCGGAGGAGGCGATCAAGACACTACGGATTGCAGCGAAGTTGGACAACAAGGAGCTATGCAAGGCCCTAGCTGCAATTGCAGCGGAGTCAGGAGCAGGTGAGAAGGAGGTCCCATGATTGTGCTTATGCATTGTGTGATTATTCGAGTCGATCATGTTGTTGTTTCAATGGGTTGCACATGTGTTATTTGGGGGTCAGCGAGTTGCCATATCCAGTCTGTTAGTGTTGGGCACCGGTTTGTTAGTGTTAGGCTTGGCAAGACAGTTGCTAAGAATTTGTCCAAAAGATTTGGATCGAGCTCCTTGCAAGCAGGATGTAGACAGAGGTGTTCTTGGGGAAGTCGACTGAGGGAGCTAGAAGATGCACGTTGGTTGTTTTCAGAGGCTAAATTGTTATGGTCTCTTGTTGTATCCCTAGACCGTGAGTAGTCCGTTTAGTTCTTTTTGCCCAGCCTTTGACAAATCGTATACCTGCGGGGAGTTGTTTGCGTTGCTTGCGCATGTAATTCTCGCTTCTCCTTATTAATATATGCCGGCTAGTTCCGGGTCTTTAAAAAAAAATATCCGCTTCACTGCGAGGTGGGGCCGAGGGATGTGGGGCCCGTAGGGACAGGAGAGGCGCTGGTACGGCGACGGGGGAGAGGTCGAGTGCGAGCGGCGCCTCCTCTGCGAGCGGCGCCTCCTCGCCGCCGCCGCCGCCGCCACCACCGGCGTCTCGTCGGCCCTAAAACCCTACCCTCGCCAGTATTCCCGTCGCCACCAGACCCCACGCCGAAACCCTAAACCCCTCTCCCCGCCCGTTAGGTCTCCACCCGCGCCCCGACGATGGCGGAGGACGAACCGCCTGCAGCCCCTGTGATGACGCCGGAGCAAGTGCAGGCTGAGGCCGAGCTGCGGATGCGCGACATAGGCCAGCGGTTTGGCGCTATCCCGGATGGCCACGACGAGCTGCTCCGGTTACTCGAGGTGAGCGCGGCCGGCCCTAGCGAACCCTTTGCTTTTGCCCTAGCTATCGTGCTCTGTTCCCATCGTGTTCATCAATCGAGTGGGTCGAGAAACGTACTCGAGATGTAACTTGCTCTGCAATTGTTTATCGTTTTGGACTTTTGGGGATTTCCCCCTTAGGAAACCTTCATTAGCCGGTGGCTCATACAGCTTAGGATGGGAGAAAATGGTTCTATGTTGATTGATTAATCTGTGCGGTTTTGAGTAACAGTCGAACATAGATAGAGCTGGGAGGCCTTGTAATCATTTAGGTTTATTTGGATATTCTTTATAGTGCCAAGTATGCAAATACAGCTTAGAATTGCTTGCTCGTTTGTGCAGGAAGCTGAAACCTGGTTGTCCAGGGTGGATCAATCACCGCCCGAGGGCATGTACAATGCTATTCGCCCCACCATGGCTGTCTTGATTACAAATGAGCTACTGGAGCACCCTGATCCTGATGTGAAGGTTGCTATCACGTCTTGCTTAACTCAAGTTACCAGGATTACAGCGCCAGAGGCCCCCTATGATGATGATGTTATCAAGGTGAGATTTGTTGGCCTTCTTGGGATGGAACGGTGGTGTCTATATGTACTGACCATTGCTATCTGCCTTGTTGCAGGATGTGTTTAAGAGAATTGTTGAGACTTTTGCTGAGTTGGATGATATGAACAGCCCCTCCTTTTCAAGGAGGGTTTCGATCCTTGATTCTGTTGCAATGGTTCGTTGTTGTGTTCTGATGTTGGATCTTGACTTGGACCATCTGATACTGGACATGTTCCGTCATTTCTTCAAAACTGCCTCGTAAGAAACTTCCCTCACATTTATCTCTAATCATAATTTTTGCATACACCTGGTGCCATATTTTTTAAGATCTGACAAATGGACTGGGCCAATGATGTTTTTTTTGGGATCGTGCATGTGCACGTCACTGGGCCAATAATTTAATTGTGACATCTTTAAGATCCCAAAGAAGGATTTCATTGTTGTGACTGTGATGGTAGTCATAGAATACATGTGTTCCTATATATGTTGCCGCCGTGCATGAATGCTGTCCTTATTTATCTAGTGTGGTTTTTTTATTTCTCATCTTATTCATTCCTCTCTCCCTTTTTTTATATATTTCAGTACCAGGCATTCAGAACAAGTCACCCACTGTATGGAAATTATAATGATGTTTGTAATTCAGGAGAGCGATGATGTCCATGCTGAACTGGCATCGTGCCTGCTTCAGAACCTAACAAAGGAAGCTCAAGTAATTCCATCCCTCTGTAGTTTACATTAACAGCTAGTTATTGCCATCTTGTACTAAAATTTCTGTCCTTACTTTACAGGAAACTCTCCCAGCATCTTTTGGACTTGCAGAGAGGGTACTAGGCCTATGCAGGGACAAGCTCAAACCAGTGCTTCGTGAGTTACTTAAGGGCACTCCCTTGGATGAATACAGCAATGTTATTACGGCGTTGTTCCAAGATGTTTCAGATGCTGGAGAAAACAATGTTGATGCATCAGGAAAAGACATGGTTAGTTAAATCGCCAGTGTATTACAAGTTGAGTTTATGGACTGATGAATACATGTTGAAAATTTGTTGGTCTAAGTATTAGTTCATTTTCGTGGCATGGTTGATCTATTTTTTATGCGTAATCAAATGAGAAAGGCTGCTTTTGTAAGAGTTTGACAGAAAGTGGTGCTATTACTTCTGTTGTTGAGATACTGGTAGTGTGGTAGGAGAGGAACGTGGGATCTATACTGTTATTACAGGCATGCATTCAGTTATATGTGGTATTGAACGAATCTTAAACTTAAAATTCAGTCCATTCTTTTAAAAGGAACATGGCCAGAATTTTTAAACCCTGCTATCTGGAATGGGAGCTATACCGACAATAATAAACATGTGAAATTTCAAAGAAACATTTTGTTACGTACTAATTCCTTTGGATAGTGTATGTGCACAGATATGATGGTATGTATAGTCATGTTGGGTCCTGGTACTGTCAGTAGCATGATCCACCACCACCATTATTATTGCATGCTAAGTTCCTCTTAATTATTATTGTGCAGGCAGCTGGCGGTGAACTTTCTGAAAAGTCTGTTTCTGACGAGTCACCACAGGTATATACATCTACAGATGTTCAGTATCTAATTTTCTATGGAGTGAGGTAGATGCCACAAGTTTATTTTCTTATTTTTCAGGAAACTTCAAAGGTAGACCAAAATGTCAATTGCCTAGGCCAAGAAGGTACTAGCCCAAGCAGTACTTCCACAACTGCCATGAGCAATGGTGGTGCTCCAGTTGACAATGTCAAGTCTCCAGATGGACCAGATTCTTCAAAACAGAAGCAAGAACTGACTTCTGGTGACGAGCAGACACCAGATTCTTCTAAACAGTAGCAAGAACTGACTTCTGGTGACGAGCAGACACCAGATTCTTCTAAACAGAAGCCAGAACTGACTTCTCTTGACGAGCAGACCAGAGGTTCTCAGCAATTGATATCTTGTGATGAAGAAGTACGAGAACCAGTAACTGTTGAAACTAAAAAGCTATCTGATGTCAGTTCAAAGAAAGATCACAAGCTTGGTTCTTCCAGTGGATCTGAGATGACTGAACAACCCAAGGTTGTTAAAGACAATGAGAGTCTAGTAGCATCCAAGGAGTTATCCCCAGAGACAAATGATGGTGATAAGCAGCAGCTAACAGAGACTGGCAATATAACTGTTGAGGAATCATCAAAACCATTTGATACTAAGCCTGCTGTGGTTAAACCAAAGAGAGGCCGACCTCCAGCAGCAAAGTCTCAGGAGAAAAAGCCTGTTGGAAAGAAAGAGGCATCAGACCTAAAATCTGATCCTGTCACTGATTCTGGAGGGAGAACTACAAGGCAACTGAATAAAGATGTTGCAACTGAAGGAGAATCTGGGAAGAAGCAACATAAAACCAGTATGAAATTGCAGAAAGAAGGTGCTGCCTCTGATAAAGACACCGATGAGGATATTAGCTTGAAGATAGCTTTCTTGTTCTCACTTGACTACAGTACATGCATTGAAGTTGTTTCTCTGTACTTAAGCCATGCTTACATCTTACTAGCTGAAGATTGGGTTTCTATAGTGATACTGCCTATTTATAGTTTCATGTTTACATGATTTTATTCTCTATGATAAGGTAATTGGTAGGTAAAGTATTACTAATATCACCCTGGGTTGGCGTTCATCATGTTTTTGACCTTTTCTGTTTACACTCTTCTTTTTCTCCCGTAATGTGGTCTTCCACAATGACTTGATTTTTATCAATTATCATAATTCAGGAAATGGTGTCCCCAACAAGGATCGATAAATCAAAAGGCCAACAAGAGGATAGTGGGGCATCATCAAAAAGGAAACGTCTGCAGGAAGCTCAAGAGGTATGCATGCTTGACACACAGTAAATTGTCCTTGACCTTATTTCTGTTTCAGTTTGTCAGAACCTTTTCTGTTCTGTTGTCAGACCCCTGTACCAAAGAAAAACAAAATGCTTGATGAAAACCTTGTTGGCTCAAGAATTAAAGTCTGGTGGCCAGATGACAAAAAGTAAGTCTGATGATCCACATGTATGTTTCTTATCAGTAATGGTGTTCTTACAGTAGTTAATATATATTGTTTTTGCACTGATGTTTTTTTGCCTGTGGCAATTTCATGGATATTATTGAAGCATTTGATTTTTTGTGAGCATATAATTTATTTTCTGATGACCACCTTTTCGACGCACTGCGGGTGCTATTTCTGAAGGCTTCCAAATCTGCATTGCTATTTCTTCCTTTTTTATAGTAATAGATAATATCTGCTTGGTACCTATAGTTTTTCTTTTTGTTTCCTTAAATCCTCTATTTGATAACAGTGTTTAACAGCTGAAAATGCTATTTGCTCCATGAGTTATGCTAGCATGCTGTTTGGTTGGTTTTGAAATTATTTCTTGATTTGCAGGTTTTATGTGGGTGGTGTTGAATCATACAATGCATCCACGAAGAAACACAAGGTGCCCATTCACACTTCATTTGTTCCTTAAGGGTTCAGCCTGTCTGAATGAGAAACACTATTAGTGATGGATTTCTTAATTTTCTCTTATTAAACAAAACTGATTATGATGTTTGGATCCTTTCCTCCTGGCACTCAGGTTTCATATGACGATGGTGATGTTGAGGTACTAATGCTTAAGAAGGAAAGCTGGGAGTTCATTGCTGAGGTATTTCCATTAGGTTTGAATTTGATACAGTTATATGTATCATCTGTTCCTTTTTCTGATTCATTTGCCATCCTGCAGGAACAAGACACTGATCCTGATGTGGCATCTAATATGTAAGAAAATTATCTACTTTGCACTTTTTGTATGTTCTGTGTTTGAGATGAGAATTATAATTATGCCTGAACGTTAAACACTATAATACGCGATTCTGTGCACAACTGCAGTTTCCCCTACCTCGTATTAAGAACTGGTTTCTGCCTAAGTTGCTAGGAGCAGCTTCTTACACTTTTTGGGTTACTTAGTCAACACTAAAAAACAAAGCAGCGGTAGTATGCACATGCTTGATTCTTTTCAAACAACCAATGTTTGTCTAATATATTTTAGCTTTTACGTGAATTCTTCTATGTGCTTTTGTCTCTGTCCTTATCTATAACTTAACCTGTCTAGCATGCGTTTAATGTGTTTGATTATAACTTTGGTATTCTGAAGTTGATTATCTAGCTATAATAACCACCAAATGGAAATTCTGAAGTTGATTTATTCCTAATGTGTCTTCTTTTTTAAAATCTGATGAGTTACTTTTCTATCCCAATTGATCAACTTTGGTTCTTTTGTTCACACACACACACACACTGTTCTATGTCAGTGACCTGATATTCCACTACCGTTCATTTTTTAGGTTATAACTAAATGCCAAAGGTTTCATTTGTTAAATTATGAGTTGTTTCTTGTAAACCAGATCACGTGGCAGAAAAGCTAAAGGGAGCTCGGGTCAACAAATGAAGGAAGGAAAAACAGGAACACCTCAAAGGATGGCGAGCGGCGTGCCGGCGCTTGGGGACGAGGAGGCCAGCGGGGCGGCGCTGGTTGGGGGCGCGGGGGTGGCTGAGAGCAGTTCGCAGCCACCGGAGGCCAGCACCCGGCGGCGGCTGCCCCTGATGTCCGCTTCGGACCGCCGCCCAATCCCTCGCCGCCTAAGTCCCCTACCCAGCCCTGCGCTGTCGAAGCCCATCGACAGAGCCCGCCGCCACTCCAGGCCCCCGCCGCCCCAGTCCGCCGTCGCCTCAGCTCCCCGCCGGGTGCCACATCTTCGCTCCCCCTTCCCTCCATCCCCATTCCCCTGTGTGCTAGGGTTTGGAGAACTAACTTTCTTCTACCTTTTTTTCGGTTGTAGAAAGGACAGACAAAGGTGACGAGGGACAAGATGCTCAAGATTCAAGGTTTGGGTTACTTCTCTCGCCAAGCTTACATTCAGTTGATTTTGCAGACTTCAATGCGATGTTTACGGCCTTGTTGATTTTGCAGAGGAACCAGGTTCACGGGTCACTAAGGCCACCACCATACTCGACCTCTTCGACGACCTCCTGCGTGAGATCCTCCTCCGCCTCCCGTCCCTCCCTTCGCTCGTCCGCGCCGCCCTCACCTGTCGCGTCTTCCTGGCCGCTGTCAGCTCCTCCCCCGCCTTTCGCCGCCGCTTCCGCGCGTTGCACCCGCCCCCGCTCCTCGGCTTCTTCATCAGACCCACAGGCGACGAAGGCGACGAAAATCCCACTTTTCGTCCCGTCCGCCGCCTCTCCGACCGGGACCACGCGGCCGTCGTCCGTGGTCTCGACCCCGTCCTCACCCAGGTCCCGCACCAGGATGACGTCTTCCTCACCCGGGTCCCACACGTCTTCCCCGAATGGGACCTAATGAAGTGCTGCGGCGGCTGCCTTCTGCTCCTCAACTGGGAAACCAGGCAGCTCGCAGTCTACAACCCACTCACCGGAGCCTTGGATCTCATCCCGGAGGAGCCTAACAACGAGATCGACAAAGGACACCGTGGCTATTCCTATGGCTGTGATTTCTTGCTGGTCGTCCCCGAAGATGAGGTTCCCGATAGGCGTTCGTTCAGTGTGTTCTCCTCCCGCCACGACAAGTCCCGAGTGCGTGTCGCCGTCTTCTCCTCGGCCACCAGGAAGTGGCATATACTTCCTTGGTCGGAGCCTGTGCATACACCGCTGGCGAGCGATGGGTCTTGGCTTGCTGATGGGGAGCAGGTGAATGGGTTACTGTGCTGGGCACGCGATGATACCGCCGCCTTCATGGTGTTGCTGGACACCGCGACGCTGCGATTCTCCGTCATCGATATGCCGGATTGCGTGAGGGACACCAGCTTCTACAGGATTGGGAATACCAAGGATGGGAAGCTCTGCATCGTGGCCGCAAGTGAATTCACACTGTTCGTTTGGTTCCGGACACCAGATGCTGATGGTGTTGACAAGTGGGTGCCTCAAAATGTGTTGCAGTTGGAGGAAGAGGTTCTTAAAGTCATCAAGGGCTCACGGAATGAAGTTGACCAGCTTGAAGTTTTTGCACTTCGGGACGGCATTGTGTACATGATGCCATCAGGGATACAGACATATAATGCTAAGTTTCTCTGGTGCCTGTCTTTCTGCCTGGAAACAAGGAAGCTGGAAAAGTTCTTTTGTGTAGAATTTGATAAAGCTGATCCCTGCAGGATTTATCCCTACATCATGCCATGGCCTGCTTCTTTAGTAGGTAACAATTCTTTTTCCCATTCTTTTGGAACAAAATTTGCGCACTAATAAAAATCATTTATGCACTGACATTATTACATTTGCTGCTCTATGGAGCCTTTGGAATTTTGTAACAAAATTTGTTTTCAGGGCCTCAAATGGACAGGGGAGAAGGTGATGATGGACAGGGGAGAAGGTGATGATACTTTGGGTTCCCAGATTTGAGGGGAGGCCTCTGATTGAGCAAGATTTGGGTTCTTTGGTGGACTCTTAATTCAGAAGCTGGAAGACAAAGCTCGGGTTCTCAATCTTTGGAGTTGGAAACACTGTAATTCAGCTTAATTCAGCTATGATGCCAAACTGTAATTATCGTCTTGTTTCAGCTGAAAGCGAGTTAGGCTCTTAGGCTAATTTATCATTTTAAACTTGGCTGGTGCGCCAATACACTCTGTGTTGTAAACGCTTTATGGTAATAAACCGGGGGAAATGTTTTCTCTAAAAAAGTGCCGTGGCATTGGTTGATAATTTTTATGCAGAAATGGAGCATCCTGCTCAAGAAGAAATGGAGCATCATTTTAAATGTTCATTGATTTATGCACTTTTCATCTTTTGATTTGCCATTGTATGGATTCGCACATAGTGCCAGGAGAGCTTCTGCTATGATAGTGTTTTAGGCCATCGAGTTAATTTGCTGTTTTTTCTTATTATATTGCATTCAGGTACTGGATTATCCTTTTCTCCCAGTGGAAGCAAAGGGGAACGTACGCAAATTGCATTTGGGTTGTGGAGCTTCTTTTGGTCCTTACTAACTCAAATAACATTCTCCAGTGTGTTCCTGAGTTCTATGTGGAAGCACTGGGAGGTTTATTGTTTTCTTTGGCATTGTTTTTTCTTCATTCACAATGAATCTATTTACCCAAGAGAGTTTTCTTCTCAAGTTCTCATTACCTTTGCAGGTGGATTGTTTCCATGCACTGCAAAGGAGCAATCCTCCTTTTGTTTCCCCTGCATTATTTCTCATGCAAGGGCTGGCCTTGTTTGTATGTACTGAATCATCTTGATGCTTTTTAGTTCATTATTTTTCTTAGAAACCTAATTGCACCTTTATTGTTGACACTAATATCGTTAAATATTGAAAGTTTGCCGTTAATAGTAACTATAGTACAGGACTTTTAGCTTGAGATAAACTGCCTATCTTTTAACTTTAATTATATAGTTTGGTTGAACCAAAACATGATTAATTTTATGATAGGTTTCAGCATACTCTTAAGTGCTTCAAAGTTATCTAAGGTTTCTGTTTTATTAATAATTAATAATGGGTCACTCTGGTTGTCAAGCTATGAGGATAGTGAATCCTGATTTGAAAGATCTTCAATCCATATCAGTCCTTTTACAATACAAAGAATTCATGCTTGTTTCGGAGAACAATCGGGAGGCTATAAATAATATGCCTAGATCACTTTTATCAGCTTTTAACAATAGATCATGGATGCCTTACGAACATACTTTCCCGGTTCTGCAAAGGCTCAGCCTTTGCTTCCTCTAAGATAATGGTGAATCCTCATCATTTGCAACTTTTCAGGTATTTTTAAATGTTGTACTTTTGATTTAATTTGCTCCTGTTTTTGTTCAATTTGATTGTTATGCAAACTGGTTTGCTCCGAAGGTTCTACTGAGGGAGACATGTATTCATGAACGAGAGCTATTCTTTTCCTTCCTCAATCAGCTGGACAATGACCAAGTTTTCTATGTCCATCCGGGAGATGCAAGATAAAAACGTGCTGGTTGGTTCCTGTAGGAGTAGTCTTCTCTATGATGCAGCTGTATAGTAATAAAATATAGTTAATATAATTACAGTGGGATTTGGTTGCTCCAGTTATTCCAATATGATTTATCATGACTTCATGAGAGTCAATGTGTTCTTTTTTCCTCTTGTGTGACCCTGCAACTATGAAAAATATGATCTTATTTTCAGGTTGCTGATTGGCGGCAGAGAAAGTGCAGTGCAATTTTTGATATATCATGTTGTCTTGCGAGAATCTTGGAATTCTGAGATTCCTTGTGCATTTCTCATGGGACCAGATATGAATTTGCGGAGGTTGACTGAATTGGCTGTCTTTATTCTCAAACACATCATATGAGCAGCTGATGCAGAGTTCTTTGACATGTAAGTAAACATCTTAATCTGAGTTTCTGTTTTTTTCCCCACCAGAGGTAGAATGTTCTTACTGAAAGTCTGGTTGGTGTACAACGAAAGCTACATTGTGTTCATTATCTAAATAAAGTGATACTGCGATTCTTTTGAGCTTGTTATTGAAGCTGATTATTTAAGACTCCTGCTGTTACAGACTAGTGGTAGATGCGCCAGATTTCATGCAGGAGGTTGGAGAACATTTTACCCATGCGTTAATGCCTGACGAGTGACGACTGTTGTAGCACTACACTGTTCCGAAGCAATGCTCTCTCGCTTGGGCCCTCAATAATAACGCCCAATGGATCGAGGAGACAATTCGTGGGAAAGCCTAATGGTGCCGCGAGCACGCCGATGCCCGCGCAATCATTTCATCCAATCCAGATCAAATGGCTAGGAGTTGCTGCTGCCTCCGACCCCGTCCGTCCAGTAAGCATTCCCAATCATACCGCCAAGTCACTGAAAACTGACAGCAGACCTGTATGTCCTGCTGTAGATTTTGAACTGCAAAGCATGACAGAGAAGCAGCAAATAATCAATCTACTATCCAAGTTGTTAAGTTCAGCAAGCTCACAAGTCAGAAGCTCGTAGCGAGTTTTGTGGGTAATACTAGTTTCATCGGTACTCCATCTTTGCGCTTTGTATAGTAGCCTGGGTTGGGTAAGTACGTGCTACTGTACTGTCAAGCTTCTGAATTCCATCGAACCAGCCACCATGTCCTTATATTTCTAGCCAAGGATTGGAGATAGATCATAGATGAGGAAGCACGCTCAACTCCTCTTCTTCTGCCTTGTTTAGATTCATTAGTTGTCAATAGTTACTAGTTATTAGCTTATCCCCAGATATAAAATCAATTTAATTGATTTTTCGTTCCAAAAATACCAAAGTCCCATCCCATGCGACCTTTCCGTGGTCGATATGTGGCCTAGGACCTATAGCAGTACATGATTTACATCAAAAGGTTAAAGTACTACTACTACATAATACACAAATTCAGCTGAGGTGCTACCTACCGCGCTTCCTTTTTCCAAGATATCTGTGAGATTGTGACCCCCTTCTCATTTGCGCAGCCGCCACTCACTAATCATGGGCAATTAAAAGTCAAATACTAATGCACGGGGAGGATAAGCACTGGGGAAGAATGGCCCGTGACCTAATGCCATTAGCATTAGCCCAGCCATTACTCACCGTGCAATGTCCCCGCAGAGTGCTATATGCCATCCTGGCCGAGGTGGGATTCCCGGCGCAAACCAGTGCATTGTTGACGAACTGATCGTATCCAACGTCACAAGTGAAGTGGAGCTTATGGAAACCCTTGTTAGTGGTCTGGTGGATGCATTTTAGGATCGGAATTGCGCCCATGTGCTGAGAACTTTTTGTTACTCACACTGTATTTCAAACCATGACTTATGAATCACAGAATGCTCAAGGTTTAGTTTGGTTTGCTATCTGTCATCAGTTATCAGTCTGCTGAAAGTTTCTTATTTACAAGTCAATTTGCTTAATGCGCTCAGATCGATGGTATGGTCGACATCATTTGTCAAAAAAACTTCCTATTCAATAAAAGATAATTGACTTTACCAATTTACCTATAGCGATAATATATTAGGATGGAT
Organism: Themeda triandra; assembly: GCA_018135685.1. Classification (NCBI taxonomy): domain Eukaryota; kingdom Viridiplantae; phylum Streptophyta; class Magnoliopsida; order Poales; family Poaceae; genus Themeda; species Themeda triandra. The sequence continues at coordinate 91,218 of JAENPR010000503.1, read as the reverse complement.
TCACATCATAGTACGTGGATGGCGGCTGTGGCGGCTTTTGCTATGACACGCATGTTTGGTGACTTATGAACGCACATACATACAGTCTAGAGAATAGACACGTCGCCTACCATTGATTCTGTAGAGGGATGTTGTAGCAAAACTGGTGTGGCCTGGCGGATTGAGCACCGTGGAGTCTTGGAGGCGCGAGTTAAAACAAAATTTTAGTCACCTTCTCAGGAGGTGCCACCCGTAGAATTTTCAGTGCAGAGTTGTACTTGCTTACGGGTGGGGATCGATCCAAAGTCACAAGTGGGTTTATGGAAATCTTTGTGTTAGTGGGTGAATGTTACAGCATGATTGAAAAAATTGTTATCTTCACCCACATTTTCCTACCACATCGTACGTGCATGCATGTAATTCCACAATGATATCAGGCACGTGATTAATTATATTACGACACCATACCATGTAAACAAACAGTTAGTGGAACTGTAACAACAACACATAGATACATCATACGTAAGCCATCGGTAGACTAGCATCGTGGATGCCTACTCAAACTACACAGTGAGTGAGCGAGCTAGTGATGGATGGTGAATTGTGGAGCAGAGCGTGCAGGCAGCCCACTACTGCACAGTTACCTTTATGACAGTATAAATTGGTGCCCTGGCAAGTGTTGTAGAGCACACAAGCTAGCCAAGCAGCTCGATCGAGCACACGCACACTCGATCACTAGCCGATCACTAGCTAGCAAATAAACATTGCCATATGGCTTCCCGTGCCTTTGCTGCACTGCTTGCAGTGCTAGCGGTTGTAGGCCTTGCTTCAGTTCCCCGTGGTCTGGCAACTGACCCGACCCAGCTCCAGGACTTCTGCGTTGCTGACAACAAAAACCCTGGTAACATCTATTTCTATAGACATATATACACATATACAGTACGTGTGTACTATTACAGTATATATATTTATGCATATATAGGCCTTGTTTAGATGGTGAAATTTCTAAATGGTAAGATCAGAAGATTTCGTTTGTATTTGAAAAATATTGTCCAATCATAGCCTAACTAGGATCAAAAGATTCGTCTCGTGATTTACAACTAATCTATGCAATTAGTTATTTATTTTATCATCATTTAATACTCCATGCAAACGACACAATATTTGATGTGACAGGGAATCTTGAAAAAATTTCAACTTTAGCCTGGAACTAAACAAGGCCATACTAAAGTCATGCATGCGTATGATATGCGATATATACATGACTGTACTGATATGGATCGACGACGTGTGTGATGCAGTGTTTGTGAATGGGGTGGTGTGCAAGAACCCGAACGTGGTGAACGCGAACGACTTCTTCTTCCACATCATACCGGCGACGCCAAACGGGCAGGGCTCCGGCGTGGCGCCGGTGGCGGTGACCGAGCTCCCGGGGCTGAACACACTGGGCATCTCGCTGGCGCGCATCGACTTCGTCCCGGGCGGGCAGAACCCGCCGCACACGCACCCGCGCGGGTCGGAGATCCTGACGGTGATCGAGGGCACGCTCCTCGTCGGCTTCGTCACCTCCAACCAGCTGCTCAACAACACGCTCTTCACCAAGCAGCTGGTGGTGGGCGACGTGTTCGTATTCCCGCAGGGGCTCATCCACTTCCAGCTCAACAACGGTAAGACCCCCGCCGTGGCCATCGCCGCGCTCAGCAGCCAGAACCCCGGCACCATCACCATCGCCAACGCCGTGTTCGGCGCCAAGCCGCCCATCTCGGACGACATCCTCGCCAGGGCCTTCATGCTCGAGAAGGCCACCGTCGACTGGGTCCAGCAGGCGTTCGGCGCGGCACCGGTGGCAGGAGGAGGCGGCGGTGCTGGCGGCCTGCCCGGTGGCGGCGGTGCTGGGGGCCTGCCCGGTGGCGGCGGTGCTGGGGGCCTGCCCGGTGGCAGCGGTGCTGGCGGCCTGCCGGGTGGCGGCGGTGGCTATCCGGGGTACCCCGGCCGCCGTAACTGATCGGTGCGCTGGTGGCTCGACGGCGGCGCCTAGCGTGCATGCTGCACAAGTGCAGCCGCGTGCTCGGATCAGATCGCCATACACAAAGTACATAGTACATGAAGTCCTCAAACATGAAGCCACGTGAAGTGAAGGTTATACGAATGAATTCGGTTGCGATGGTCGTCAGGGGTACCAAGTTTACTAGCTATTGTGCACGCGCAGCAATGCGGCGTTTGTGTTGATCGAGCAGTAGTGATAGCTCGATCGGGTTTAATAATTTGTGGTGAAACCACACCAAGTGTACTGCAATCTTTACTGTTTCCTCTACATATGAAATAAAATTGAAAGTTAGTGGTTGATCTAGTACTATTGCACTAGCCGCGCTTTTACATTGTGTACTCTGCTCCGTTCTAGTCACTTTGGCTCTATCAGATCCCAAGTTAAACTTCAATTCTTCGGTATTGACAAGTTAAACATCAATTTTGACCAAGTTCGTAGTAAGTTCGCCACGATCTCATCGGGGCGCAGCGGAAGCTTGCCGGCGCACGACGCGCAGCGAAACTCTTCAGTGCCGTGTCCAAGAGCAGCGGAAGCAGTCGTCTACATAACGCGATCGTCGTAGACTTGGCATCAAGCAGGCACGCGGCGTTCCATGCTGTCGACTCCGGCAGCGACGTGACCTGTCAATTACTGATGCGTGCCACATTGCCATGCGTCAAAATTATGCCGGGGAGTTCACTGATAAGCATCCAGCAAACGTTCACGTTCGCTGATCAGTGTAACCGCGATTCAAACCTCTTTCAGATAATTTCTCAACTCCAGTTAATTTGTTGACAGAAACTGGACACAAAAACCATTTTATTCCCATCAATGGCCAAACAATTACATATGTGACGGGTGCGAATGATCCACGTCGCAAAGTTCAAACACGCAGCATTATTCCTGACCGGAGTAGCTTTCAAAGCCACAGCTTGTCTAGACCTATTTTAATCTACAGATATCACGTAACTCCAGAGAGCAAATAGAGTTGCAGAAGAGAGCATATGCGTTATGCCATTGTCACAAGGCAGATAATGACTAGTGCTACATTTGATTTTTGATTTATCTCATTAGCAAGGCCCATGCTTTGGTGTCAGAGGTTAACGCAGGCTCCCAATGTAAGCAGCAGAAACCAAGCTACAGCTGCCTGCTCTGCCTGCAGGTTTCCTCTTCATTGATGTGCCTTGCAATGAACGAATTTGCGTTCGTCCAAAGCCTCAATGCTATGATCTTGACAAAACACCTTTAGAGCTGCCATTGAGACAACCAAGAAACATATCAACAGAAAGCAGGGGTGTAAATCCAGAATATATGAAGAGCATATGTTTGTTAACCTTTAAACCCAGCTATCCTCTACCAATGTTAGAAGTCAGATATCAATCAACACTAGAAAACTTGAACTACGTCTACAGAATGGTGTGATTCGAAATAACAGTGCTTGAAGCATTTTTTCACATACGGGTCATGAACTAAGGAGAGTTCTCTGAATAAATTTTCAGTAAGGAAAGACAGACCTCGGGACACTGCCTTGACGGCGCAAATCATATTCTGTTGCTTGTCGAAGGGCCCTAGCAAATGCTTTGAAAGATGCCTCGATGATATGGTGTGAGTTTTTTCCAGCAAGCTTCAATAGACAGCAGTATGGAGCGAGATCAGGTGATAGGGACAGGGTCATGCAAATTAGCTAAAATAGACAAAATGCAACCATCTCGCCCTTATGCTCAACCTATATTTGTTCATGCTAAAATTGTATCACTGATCCAATTGTTCTGAAGAGAATTTGATTTGGTTGGACAGCAATATGTACCTGACGGATGTGGAGAGTCATCCCAGATGTGTTCACCACAGATTGGAAAAAGTGTTCAACCAGCTGGAACCAAAATGAACAAATGAAACTTTGCCTAACTTACTGCAGGAGTTTACAGTGCAGAAAGGGTTGCAATGCATTGGTGATGAATAAATGACTACCAAGTCACAGGAAGCATTGTGTTTAAAAAGTTGATGGAATATAACTGAATGAATATAGAACTTCTGAATGTTTCAGATGTGGCTATCAAGGTTTTTTTTTTTTTTTGGGGGGGGGGTGGGGGGGGGGGGGGTCTAAGCATAAAGAAAACATCAACTGCACATATGGTTGATAAATGACAAGGTTTGCAAATTTCACAAATTACCTGTGTATCATATGTGCCAACTCTCTGAGTAGGAATGTCCAAGCCACAGCTTAAATGAGGGCGACCAGACAGATCCTGGATACAGGGGGAAATAATAACCAATGATTTGTTTCAGGTTACTAAGAAAAGAAATGAGGTGGATAAAATTTGCATATACATAGTGAACAGAAATTAAAACATCAACAACATGACCATTGTGATGTGTCCAATAAAATAACTTAAACTAACATGAACCAAAAATGGCAAACAAATATATGATAACATTTAACAGAACAGCAATCATACTTTTTTCCAATTTGTATGTCATAGAAGAATGAAAAACTTCATACACAAACAAAAACCTAAAAACAGCCTGAATGTTAGTGCTGAAGTGTCAACAAATGCATATGAACGTACCTAGCATATGTTCATGAATACATGGAAATCCAAAAATAAAGAACTAGGTGATTGAGCATTTCTTTAAGTGTAGAGCACTAGAGCCAGACATGTGCAACTGAGGTACACGTACAAGCCCACACAGCATTTGAGGCTTATGAATGAACAAATGGCACATAGATTGGCACATCAAGTCAATGCAAAATTGCACATTTATAGTGTGTAAATACAACAAGAGAATGCGATTTACCAGTATAACCTCAACCGCTGCCTCATCGAGTGGTGCTGTAAAATGCCCAAATCGGTTAATTCCCTTTCGATCACCAAGCGCTTCAAGTAGTGCCTACATAGACAATACGAGAAGATCATCTCGCTGATCGTGCATATCTATGCTCATGCTGATTGCATGGAACTAAATTACAGGTGGTTCAGCATAAGTCATAAGCTGAAGATAAAATATGGTGATTCAGTGTTAAGTTTAGTACAAAAATTAGGAAAGAAAATTGTGAATGTCCTAACCTCAAGTTAATAATGATCCCTACAAATGTATCTAGAAGTAAAAATGTTAAATGTTCTTGGAAAGTAATAATCACCGTTCCGATTGCCAAAGCAATGTCCTCATTTGAGTGATGATCATCAATATGCGTGTCACCTGTTGCCTTAACGTACACATCAAAGAGTCCATGTGATGCCAGCTGCTGCAAATTGTAAGCTCAAAGTTAATGGCCAACTTTGACTGAAAAAGTCATACTTATCTCATTTAGAACCTTCTATGTTGAAGCACATGACATAAGTACAATAGAACAGATACCATTTAAAGAGAAGCAGCCTGTTCAAAAATAAATGCTTTAAAAGGGAATACAGCGGAAATAGGTGGCCTTTTTACACGATTTTTTGTTTTCTGGCTGTGGTTTATTCCTCTCTTTTTTGGGGAAATGAATCGTCCATAAGAGCTGCCGATTATATTTAAAAGAAGAACCTCGACTAGGTAATACAATGGAGCAACGATAACCCGAAAGGGTCAAAAAAAGACGACGACGACTGAACAATGAGACCTAACAACTATAGACCAACTACTAAACTATGTGCTAGTCGCTACTCAGGTATAGTCATTTCTGTCATGTCATCTATTTGGATTAACCAGAGGCATACATCCCACTCATTGCATTGATTGATAGGTGGAAGAGAAGAAGCAATTTCCACGGATCCCATCATACTACTAGGAAAAGGAGAAATGAAACAGGCATTTCATGAAGTAATTGCTCGATAGCACGGTCCCAGAGCGACTACCTGCAACACGTGGAACTAGAAAAGTGATAGAGTTTTCGATGTCTGGATGGCTTCAAGTTCTCATGGTACAGTACAACACTTTTTCAAAAATAAAATAGGGCTGTACTACTGGCCCTCTTAAACATCTTCTTAAGTTAAGAGCAATATACAAAAAGACTTTTCCTATCAGAATATGTTTCCATTAGTCCATTTATGGATCTGATCAAGATGCTTTCATATTAACCATGAGCCATTGTTTTTCTCCCCTTATGTACAAAAGGGCCTAATGTTCTCATTTCCCTCGTCCCTGGTTACCAGAAATCACAAAGAAAGTAACCACGAACGTATTATGTTTATACACATACCCCCAATTCACTAATTACTTGTGCAACGCAGATAAACTATACTCACATCGAGCATGTGATCCAAGAACGGTATCCCTGTGCTACAGTTGGCGACACCAGTGCCGTCGAGGTTGATCTTCACGTGCACATTTGTCTCCTTAGTCACCCTCTTAACCTCTCCAATCCTAGAAGACCCTGAAGATTTTGAACGCAATCATAAAAATGTGCTTCAAATAAACATAGCCCGTCGAAATAGCAGTAGAGGAATGTGAACTATGAAGTGTTGAGCACAGCTGAGGAACAAATCAAACACCAAGCAGCACAGAGAGCAAAAATTTCCACTATCAAACACATGTACCACCTGTGGAGTCTCCGAGCGCGGTCGGGGAGCCGTTCCCGCCGACGCCGGCGGCGGCCATGGCGGGCGACGGCTTGAGACGAAGCGAGAAACCGAGCTGCCTGGCGGGGAAAGCAGGGACCCGACCGATAACCCACCCCGAGGTCCTGGGAACCGGGGAAGTTGGCCTGGACGATAAGCGGGCGGGGCAGGTTGAGACGAACCGCGCGGTGGTCATCGCCGGCGGGCGGCGGCGGCGGCGGCGGCGCGGCTGGTTTGCCTGGTGGCAGTGGGCAGTGGAGTCGGGAGGAGTTGGGGTGGGGGTGTGTGTGTCCGTGTGTGTGTGGACTCGCGTGGATTGGGCCTTGGGTGCTGTATGCGGGTTTGTTTATTAGTTGGGCCGGCTTATGGTTAATTTTCTGGGCTATCTGAAGAAAATACTGTTGGGCCGGGCCGGCGCTTCAGAGTTCTCTATTTTCAAATGGAAGAAGTTCTATTTTCCTCCTCCAACTATCGATAAAGTCTGATTTTGCTCCCTTAACCGCAAAACGGAACAAAAACGCTCCTTTAACTTCTAATACCGTTCGCCCGGGATTGTCTCCTGCTGAAGTTTCGATTGAAACTGCGGGCAATCTGCTGGTTCTTCCCTTTTACTCTCTCCTCCAAATCCTTCGTTGATTCTGTATCTTGTTTGTTTCCATCACCAAATCCAACTCTTTTTCACCATCTGTGAAGCTGGTTTCCTTGTTCCTTGCCCCTATTACTCTGAATCCTTTGTTTGCATCTTTCAGCCTTGCAGCGGAATAGTGGCTCATCGTCGTGTGCTTACTGAGTGTGTCTTGTGCGTGTGCTTCCAGTGTGTGCCCTGTCCGCCGTGCTTTGCAGCAAGGTCTGCTCGCTAGTGGCATAGCGCTCAGCTTGCAAACAGCATAGCACCGCGTGGTGCTTGTACATGAGTTCTGGTTGCTTTTGTGCATATCTTATTCTCTCTGTTGTAATTAGCCTGTGCTTCTCCCTCTTCTCTACTTGTGTCTTCTTCAAACTTGTTTTCTTCCCCATTGCTACCCAGTCCTGGTGCTACTTCCTGTTGCCACATTCATTTGCTTGTTCCTTTGCAGAAAATTGACGTCAAAATCAAGATGGTGCTCTCAAGCTGCTCCTCTGTGCTCATGGCTGAAGCCGCTGCTTTGGCATTTGCCGCAATCATAACTGAGAGACTAAAGTTGTCTCACATTGTCTTCTTTACAGACAATCAGATTCTTTCAGATTTCTTCAATGCAGGTAAAATTGATTCACCACCAGACTGGAGGAGTAAGCCGTTTACTCAAAGATTTGCCAACCATGTCCAGAAGGCAACCTCGAATATCCTCAAGATTGACAGGAAGCTAAACAATACCGCTCATTCACTAGCTTCCCAAGCCTATAAAGATGTTGTAACAATTTCAAATGGCTTTGCTGTCAACTGCACAAATACTATGCATGCCAATCTATGCCCTGTTGCTCTTGCCTTAAACGATGTATCCATGGAACTATGTAATCCACTTGCAGCGCTTTGCTGCTGATTAATGAATATCTGTTTTCTTGTCAAAAAAAAAAAAAAAAAAGAAGAAGAAGGTCTTGGACCAGTACACATGCCCAGCCGCCGCCAGACACGCACATCGTCGCCACGCTCGGGCTCCATCGCCGCTCGCCGACGCGTCGAGCCCAGCGTCCGGCGTCATCGCCGCGCACCGGGAACAGGTCCGGGCACTCGACCATGCCCGCGACGTGCGAGGCGTGCAGCGACGCGTTCCCAGCTCACCTTGCAGGCCCCTTGTTTGAAGCGAGCGAGATCTCAGATTCTCTAGCCGGATTCCTTCTCTGTCTTCTTGATGAGCATCTTACTGAAATTTCTAGACTTTGGGTTCATCCCCGTCACTGATTTCAATCTGGCTATGCTCAATCCTCAAGATTCAATGCCGTTCCCCAATTTGACTGCGCAGTAATCCAATCCTAAGACCAAACGACGAGCCCAGACCAATGCGGGATCTAGGCTTGAGCTCCGGCTGCTAGTTGCTGGGGCCATGCGTTGATGCTCGTACGTGAATAGCGCCAAGAAAAAGATAAACTGGATGGATGAGAGTGAGCAGCCGCAAGATGAAGAAGATGAACTAACTGACAGGTTAAGCGGTTTGGAACCGTATAAAACCGGGGTTGAAACCGCTGAGGGAGGAAAAGTGACCCGTACTAAAAGTTGTGGGAGTGTTTTTATCTGGTTTTACGGTTAAGGGAGGAAAATTGAAACTTTTGCGATAGTTCAGGGGAGGAAAACAGGACTTCTTCCTTTTCAAATCCTTATTTCCTCTCAAAAAATTCCATATTGTGATTTCAATTTTTTCAAAAAAAAAAGTTCATATACATAGATGCACCCATAATAAAAACTTTCTACTCTATAAATACCTCTGAATAAAATAAATTGATAGCTTAACCCGAGTGAACAGATTTATTTTAATAAAACAAAATCTTCAACTAATTGAAGAATAATCTGTCTCTAGAAGATCAACGCTACGCTGGCGCGTTTTTAGATTATACAGTGAAATAAAACGTGCATGTTCACTTGTTTTGAATGGTTTCCAACACTACTCCTATTTGTGTCCTTTTTATTAAAACTAAAAACAGGATATAAAAGAAAGTCGGTATTGTTGTTCAGGAAAAGCTACCTGCAACTGTATATGTTGTTGGTGCATGATGATTACATACAGAAAAGCAAATATAGCAATCTATAACCCTCATCATTACACTCATTATTATGGAGCCAAATACTGTAACTTTCCTACTCCAACTTGTCTTCTGCCTCTGAGAGGAGGGAGCGGTCTGCAGTACTAGCCTTTTTCTCATTTTTGGGTGTGAGGAAATTGAAGGCGAGGATAGAGATTGCCACCAATTCAAGGTGTATTTATTGGAACAGTTGGACCAAATTGACGCATGCACAAAGGTAGACTAGCAATTTTTTTTTTTGAAAAAGAAAATACCCTCTCCTGTTTCAGAAAACTTGGTTTGTGTATGTGTGTGTGTTGACAACGACACTCTCCTAAACATTACTTTGTCAACTATTTTCTGTTTTAAAATATAAATGATCATCTTAACAGATTTTTGCATATGACCCTTAAACATAGAAAGTTCACTCTGACTGTTTTCTGAACATCGACTACACTCTCCTAAGTAGAGTATTTACAAAGCATCAAAACATACAGATTGCGAAGTATAGACAATCAATTCAGTTGCAAGGACCAAGCCAAAGGGAGGACGAAGATTTTTCGATGCATGGATTTGGTGGACGCTGACGTCACAGCTGGTTTGATAAACGTGCATGTGTTTTGTTCCTTTGAAGTTTGAACAGTAGCGTAGGCCTAGGAGGCACAGCATAGAGGATGGATGAGTGGTGGGCCCACCCACCCTAGCCTATTCCCTTGTCATTAAATCCCTAAAAACGACCTCTCCCCCATCATCTGCATAAAATTTTCAACCAGGAACCACTCTGCATTCATGGAACCATTTATTGCGCGGGCGTATTATTGAAGACTTGTACTTTTCCCTGCTAGTACCTGCAGCTATAGACAAATAGACTCCTCTCCTCTGCTGCTGATCCTGTGCTGTGTGTGATGAAGAGTGAACAGGAATGCAGATGGTGCGTGCTAGTACAAGGAGACTCTAGCCTTCTCTCTGCATCAGCATGCACCTAATCATCATTTAATAATATAGCCGGAGGTTGTGCTGACTTGCAAGTTTCGAGCTCCAAGAGTTTGCAGAGAATTCGCAACACGACGGAGATAAACTATATGCGAGCGAGTACACGACCGACCCTCTTCTTGGCTTAGTGTCAAATCATATACTGTAGCTGCACGTGATTTATATTGTGCCAGAGGACAGTTAGCAACTAATAGCAGTGCAATTTAATAATAATGTAATACAGCAGCAACAGTAATCGTTGCGACGAAAATAAGATCCGGCTCTGCCGTACACCAAAAACTGCTACCACCGGTTCTGTACGTAAATGACTTACTGTGTCAGGGACGTTCATGCTTTCAGTTTTCTGGCTTCTGGGCCACTCTATTGTCTGCATGGCGCAGTTTTTCCCCAAACCACTGCAGATTACGCCATGACAGTTTTGTGGCGCAAGTACTGGAATTGACATTCAGAACGGAACAGTGAGTGGAACCGAAGGTTTTTGGCCAGGCGCAATGCAACAAGCAGCCGTTTGTAGCCAGGAGTAAGTACAAACGATTAACTGCGCAGGTTGTACACTGGGCAGGTACTACTAGAGGCTGGGGCTGCAGCAGATTTGTGTTCCTCTGATCATATTCCTGCTCGTCCTTGCAGCAGTAATGGCGTTCCATCGATCGGTTGCGTTGCATGCATCTTTGCTGCTCTTTGGTCGCAGCTAGGAGGCCCTCCTCCTTCCTCGTCCTTGATTCTGCAACAGTGCAGTTTGTACCGTCATCAGGCAGTTATGGATCAGCCGACTTCTGAACCGTCTGCGTAGAGCGCAAAGTCCTCGTTCCCAACTACTGCTCCTATCCATTGATAATTGCGTAGACCTGTAGCTACAGAAATATAACCATTTATTTGTATTGCCCATGCATGTATTGTATTTGCAATTTGACGCATGGGGTGATGACTGATGTCTGTCACTCAACCTGGATGCTTTTTTTTTTTTCATTTCTGCTCAAGTGTTAAAGTTGAAGAGTCGATTCTCAGCATGGTTATCTCCTTTTTTTTCTTCCCCTGGGCTTAGATTATTCAGGAATCAGGATTCTGGTTGGCCAACAGTTAGTTGACCATTGAAATACGCGCATAAGCATGTTTAAAAAAAAAAGTTAGTTGACCATGCATGGGCGTGGCTAGCACCTCATCATCATGTAAATAAAATAGAATAAAATAAAATACCATTCCGGAAGCCGCATATTAGGACGGATATGTTTTCCACCAAGGTCAACAGATATGTATATTTAATAATAGATAAATAGAATAAGAACTCGATGCTCCATTTCACGTTTCATTCTCAAAAAAGGCTACGTCAGCTGCTTACTAGCGGTCAAATGTGTAGACAGTCATATGACGCCCACACAATCATGGTTCATGGATGGATGGGCATGGGGCCATGGGGGCGGTGGATAAACTAATCGTCCAGTTTCCCTGCATCCATTTTATATGGCTAATGTTAGTATGCATGGTGTAGTCCTATAGCAAAAGGAGATAACGCAAAACAAAAGAAGAAAAATGCCATAATCATGAAAATTGTTTGTGATCGATCTTTGTGCAATTCAAGCACAACTCATGAAAAAGTTTTTTCTTTGTGATTTTTGCGAATAGCGCATAGTTCAATTGATTAAATTCGTTATGGTGGAACCTGACCAGGAGACTTCACATGGGTGCCAATCATATTTTTTTGAATTTATTTCAAGATTTAACGACACTATTCTGATAGGTTCAATCTTTTGGAAATGCTCATTAGCTCTTCTATGTAGCATCTATATACGTAAGTATAGTACTTCATAAAAAAAATCCTAGGGGTACAACAAAATTAAAATGCTATTTCCATTTAAGACCTTTATATTCTTTTAGAAGTGCTTGAACCACTAACCCCTTGAGCCTTGGGTGAGCTAGGTTCTTACTTCTTCCTTATAACCAAATTAATGAGACCATATGATTTTAGCCTAATTTGACTAATTTAATTTTAACTAGTATATACAAACTATGAAAGGTTTTAGATTATAAAATAGTTACAAAAAGCTAACATATTTGTGATTGGACTTCACGTGTCTCCACCAATTATTTGTTTAAAATAAAATGACCGGTATGTTTAGAACATAACAAAACACTATTTTTTAGTGTGAACTATATAGCATAGGCACCGTCCCCGTGCATGTGTACTCACTTCTATAAACACACATGAGAGTAAACTCTACTCCTATGAGTATCTCCGGAAAACTAAGTTCATAAATCTTATAATTAAAAAAAATCACTAGAGGTGTCTTGTTGTCGATAGACACATTGCTTATCACTAAAAGAAATTATGGACTACATTTTTAGACAAATCCATATCGGTTTTTAAATATCCAAACTCAGCATATGTAGAAAACTTTGGAACCAAATATTAAAATGGTTGTTTGCAAAAATGGGAAAATTAATATTGTGACGATCAGGGAGCAAGACATTTTTAACTTTAGGCTTTGTACCATCATAAAAGTTGGTAATTACTAATTACCCATAAGCCATTAAAAATTTTGAGTCTCACATGTGCCACTACTCTAAACTCTTTTGCCCTTCACACCATTTCCGTGGAAATTGGGTCTAGTGGTGTCAAACCGCAGGTGTAAAAAGTGAAAAATACACTCAAATTTGAATTAGGCAATTATTTTTTTAGCATCTTAATGAGCTCAAATTGAAAAACTAAAAAATACAAAGTTGTAGATCTCAACAATATCTATAGTTTTGTATAACTCCATACAAAATGTTCCTCGGTATGATTAATGTCTTAAAAATCATATTTTTTTTGTACTCAGAGTAATCACATTTGTGATGATTCAACCTATACCTTTTTTCCAAATATAATGACCTGTATTATTTAATAACTTGGCTTAGAGCTAGCAAGCTGGCTCAACCACTACGGATGCTCTAATAGTACTAACTTTTAGCATATAGCTCATAGCATGAATGGCCCCACCATTATATTTTCATATGTTTTTGAAATGTGTGTATGAGACTATTCTCATATACTCCCTCTGTTCCACAATGTGAGTCGTTGGAGCACAGTAGCAAGTTCCAAAATGATTGTCGTTCGCTACTTCCAGACGTAGCTGTACTAGTGCACAGCCTAAGCATGTCAGATGCACTAGTGTTGGCCCGGTTCACTATTCATTTGTTTAATGAGAAATGTTGTGTGCAAGTGGATGGTTGGGGGTCTCAAACACAAAGATGTGGCTGTTCGTATGCACACGTAGCCAAAGCATCCTGTACAAGCAATGATTGCACTAGGGGTATACAAGTGATCTCTTTGCTTCCTTGGTAACCTCGCCGAATCCAAAACGACTGACATTCTGAAACGGAGGGAGTAGCTCATAGCTTTCGTGTTTCTTTTATAAAAATAAAAAAATATACTAAGAGCTAACTTATGACTCAACCTTGGAGACGTCCTAAAAAGAGCCGGTGACCGGCCGTTGAGCTACCCCACCACAGAGGATCCCGGGTGGACACTTGCCCCCGCCATTAATGCGGAGATAACTAAAGGCCCTAACAATCCGTTCATCATTAATAAGTGCAGGTAAAGATGAAGATATTGATTGCATTCAATGGGCGCAATTGAACTCTTGGGTGTGAAGATTTAGGAAGCTACTTTTCCGATGACAATTCAGTCGCCGTTGGGTTAGTTAATGCGTTTGTTGTGGGTCATTTTACCTGGTCCCACGCCCATGGAAATGCAGCGAAACGGAGCACTCTGACCCCAACTGTAACTAGTATATTTAAAATTGGAAAGCTCATTCGAAAATTCAAAAATAAAATCAGAGTGTACATATCTTTTTTTTAGATAAAGCAGAGTGTACATACCTATAGAATAAATTTTAAAAAATGTTATGGTTGGCAAATTTTAATGGAAGGAAAATGACAGGGACCGGCTGCCCATATATTTCTTCAACTGCAACTCATCTCCCGCCATGTACGGTGTACTACAGGTCCACAATTAACATCCTCGAATAATTTCAGCATGACAGAGTCGATCAATTCAAAAGTTGCTGGAAAGCATGTTTGATAAAAATAGTAGCTACTCTGTATTACAGTGAAGATGCATGGGAGCATGGTGGCTAGTCGTGCATCATGCATGGCTAAAAAAGGTTGCTGCACAAGTGCTAATACTTGCATCGTGTGATCAATTGCACTGCAGTCCACAAGTACTCGATGACGATGAATCGTGGATCGAGTCAAGGAGGCAGGTCATCACGATCCTTGAGTTTAATTGCGTGCAATGCAAAGATCAGCTCTTCACGGGTTGCTGTTGATGCACATTAAAGGCCTTCCTATTCGGTGGTTATGGAAAACAATCTTCACCGTCATCATCAATTCGTGACAGGATATGAGTGTGATTACGTTCTGGGCAGGGTAGGAGCACGTCTTTTTAATAGTACCACAGATACGTAACCCAATTTAATTTCTTTCCTCCTAAACCTACCGCTAGCTAATGATGTGAGGTATACTCGTTCCCTAGTCCTGAGTTAGTACTCTACTACCAGTCCAACGAAACGTATTTATTTATTTTTATTACTATTCACACTTTCCACTAATATCTTGCTAGGGTTCCATTCCACATATGCAGAGAAACTCTGGCAATGTAATTAAGACACGATAGGTCCATTGATTTTTTTTTATTTATAGCCAATTTCTTTCTTTTTACTACCACTAGCACATCTGACTGCCATATCCTTATAGAAGAACTATAATTGCACAACAAATATAAAATAAACGACATTCAATTTGAGCATTGGTCCTGTTTGGATCCCTCTAGCTCTAAACTAACTCTAACCTTTGAGGGGTTTGGATGCAAGGGTTAGATTAACAATAAATATTTTTTCAATAAATGTTCTTGAGAAAAAATAACTTTTTTGTATGGGCCTCACCAAACTAGCTCAGATAATCACCTCTTTAGGGGGATAGCTTTTTAAGGTGAACTAGTTGCAAAAAAAATAGCTCTAACCCTCTAGTTTTGGCTATTTTTGGACTAGTTGAACACAAACTAGCCTGAACTATATCCAGCTCTAGTGGAGGCACACGACAAAAATGGTACTCTGCTATTTTTCTTTGATTATAGAAATAGCTATTTTTAGGATTTTATGTTTTAGATCAAAGGCACCTCAAAAACTATTAAGGTGACATTCATATGAGAACCAAGGCCGGTAGCCGTAGCTAGAAAAGGCATATAGTACAACAGTAGCTACTAGATTATACATCGGCATTTAGCGCATGCAGTTCGTATCTATTTGGTCGCAATTTGGTTTTAATATGTAATAACAGCTTTAGAATCCAGTAGCTAGGTTTAAGCTTTGCTTGATTGACGGTGACTCGCCTTCAATCTGTAACGCCTAAGAGTAGGTCTTATGATTATTCCTTTTCTCTTAATGAAATACGTGCACATATGCCTGCTCGCTAAAAAAAATATTATACGTCGGCATGTGGTAGCCATTTAATTTGGAGTAAATTGCACTTACCATACAACAACTATAAAAGTCGGTGCAAATTAGTCCAACATCTTGTAATTCATCCACTAGACGGTATATATGGGGAGATGTGGCGCAGAGCTATAGTGACTTGGTTTTGCCATAGACGTTGAACATGCTACATGCATGGTGTGTTGTTATGATCATGAGATGGAGAATATAATGATGCATATTCGAATATGTTTTTCTAATAAAAATATGTATGTGATGGTTAATCAATGGAAACTTAAATCTAAATTGACGAAACCAACCATTTCCCAACTACACCAATAAATAGTGCACTCCTTCATGTCTATATATCTTTGTAAATTTGATTACAAATGATGATATGTTAAACATTAAGCTTTTTTGTTTAATTTATAAACATTTTTCTTTTCTAATTACTACAAGCACATCAGTCAAGCCATTCTTATAGACAAGTTGTAATTCATTTTTCACAAACAAATATGTTAATGAATTGCATTCAAATTGAGTGTCCTCTCTTTTTGAAAAATAGTAAGCTTTTTTTGTTGTTTCTTCTCATTGTAGTAATTGTTATTGATATATTTATATATTCTGGTTTCACCAACAAAGGCGCAAAATCATAGCTAGAACTAAATGTTGTGGAAAATTATCTATTTTTGGTGAAATAATAACTAGTACTGGATGATATGAAAAAAGTTCTATTCTTTGGTGATATAAAGTGTTCGTTGTTAAGTTAAGCAACAATTGTATGTGATGGTTAAGCAAGGGAAACTCAAAAGGATCAATGAAATGTGACTTACCAATATGTCATGCGTGGTTATGTTAGTAAGTTGAAAAGCATGTTTGAATAAATTCAAATACATGCTAGTGTATTCGGTTAATTGCAAATTGATGGAATAAACCATTTCTGAGCTACAACAATAAATAGTGCACCCCTTCTTATCTATTATGTGCATATCTTGCTAGTGCTAAAATTAACCTAGAACATCTGGCAATTTGCTTACCATGTCGTAAACGTTAAGTTTTTTGTTTTATTTATACCCAAATCTTTTTAAATTTACTACTAGAGCATTTGTCATGCCATTCTTACAAACAAACTATAATTAAAAAATAAAAAATGAATGCAATAATGAATGACATTCAAGTTGGGCATTCTCTCTATTGCAAAAAAATAATAAGCTTTTATGTTGCTTCTTCTAGCTATAATAGTTATTTTTATGTGGTTTTATATTTTGGTTCTGAAAAATATGAGAACATAGTTTAACTTAGGTCAAAGGGCCACAAAATCATTCTATAATAGATGATATGGTAAATGGTTTATGTTTTGGTGAGATTAAGAATGGTGCATATCTCAAATATGATTTTCTAAGGAAAAAATGTATGCGATGGTTAAGCAATGAAAACTTAAAAGGACAAATGTGATTTGCCAATATGTCATGTGTGATTTTAAGAATAAACTAAATACCATGTTTGAATAGATTCAAGTGCATGCTAGTATACTCGATTAATTTATTGCAAATTGATGAAACCAACCATCGCCCAACTACACCAATAAATAGTGCACTCCTTGATGTTTATATATCTGCATATCTAGCCGGTGCTAAAACTAATGAAGAATATATGGCAATTTGATTAAAATGAATAATGTGCTCTTTCATTTCACCAAGTAGTAGACGTTAAACCTTTTGTTTTATTTGCAGCCAAATCCTTTCTTTTTAATTATTATAGCACATCTCTCCCTTATTCAATAGTTTCACAAATGAATGTGAAAATCAATGACATTGAAGTTGAGCATCGTCATCTCTCTTTGAAGATATTAAGTTCTCATATTGTTTCCTTGGCTATAGTAATTGTTATTGATGTGATTTTATATTTTGGTTCTGCTAGTGAGCATTTGTTCAAAAACCATGGCACTTATATATATAGTATGTAAAAAAAAAAGAATTCAAGTTGAGCATTCTCTCTCATCCCTCTCTTTGTAAAATAGTAAAATGTTCTAGTAAAAAAAAGAATTCAAGTTGAGCATTTGTGTTGTTTCTTTTGATTATAAATATGTGAAAAGTTATTTTCACAATCTAACAATTTAATATGGTATATGTTAATATCCTTCATGTATAAACTTGGTTAAATTTAGGATAATTCAACTTATAGACACCTAAAAATGCCTTATGTTCCAAGATGGAGGAAGTAGCTCAAAAGGTTCCATGAAATGTATGAATGCATGAATTCAAGAGGTGGAAGCCGTGTTTGAATAAATTCAAATCCATGCTACTAGTGTGCTCAATTAATTGCCAATTAATGAATAAAATCGCCAACCACTTCCCAACAATGCCAATTAATAGCGCACTCTTTGGGTAGTATATTCATTGACCTGCCTGTCCCTGGCCTGCGGGGCCCACGTGTCTGCCAGGGCGGCGGCCCGGCGGTATATATAGGCGCGCAAACCCCCCACCGCTTCATTCCACCAGCAGTCCGCCAGAACGCACGCGCAAACCACAGAGGAGAGGAGACGAGGTGCCATTGCCAACGACCACCGATCGAGAAAGGAATTCTGGGAGGCGCCCGGGAGCCCGCCGGAGGCCAGCGCTGGGACGATGATGGCCGCCGACGTGAGCTCTGTCGCGAGGCTGCTCCGCGGGGAGGCGGGGAAGAAGGGCGGGCCGGAGATCGTGACGATGGATCTTCTCGGCGGTTGCGGCGGCGGCGCGGCCGCGGAGGACGAGGTCGTCGACCTCGAGGTCACGGTGCCTGCCGGCTGGGAGCGACGGCTTGACCTCCTGGTGAGTTGATTCTCTCCGATCCCCTTACGGTTCATATGTCACGGTCTGATCATGTTGTTGAGTTTTACCCCGAGGATTATTATTTGATATTTTAGATATTTGTTCTTGATTTCAATCGTTTTATCGTCGCCATCATAGAAATAGTGATATGCGAGATTATGTTCCCTTATGAATGCAGATCAAATTTACATCTTGTTGATACGAGTTGCACAAAGATAGTATACTCTTTGTTTGTATTGATCGATTACACAAGAGATTTTGTTTAGTTAATCTGGTGAAGCATAGTTGTCAAAACGTACTTCTTTTGCAAAGTATATTCAACCCAATCTTTGTTGATCTTCTCACAGTCCGGCAAGACGTTCCTGACTCCTCGCCACCCGAGCGTGCAAGGCGGCCACCAAGACCTCAACCTTCCTCCACCGGCGACAGTCGCCGCGGCGGCGCCACCCGCCACCAACTCAGCCGCGGTCTGCACCCTCGACATGGTCCGCTCCGCCCTCGAGCGTGCGGCCGCCGGAAGGACCACCGCCTCGCCGGCAACGTCGTCCACATCGTCCGCGTCGACCTCCTCGTCGTCGTCCTCCGCCGGAAAGCGCAACCGGTCGTCGCCGCAGCCCCTGATGCGCGCAGCCGCGTGCCCGTCCTGCCTCACGTACGTGCTCATCGCCGAGGAAGACCCCCGGTGCCCGCGTTGCTCGGCCAGGGTGCCACCGCTCCGCGAGAAGACCGCCAACGCCACCGCCGGCGCCGAAGGCAACGGCAAGAAGCCGAGGATCGACCTGAATGCGGCGGCTGAGGAGACGGAATGAACGGAGAAAGAGATTAGAGGAAATTGGAAAGGAAATATCATCAGGAAATGGATTTCTTCTAGGCAATATCTTAATTGTCTGATAAGAATCGCCTGATCATAGTATAGGGGGCCTATATTTATTTAGTGGAAGGAAAGTATGATCATAGATCAAAAACTGCTGGGTTACATAGAACTTGGACTTCTCTCAATTTATTTTGTTCTTTTATTAGGTTTTCGTTTTTCCTAAAAAGTCTTTGTCTGTACAAATAATAGTAGCCTTTCGTTAATTCCAGTTTTGTTCGTTTTAACGTTTTTATTATTGGTAATATAAGCCTACTATATATGCTAGGATACGAGATACGAGCTGTAGAATTATTTAAATTTGGAGAATGAAAATTAGTCTGAACTCCAGTAGGATAGATAGCATGATTTTGAACTTTTTACACCACAATAAAATTTATATTATTGCCTGAATTTCTCACTCATAATTCCTATAGGCAGTTTCTAACCTATATGATTTCTGTATGCAGTTTCTGTATGTGATGATATATGTAGTAATATATTCAATTTTATTAACTTGACTCGTGGATATGAATAACTTGTTTTTTAATTTAATAAAAAGGAACTAAATAGGAGAAGTCAGTTGGATGAATTATTGTTGCCATGAATGATATCCAACTAAGACATTTTGCGAGATAAAATTATGAGGTGTTTTTTCTAACTTTCAGGAGAGAATAAACTAAACCATTTGTCTAGAAAATGTAATAGTTATCATACTACTAGTTTTGTCATCTTTATGGTTAGTATATCTCCACTCCATATATATATGCTGAAATTACATTTCTTTTTCACTTTTTCTAACAATTTGTTAAGAACATAGTGAATGAGCGCATTTTCTTGACAAATCTACACACCATTTTCACACGTGCGAAGTCCTAAATTTTTTATGTGTATCACTGGTCAAAATATTCAAAGTTTTGGTTGCACGTGTGTTATGGGAAAAGAAATCTACGAAGGCACGGTTTGAAAATTCTATGGATCATCTATTCATTTTGAACACGATGATCCAAATGATTTTTTTTTCAACCAGGCGATTATTAGGCATGCACGCTTGCTGTGCTAAAACTCCAGTCAAACTAGTGGGATTGATCAATGCTTGAAAATCTCAAATAACCTTCCAGCTGAAAAAAAATGACACCTCACCAGATCTTCAAATAAAATTGAAAATCTGAAATCTTGATCATCCAATCCAATGAGATATATATCCTCGTATCTACATGGAGGACGTATCATCAGAGAGAAGCATTAATAATGCATGGCGGCCTTGCCTTGATGGAAAGAGTGCAATTAACAGGGCATATACGTGGCAGGAAAGCAAAGGCAGGCAATTAACATGGCTATTGGTAGCGGGGGCCAATGAATTGAAGAAGTGCATTGGCGAGTGCAATTCAAGTAAAGGCACGCGCCACGCACGCCCATGCATCCATCTGGTTCTGGTTAGTTGCCGCTCTCCCGCGCATTCAATGCCCCCAAGGAGCCATTAATCCATGCAGATTGAGACGTCCCAATTCTAGCAGCTCCCGGTCCATGCATCGATCCACGGAGGTTTCGCGTAATTAATCGCCGCGATAATGACGATTAGGAAGTGAGTAGTGTAGGATTAATTAGCTCCGGCCATGGCGCTCGCTGATTGGCCCTTCAACCGTGAATATTTTAAATACTACTAGTATAAAAGCAGCTCGTCACGGCAACTGGCGACTGTGATGGGATTAATTAACGGCACGTTTGCGCAGTTAATTTCGCGATAGCTGCGTCCACCTAAATTATGTGAAGTAGTACTCTTTTTTTTTTGCCTTCATTAAATTGGGTTGGACTTGCAACCGTGGGTGCTAGCTAATCAGGTGACGTTGTGTCACGGAGACGCCGTTGATTATTTCTCGTCCCCGTCGCGCTGATGGGTGATGGCAGCAGGGTTAATTGCCCTGCTACGATCCTGCTCCTGTGCTCCCGTCGGTAGGCCAACGGTTTTGGTTCATTTGGCCTGCCACGTACCAGGTTTTTGGATAATGATGACTGTTGTTGGCTTCATTTCTCCACTGAAAAAACGCGATGAGAAAGCCTCGAGTCTTGATGGGCTCTGTCAGTACAGAGGGAGAGGGTTTATTCGGTTTAGATGGAACACCGCTATCTCATTAACGTGTCAACTGTGATATCCGCATGCAGGCTTCAGTGGTACGTTCAGGTAGCAGCAGCCAGCACCCACCAGCATCTGCATCTCTCTCCCACGGAAGAAATTAAAATAATTTGTTGGAAACACCAATCATGTGACCACGTTAGAACCTCCTTAAAAAAAACGAAAAATGTAGACCTGTTGCACGCTTTTACCTTTGGCGCAGGGGTTCTAGAATATACTATATGCATGGTCAAAATAAATTGTACAACTAGGATCAGTTTTGATCCATGGGCATACAACTGCAACTGAAAATTAGCTCCAGTTCATTCAATTAATGGATGAGTTATTTTGTAGCCAATCTTTTTGCTAGTTGCTAGCTTATAAGAGCAATTTCTCCCTATTGATATAGCCATAAAGATTTTGATGGAAAAAAGTCTCTTGCGACAATTTCTTTAACTAGACCACCAAATATTTCCATCCTCAACTCTTGGTATTTCGCTCGCCAAAGATAGATGATGAAGCTTAATTAGTCTCTAAAGTGCCGAACAAGATATAGAAAAAGTTCTTGAAAAGTTTAGATTTATAAAGAATATTGTTATTATAGTTGCTATTTGAATAAGGATCTTAGCGAATGGTTGTTGTGTGGGTACCAAAAAGATGGTTGGAGATGCACTTGGACAAGTACAAC
Source organism: Themeda triandra (assembly GCA_018135685.1). Classification (NCBI taxonomy): domain Eukaryota; kingdom Viridiplantae; phylum Streptophyta; class Magnoliopsida; order Poales; family Poaceae; genus Themeda; species Themeda triandra. The sequence goes on along the minus strand of JAENPR010000503.1, from coordinate 69,074 downwards.
TAGTTGACAATGTAATAGTTCATTGATAGGGATATACGCACACTAAGGGACTCTTTAGATCACATCTGAATTATTATGGTCTGGATTATGTATACAATCATTATAATTAGAAATATGAATTGTAATAATTGGAGTGTTTGGCTACCTAAATTATGATCATTTTTATCGATCATGTTTGGATCAAAATTTGATTCTTATAATCATAGGTGATCCAAAGGGATAGTAGGTAGGGTGCTCGGATCCATTGTTAATAATCATCCAAAATAATATGATTATGACCCAAAAATGTTAGATTATGTAGTGGGTTATTATAATCAGCTCACTAGATTGAAATAATTCATGATGTACCTTATACTTGCATTTTGGAGATTATTATGGGTGCTGAAAAATCCAACTTGCTCTACCTTATCTGAATTGGCATCAAACTAAAGGGCATGACAGGTATTTTTTACTTTAATTAATCAACAGTAATCCACTGCAATAATCTAGGATCCAAACACTTTGATGGATTATTATAATTCAGAATCTAGATTAATTCCAATGATCCTACAATATTTCAAATTACAATTATCACTAGTATGATCTAGCTGACTAATTTTAGATAGCAAGTACTTTTTTAGCTGAGCCTAGCAATTAATAACCTATCAACCAGTAGTGGCCTGGAGAGGAACAACAACGGAACATGCATACTCGATGCACTACCGTTCCACGTATGTTGGAGGCCTTGAATTAACCGCGCGCTATCCAGGTGTTCGTGTGCCGTTGGATGCAGGCAGGTCCATTCAGCCATGTAAGAGAGACTGCACGCTACACCGTCACGCGCGGCACTCCTAGGACGGATCACGGTTCACGGATGGATGGACATGCACAGTGGCTGCGCGGCGGAACGGTTGAGGCGACGAGCAGACTGGTGTGCGGCGGGCATGTGCAGCAAAAACGTGTCGGAAGTTTGTTGCCCCCGTGTAGAGGCCAGAGGCCACGGCGGGACGTCAGGTCAGGGCCGGCGGGAGCTAGCTATGGCGACTCGCACCGGCAAAGGCATTTATGGGTTACGAGATTTGCAGCGGAGTCCGATCCGCCGGCGTCGCACCGCAATTTATTGTGCGTGCGCGCGCACCTACATGACGACCTAGTATACGTGCCCGTCGTCGTCGTCTCCCATATCAGCATGATATGTTATCGTACGTGGCCAGTGCATCGGATCGCTCATCTCCTCGTGACCTCGTCCCAACAGGTCCAGTCCATGCCGTGGCCTGCGTGTGATGCATGGTTCGACTCGTCTTGTACGTACGTACGCTTGCGCTGTGTGGCCGGGCATGGGTCAGGGCGTCAGGCGGTCAGCCAGTGCGCTAGTATCTAGCTATATCTCCATGCATCAGGCCACTCGTGTGACGCGCGAACGTACGCAGGCACGCACGCGGCCTGCAGAGAGAGCAGAGAGGCAAAGGTAGCTCTGTGAGGTTCTGTGAGTCTGTGACGACGACGTCCGTCTCAAAGTCTGAACAGCGGCGGCAAGCGAGCGAGCGACCGCCCTGGGTCCTGTCCCGGTGGTGTTTTCTTCGCTAGTTTTCGGCTGGACAAGGAGAACTCAGAACCGACGGTCGCGGAGCAGGAAAACCGATCGAAATCCTCCTTTTTCCTGGCCCCGGTCGCTCTCAGCTCGCGCGCAGCGTTCAGTCGTCGGCGCCCGCCCGCCGCCGGCCCGCCTACTCCCCCGATCGATACGACGAGACGCGAGCATTTAAAGCGCGCGCGCTCATCTCAGTCGCGCGACGCGATCGAGCTTGCTTCTCCCTTCTCCTCCGCATTGATGAGCGTGATGGGGATCGTCGGGGACGGCGACGGGAGTTAAGAGCAGGGCGCATGCAGACGCGAACGCGAGCACGCAGGCACGCCAGCGCCAGGAGCAGACACTTCGATCGGACTCGGACGGATGGACCCGTGGCAGGGACGGAACCGGAACGGGAACGCGAACCAGGGCAATAAATGGAGCCGATGACCGTCGGGGCCTGGCTGGGCGAACCACGTCGCTGTCGGGTTTAGGTGCCCAGCGCCACTCGTGTGCCTTCGGTCTGCCGTCTCCGATCCTGGCACGCCTGTGCCTGCTACTGCCTCATCCTCCGATGTCCGATCCACACGACACGACCAACGGCCGCTGAGCACGTGTGAATCACAATCAGGTGGACCTTTCGTTCTCGCTTTTGGATTGGTCACTTTTATTTTTATGCCTCTCCTCTGGGTGCAGCTGTAGTATCTGTTCATATACGTACACGCACACCACCCTACACTCACACCCCACTCACACACACTATACGCGTACAAACAGACCTACAACTACACTCAAAACAAACAACCGCGTGCTTGAAGAGATCACCTAAAAAATCCGTAGATGACGCACGCGTCGTTGTCCACCACGCGCTTCACGCGTGAGAGGCTGCAGATTATTTGGGAACTTACTGTTTCCGGTGGGAAAATCGCGCCGAGCCAGGCTCGAACTCGCGACCGGTGGCGTCCGCATCTGGATCGCTCACCAACCGAGCTATCGCTCGGTCCCTTTTGGATTGGTCACTGGATCAGCTGAAATCCACTCCGGCGGCCGGCCTGGACCGTGGAGCTTCACTGATTCAGGAGGCTTTTGTTCTCCAGCGGTCCAACCCGGGCCTGCACCAAGCGGCCAGGAACCGTTGGGTCGGTTTGGGGTTTGGCCAGTCAGCGTTGTCGGCGGTAGCGGGCGGATGCCTGGAGGCGTCAGTCAGAACGGCAGGCATTTCACATCCTGCAGGTAGGGACAGGCGACATTGTTGATTTGTTGTCCCTCCTTTTCGCGAACTAAAAATGCCGTACCAGGGGGTCAGCTGGCAGATGCGAGAAGGACGGCACGTTCAGAGCGGAGAGGAATGGCAAGCGCACAAGAATCACGCGTTGGATCTGCTTGTTGGACTAGCACGCCTGCCTGGACTTAGTGATGGGCCTCGTTAAGGGTGCCACCGGCTGCTAATTCCATGCTTGGTCTGGGCCGAGAGCAAGCTCAGCATAGTCTATACTTGGGCCAGCATAGTCTATACTTGGGCCGGGATGTCTCTCACTCAAAAGAGTAGACATTGGCAAAACACACACAGAGACAGAAAGAGAGAGTAGACATTGTAATCGTGCGTATGGGCATCAGCTTCCTTACCAGTTACCAATTGTAATCTTGCCACTCTCAAAACAATTGTAATCTTGCCATTTTCCTCTGCCTCGAGTCTTTTCACTCTTGAGCTCTCTCACAAACAAACCTGAAATTTGCGTAATGATGCATCATACTCAAACTTCTTCAGCTGTTTCTTTCGCATCTCATTTCGAGCAAAGATGACAAAATAGCAGGGTCTTCAACAGGAAAAGCAAAGATGTCCAAGGGATCGTGGCCTCCATCACCGAGCAAGCTTGGACTTGGAGTGCTGCAGGAAACCAGGGGATTCGCTTGTTGTTGCCACCGTTACTTGATGAAGATTTGCAGGAATCTCAGGCTGCACAAGATGCTCTTCAGGCTTTTGATGTTGTTAACTCGTTTCATGTAAATTAGCATAGAGTTTTTAATTCAGGGGTGGCTAGGAAATCACTTAGGTGATTACCAAGCAAAAAGGTGTTTGGCGCAGCTTGTGCCTGTAACTTGTACTTGAAACTTCTTTTCTTCTTATCAACGAAAGCCGTAACGGATCTTTCGAAAAAAGACAAATGAGCCTTAATAGTCAATATTCCATACTGCACATCACGCAGAAATCAATCAATCAAAATTTAATTGAACTGTCTGTCTGGAGATATAAAGTAAAAAGAAAAAACTGATTTACTCAGAATCTGGTAGTGCACTTTCTTTTCAGACCGAGGGAGTACTCGTTTCAGAATCTGCTCCTATTTTTGTCGTGCCATATCCAATTTTATATGGATGGAAAAATCTATATCAAATTAATTCATTCTTTACTAACCACATCCAACGATAATAAGGCATCCAAATCTTCTGAAGTTTTGTTTGAAAAAAAAAGCGAAGTCTGAACTCTGAACTGCCTGTGCTGTTCAGACTCCAGCGTCGTCTTCACCCTCAAATCATCTGTTTGTTCAGGACTTCAGTCAAGTGGTCAGACTCCTTTTGTGCTCCTTCCCCGCGCTCCCGTCACGCCCGCGGCAGCAGCAGCAGCCATGGTGGAGATGCGGCAGCGGAGGAAGCCGCTGGTGCTGGCCTCCACGCAGGCGCTCCTCGACTCGCTCCCGGGGGACCGCCCGCCGCCGCCGCCGCAGGAGCCGGTGCGCCTCAGGGCCGGCGTGCTCCGCTTCCCCTCCGGCGGCGCCGGCGGCGCCGGCGCCGGCGCCGAGTTCGGGGAGCTCGCGTCCTTCGTCGCCCTCCCTGCCTCCGCGCTCCGACGGCTCGCGGTCGTCACCGGCACGCCGGTGAGTCCTCTGCTTCCAATCATCTGTTGCGAATTGGAGAGGTGTGCTGGGAAATTCGATCGGGAAACTCTGCTTGGTGCTTTCAGCAACAACTTGTGTCTCGATCTCGATCGAATTTGGTCGTTTTGTAGAACTAGAAGACCGTCCTTGTTTAATTTTGAACAGGAATTTGATGGGATTGGCGACAGATTACTCGATTGTGAAAATGAGCTCTATTAACTTGTAATGATGAACAAGCTGCTGCTACAAATACAAAAACTGGCCATACCGGGTGCCATTGTATTTTGATCAGGACGCCATGCACTTCTGTTCAGTAGTCTACTTAGTTTTAAACTGATGCAATCTCTGTGCAGCCTTTTGAGCTTTAATGTTAAATTGGTACCACGTAGGAAACTCTGCTTTGTGCTTGGAGGAGTGATCTGGATCTCATGGAATCATTATACTAGAAGTTTGTTCTTGTGAATTTTGGTGGTTAATTAGATGGGAATTGATGATTTCTGTTCCCAGACTGAAAATGGGTGCAGTGGGCTAATATATTATAGAGAATTGCAGCTGAAAAAAAAAAAATCAACCACTGTGATCATTTGTTTGTATTCTTATAAGTGATTCAGCAAGTTCATCTCTCACATAATCTAGGTGCAACCTTTTGAGCTTAGATGGTAAATGGGTACTGTGTATAATTCTGTTCAGTTCATTTTAGTGAAATATAATATGCAGCTACTGATCTGCAGGTGCTTGTCAAGAATACTGACAATAATGTTGGGAGGATTGTCAAAGCAGTATTGTTTGATAATCCATCCCTTGACGAGTCCCGCTCACAGCATACTGAGCAAGTTGTCTCTACCTATCCTTCTGATCGTGCAATGGGCTTCTTACCTTGTCGCACGTTTCCTGCTGCTGGTATTGCATCTACTGATGGAGATGTTGCTTATGTCAGCCCACTTTTGGCATTCAACTTGGGATTGCATGTTTCTTGCCTCAAGCTTCTTATTCAAAAAGGAGGGCAGCCTTTCAAGTTCTGTTCTCGAGCTGAAGAGACTGATGAAACTGCCAGCGGCGGAAATGATCTTTCTCTTCACTTAGACCTTCTTCCATGCCCTCAAGTGCCTAAATATGCATTGCATTTACGAATTTCTGTTGTGAGGATTCCTGATTGTGGTGTGCTTGCTTCTTTAAAGATAAATTCATCCTTTGGAGGAAGTGACTACCAAGACATGGTAGATCAAGCTTTGAATGAGTATTTCAAGTTTGATAGGTTCCTAGCAAGAGGAGATGTCTTTTCTATACAAAACAGTTGGAATTGTGGTGCAAGCTCCTGCCTGGCATGCAATAAACAGGATAATAAACTGCATCCCCGTAATCTGATCTACTTTAAGGTATATCTATGTTTCATACTTAAAAATATTTTAATCCATAAACTATTCACAGGCAATTTATCTTTTAGCTTAAACCTAACTGCACCTGCTCATAATTGTAAATATTATAGGATTGCTTGTTTGTTGATATTTAATTTATTGTTAGGTGACTGGCATGGAACCATCAGATGAACCTATACTTCGTGTTAATTGCAATGAAACAGCCCTTGTGCTTGGTGGAGCTGCTTCTGCCGCAATGCCCCCTTATTCTTTATTTGCTGCTTCTGGTAATTCAGTACCTTTGCACGGTGAAATAGTGGAGCATTTAGCATCTATCATTGCGCCAGCATTGTGCCCTTCGGATATTTTACCAAAAATCAAGTTTTCCACTTTTCTGTATGGCCCGTCAGGTTAGTGCACTTCAAATATAGTTTCATGAAATTTGTATTCCCATTCTACTCAACCTTCAATTGAACTCGATTATCAAAATGGCCGCTTTGTAGGATGTGGAAAGCGAACAGTGGTGAGGCATGTTGCTAACCATCTTGGTCTGCATGTGGTCGAGTGTAGCTGTCATGATCTAATGACGTCATCAGAAAGTGGGGCACCTGCTGCACTTGCAACTGCCTTCAAAGAAGCTCAGAAGTACTTTTCTTTTTTCTGTCTTTCCGCTTCTTAGTCTTCACCGTTTAAATTTATTCTTGTAGTTATGAAAATATCACTCTCTTCATTTCGTTTTCTTATGGGAACAGTTACATTTACGGATTTAGCCACTCTCCAGGTGATGTTATTTGTATCTCTGACTTTGTTGAATAATTTTCTTTGTGAAGGTATTCTCCTTGTATAATACTTCTTCGCCACTTTGATGCAATTGGGAATGCATCCTCCAACGAAGGTCCACAGTCTGAGCAATCTGGTATTGCATCGAATATTGAATCTATCATTAAGCAGTACACTGGACAATGTTGGGTTGCTAAGGATTCACTGCCAGGAAAAGATGTAAATGGGAGCTTAGTAAGTTTGGATTCCCTTCAATGAGTCTAATGATATAAAACCTTCTATATATCAGATTTCTTATTAGTAACTCACCTTTTTTTGCAGTACCTTGTGGAGCCTGAATGTGTAAGCTCTCTTCAGATTATACTAGTTGCAACTGCAGACAGTTCTGAAGGAATGCAACAGTCAATTAGAAGATGCTTCCGCCATGAGATCGACATGAAGACTATGAATGAAGAACAGAGAAACAAACTGATATCTGAGACACTTCAAGGCATTCCTAAAGTTGCTGATGAGGTGCCTTCTGGTCATTCTTTGGCCCAAAACCTTTTTACCGTCTTATAGTGCTACTACCACTTATGTGTTTTCACTTTTCAGAGTATTGGTGACAAGTTTGTAAAAGATTTAGCAGCTCAAACATCCGGTTTCATGCCCAGGGACATACTTGCACTGGTCGCAGATGCTGGTGTGTCTTTTGCGTATAAAATTGCAGCAGGGAAAGATAGCAAAGGAATCAGTAAGCATGAGGAGATCCTTCCAGAAAGCTCTTCTGCCACTCAAAATGAGGAAAAACATTTCTGCAAAGAAGATATTATGTCTTCCTTGGAAAGAGCCAAGAAAAGGAATCGTGCTGCGCTGGGCACACCCAAAGTAAACATTTTAATTCTAGCTTTCAGGACCATCAGCTGATAGGCCATGAATCGTATGTAGCGATTTTAGCTTGCCTCTGAGAACATTTTGTTTTTTAGGTTCCCAATGTCAAATGGGAGGATGTTGGTGGGCTAGAGGAAGTGAAAAAGGTTATTCTAGATACTATTCAGGTAAATTGAACTTGATTCAACTGTAAATGTCGATAACACCAATATTATTCACTTATATGAGCAATTTTTTTTGCCTACAGTAGTTTCAGCACTAGAAGCTGACTCACCAATTTTGGCCTTTTGCGGGATATTGACCTTTTCTTTTACTTGATATTTCAGTTGCCTCTGATGTACAAGCACCTGTTTTCTTCTAAATTGCGCAAGCGATCAGGTGTCCTGCTATATGGACCTCCAGGAACAGGGAAGGTAGGTTTGAAAAGGTTTCACAGAAATGAATTGTATTTTTGTTTAGTTATTACCAATAACATGTGTATCCAAAAGAAACATGATAGTATGATGGTGCTAAAATGATTGCCCCTTGGACTTTTAGACCTTACTCGCGAAAGCAGTCGCAACTGAGTGCTCATTGAACTTTCTTAGCGTGAAAGGTCCAGAACTGATAAACATGTATGTTGGAGAATCAGAGAAGAATGTTCGCGATATTTTTGAAAAGGTGTGGAATTCATACAGCCATGTAATTGTCCCAAACATGCATAGATATTAATTTTGTCAGTTTTCCACTGTCATTCTCAGGCTAGATCTGCACGCCCATGTGTCATTTTCTTTGATGAGCTTGATTCCCTCGCTCCTGCACGAGGATCCTCAGCAGATTCTGGTGGTGTTATGGACAGGGTTGTTTCCCAGGTATCATTAACTTCATCCCTGAGGCGGTGTCACAACTTTTCCTCACAAGTCTTCTGTTAAATTACTGGGACAGTCTCTTCTCACTTCCCCCCGTTTTGTGTATACTAGTTACTTGTGGAGATCGATGGGTTGAGTGATAACAGCCAGGTGTTTCCCTCCTCCATGCCTTACTTGTTTTAAATGCCATTTCTGGGATGCTTCACATGAAGGGACTTATTTTTACAAAATCGTTTGTAGGACCTTTTCATTATTGGGGCTACCAATAGGCCTGACCTTCTTGATTCCGCTCTTCTTCGCCCTGGTCGGTTTGACAAGCTTCTTTATGTCGGTGTAAATACTGATGCATCATACAGGGAAAGGTTGTTATTGTTCTTTTCAATTTGCTAATTTCAAATTCATGGCAACTATCTCATATAACTTCTATACAGGATCCTTAAAGCACAGACACGCAAGTATAAGCTCCACAAGAATGTTTCTCTTTTGTCAGTTGCTCAACATTGTCCACCAAACTTTACTGGTGCTGATATTTATGCGCTGTGTGCGGATGCATGGTTTCATGCAGCAAAGCGATCAGTGAGTATTTCTGCTAACTTGTCATGTCATGTTGGGCTATCTTATTAGCTTTGTTCTGTTGATCTTACATGTGGTACTATTTAGGTTAAAGCATTTGATATTGATCCTTCAAGAAGCAATGATGTCAGTGCCGAAGAAGTCATTGTCGAGATCGATGATTTTATTACAGTAATACTCCAAATCATTTGAGTAAGAGAGTTATATTTGTGTGGTTGCGTGCTAGGAAATAAGATGTTTTGTTACTATGCAGGTGTTAGGAGATATCGCACCATCACTGTCTCTGGAGGAGCTACAAAACTACGAACAGTTGAGGCAGAAGATTGAAGGACCTTCTAGATGATGTTGGCTAATTCCTAGTTATTCTACCTGATGACTATGTCCTAACAGATCACTCTTAGTTGACATCCATAAACTGCTAACATGTCCAAACATTCTGTGTCTTAAATTTTCTTTTCTATACACAAGTTCCACTTGAACTTGGGCACTTCTCTATTCATTCCAGATTTATCCAATGACATCCTGGCAGTGGCATCTAATTCAGCCTAATATGTATAGACATCAGGCCGGCATTTTCTCTGAAGAGACGTCAGGTCGATCTTTGTGTGCTAGTACGCAACTATTTTGAATTCAAAGACACAGAAGACTTCTTTGCAAATGATGTAAATCAACTTTGTATAGTTACTTTTGTCGCTGTACCATGTTGTAATAAAGGCTAAAGAGAATTAGAGTAAATGCAACATCTTTGACTCTTTGTTTCATAATACTTTTTTTGGGTGCATTATTCGCCTATTCAGCAAACTTATAAAATCCCTAGAAAACTAAGTCCATACAGGCGCTGGTTTTATGCTGATTTTTTCTAAATTGCCAACGCGAGACGGGGTGTGCAATTTCAACGACGGAACGACCATAACCCTGTAACTTATCTACGTTTAAAAAACCCAAACGAACAGGGCGATCTACGTTTACCCGTCCAAAAGAGAGCCCTTTGCGACTGTCACCCAACTTATGTGAACCGAAGCCTCAGAAGAAAGCTATTACCAGTTTTTCAGAGATTTTGTGGGTGAAGATCAACCCAAGTCCTCCAATCATCTGCTCGTTTGAACCATTCAGTCATCAGGCATCGAAAGTTGCTTCTCTGCTTTTTTTTCATCAGCAACGATTTGTCAGGGTCAGGGATAACTAATGTCTTTTTCGTCAGTAAGAACACTTGGCCTGCCATTGGCAAAGATGAGTGACGTATGAATCGGTTTCCTTCTTTGCATCCAAAGGCTGTGTTCGGCAGGTGTGTTTCCGGCTGAATCCGGCTGGTGCTAGCAGATTCCCTCTCACGCGGCACTGTAGATTCAGCTCCAACCAGCCGAATTTCTGCCCAGCCGAACACGCCCAAAGGGTAAGGCAGTAGACAAAACCATCTATTTTCAATTGGAATCTGTCATTGCAGTGACCGGGACGAACTTGTCCGCTGAAAAACGATCCATTCGGATCAGGCTCGAAGATTCCCGAAGGGACATATCAAATCCGAGTGAGCCCGTGAAGTCAAGCACTGGAAGCCTTATTTGGGACTAAAAGCTGTTCCTGATGGAAGCATCCACCAATCCAGAACACTAAACCATTCGCTTAAGGCATGCATAAATATCTAGGTTCCATCAACTGGAAGAGGTCTCAGAAGATTTTACCCAATGATGATGTAATTTGTCATTGATCGAAGAGGACTAATTGCAACTTTTGTATACCATAGTCTTGTTCCATTTCTATGAGTATCATTCGGTTTAAGAAACATCCTGTCCAAAACAGGTCTGTTTTCGCTATGGCAAACAAAATCTCTCTTCCCAGGTGGAGAGTGGAATCGATCCCGTTCAAATGAGGCTCTCCTATTCTTAAACAGGTTTTTTTGTCGTCACTGAAATCTGGCTGTATCTCAAACAGTTGGATGGGAAATGTCAGGTGCTACACCACCACACTCGCTGCCTCGCTGGTCGGCACGCGACGACAAGCTCCTCATGCCAATCTGTACTGTGCGTCGTCTTTCCAAAACAAAACAGAGAGAGAAAGGGGGGCTAATAATGTTCTTCATTGATGTCATTCTCCGAGACTTTGAACACATTCGTGGTTGACAATTAGGTAAGCCAAACAACAGTTGTACATGCGTGACAGGACAAGGTGTGAACGAACACCCAAAAACCCCCGGCCGGGATATATAGCATCATCATCGTTTGGCAGTCAACGCTCGTGGCGCGACCGAGACCGGGATCGACTGACCGAGAGCACGTCCGTCCACTCATCGTGCGATTCTCGTAAACGTCGTTGGCGTGGCGGGCGCCAATCATTCGTCAGGCATGGGGCCAATGATTGATTATCCATTTGATTACTCGTTCGACTTGTGAATAGAGTAATAAACAATGGTTGTTTTACCATGGCAACCAACTGGGGAAGCAGCCATCGTGTCGTCGTCGCTGGATGGATACCGACTTTTCCCTGGCCGGCTGGCTCATACGGGGTACGTAAGTACTCCGTACCGTGTACCTCACCTCACTTCGTCTCCCTCGCTAAACTAGGGAGCACGTGTGCACACGTACCGCTGATGCCTTGCCAATGCCACGTACAACTAGTACAGCCTAGCTCCAGGCTGCTATATACAGACTACGGTGATTAATATACTACTCAGTACTCACTCCGACCTCCGTTACAATTTAGGAGTGATGACAAGACGTTCGTAGTTGAAATGTTGAACACGCGCATAAACGTGGGGTCGTCCGGGGCCCTGGAGAGCCATATATCCGTGCGTTTTTTACTAATATAATGGCTGCAACTCTCGGATCAACGCTGAGATAGCTGATAGTGCTTGTGGCCGGCCACCCTCAAGGATCCCAATTGGATCGATCCAATAGTAACGGCCTCGTGTGGTTTATTTTGAACGGGTCCCGCGCTCACACTGCAGTGGTGCAGGTTAGTAGTACATGCGTGCCCTTAATCCAGTGTCACTGTCTCACGCCCACGTTCTCATGTTGGAATCAGGCCGGATGGCAACGGCGCTTGCGTTGCGCTGTCAAACCACCACCACGGTCGCCGCGCGCGCGTGCCTAATTACGCTACCGGCGCCAGGGAGCGAGCACGCACGCCACAAAACACGGACCGACGACGGAACGAACATCCATGGCCGTGCTCGTGCTTAGGAAAAATGCTGTCGTGTAGGCGCCGCACGGCTCAACCAACATACCTGTATCTGTATGTCTATGCGTCATGGCCTGAAGCGACATGGAACACGAGAGGGCTGAATTGGATGAACATGGCCCCCAGTAGGTCTAGCGTGGGGGAGGTCTAGTTTTGTTGTTCCCAACTATACGCTCCGGAGCAGGAGTGAACATGGAGTTGTTGTGCACGAGTACTCATTCTTAGGCAATGGACGTCGAACATTTTTTTTTCCTAAAAAATAGTAGTTACTAGTTTTATATATAGTATAGTTAATTAATAAACGCATCATTTTGATCCCACAGTCTATCAACCGGTGAGGCAGGCGTGCTAGAGTCACGAGCTAATAGACACTCATGAGTGGCGGAACCCTAAAATTTGCTTAGCCAGAGGCTATCACCTGACCACGTCCACCTCGGAACCTTGGCACAACGCCCTATAAGGATGCCCCCAAATGGTGGTATGGGCATCTGCCCAATCAAGAAGTGAAATGGAAATCTCACCGCGCTAGTTGAGGAACTGAGAGCTTAGCTCACACGTGTCTCAAAAAAAAAATCAATCCTAACATACTATGTCACTAGCTGTTTTTTGTATTTTAATTGTTTGTAACTTCCACATCAACTAGCAATTTGCAAAGGTTGTTCGCCCTGATGGCAAAAAAAAACCATGGTACAATAGATCCACCAATCCTACGACTCGGCTGTGGGCCGCGCTAGTGGCCAGGAGGGAACCCGGTCTCTAGCACAGGCACAACCCAAACACCCACAAGGCAGAGAAACTTGTGCACATCTAGATTGAATATCCTTTGTAATGAAATTTAGATGTAAAATCTAAAATTTCTACCTCTGCTCAAACTGTAATTGTTTTTTTTTTTTGGCTTGAGCGTACCCAATATTGAAATGTTTCTGCTTTATTTTGGTTGACGAGTGTGTGCAACGGAAGCAACGACCAAAGATGCTTGGTGCAGCCCGAAGGAAATCGATCAGAAGCGTTTTCAAAGGAACAAACAAGCCAAATAAAATCACGCAAAACGGATCGGAGTGAATTGATCAGTTTTTGGTTGACGACGACCATGACTTAGTATAAACTCCCAACTTGAGCACTTGCATCTTTTGAAACCCAAAGTTGGACCTTCTCAAAATTGAACAACTGCAAACTCACAGCATGCAGATATCCCGCTCTACGCTATGTTAAGCATGAGGAACTTTCTATGAACTATGAACAACCCCATGCATGCACCTTTGTACACATGTATGTACACGATCGATCGATTCACCACAAACACCACCAGCCGCGCAAGCGCTCGATCGTCGCTTCCTACCGCCTGCACCGGTGGCCGCCGGCGGCGACGGCTCGTCGGAACTCGTCGGCGGCGCAGGGTATCCGGAGCACGCCCTTCTGGTCGAACCCGAACTCCCGCTGCGCCGCCTCCAGCAGCGCCTGCACGCAGGGGTGCGCCAGCGCGCGCACGTCCACCACCACCCGCTCTGCTTGCTCGTCCTCCCCGCCGCCCACCAGCACCGCCACGCAGCCCGGCGGCACGCACCCCGCCGCGCAGCCGCCGCCGGCCGCGGCGCCTTGGATCAGCCTCTCCCGCATCTCGTCCGTGCCGCAGGCGCCGCTGCCTCGGCCGGAGCCGCTCTTCCGCTTCCAGATCATGCCGCCGGCTCGAGCTCGGGGCGACGCACGACGGGAGGCCGATCAGCGCTGGGATCTTTTGACGGGGTAGGGTAGTGCAAGCAAGCAGCTGAAAGTGTCAGCAGTGTGCGTGATTGCTTCGCGCCTTCGCTTCAAGGGTTGGGCGGCCGGGGTGCATATATACTCCAGCGGAGGGCGAGCGGTCAACGTGCGAGGCGTGTCAGATGATTGGGACATCACGACATCGGGCTCGATGGTGTCGTGCCATCGTCTTGACCCGCGTTTGGTTTCCTTGACGGAGGAAACGGGTCTTTGAACGAACCAGCGAACGGTCCGGTCGGGCACGACCGAACCACCAAGCCAGCCAGTTGCATTGCAATAAGTAGGACCCAGTTTTTATACGGTTTACCCGGTTTCCATGCGAGTACGGGGCTACGCTACACATGTTGGAGTACGTACTATCATACAAACGGATCGGAAAAGACAAAAGAGGCTATACTACTTTTTACTAACCACCATAACCATGTGTCCATGTGGTGGTTTAGTTAAGCCGGGTCGAACTGATCCAGCAAAAAGACTCGGCCCTGCGATTCGATTTTTAAAAATAAATAAATCCGAACACGTGGTTTTATTTAATTACAAAATTAACCGCCGCTTACGACCTGGTCCGTCCGGATTAATCGTCACGACCTCGGCCTTCATTCGGCCAATCAGCACAAAGGCACATCGTGACACACGGTTCTGGCAACGCAAGCAATTTGATTGTTGCCCCCACAACTTGCATTTTGGAATTGGAAATTATACAAGTTGCGAACTTGCGTCACCATTTTGGGTTCATCACTCATCAGTCGTCGGATGAGATGGTGTGTGGCGAAATTATTAGCATCTCAATTTAATTTCTTACTGGATCAGGAAGCAAATTATCTAAAGAAGTAGCCGATGCAACAAATTATCTAAGTAACTAAAGGAAAGTTTTTCTTTCTGATTTTCTCGTGGATTGTTAAGAAATAAATTAGATAGATACATTTTGAGTAAAAGTGATGAACAAATAAGGGCCCTGATTAGAAGGGAGGAACTGCACACTGTAAATACGCAGTAACACATAAGTTAGGGTTTTTGGGCCGCCGCCGCCGCCACCACCACCGAGGGCCGCCGCCGCCGCCACCACCGCCTGCGGCCCCCGTTCCCTCGCCTCCGGCCTTGCTGCCGGCGGTGACGCGGAGCGGGGGTCCGCCTCGATTTCCAGTTTTCCTGTTTTTCATAGGGTCTTAATCGAGTCCTAGGTCTAGGGTTTGCTCGCCGTCGATGTTCGGCGGCGGAGTTAGGTTTGGTCGGAGGAGCGTGGCTCCTTTGCGACTTCGTCTTCCTGGTGACGCCGGCGATGCGGAAGCGGCGGCGGCGCAGGGAATAATTTCTCCCGCTCTTCCGTTCTCCGATGGCGATCTACTCCAACGTCAACGGAGAGGCCGGGAGAACTCTCTTGGAGTCGAGGGCCGGCGCATCGCCGTCTTCATCGGTGTGATGATGCTTGTTGACCTCGTTAATCTCGAGGAACATGTTTGGTGGAAACCCGAGCACCGCTCGGGTTGCCGGTGATGGAATCGAAGGATGCGTCGTGGGTACGGGAGTTGGCCGATGCGCCGGGAGGCAACGTCGGCCGATTCGCCCGAGTAAGTCCTCCTCTGCGGCCTCCACCCCGTGGAGTTTGGCTCCGGTGCTCGACGACGATTGGTACGCGGCTTCGATGGCGGTGACGGATGGATCTCCAAGGCTTCGAGGAAGATGAACAGAGTTGTATACTTCTATGTAATTTTCCTTTTCTTTGGAGTCCACTCTGTAAAAGGGCCGGTGTAAAGCACTAAGATGAATACATGTTTCTTCTCAAAAAAAAAAAAAAGAAAAAGATGAACAAATAATTTTTCTTCTTTTCTACTTGTTGGAAGTAATGTACATAATGTGAGAGTTAAAGTATAGCTGATTAATACCTAAAATTTATAGGATACAAAAAGAGGAAATTGTATTCAGATTTTTACATGGATTAATACAGTAAAACCCATTTAATACGAATCGAATCTAGAAAGGTATAATTCATAAGGACTGAAATATAAAGTTTAAAAATGAAAAAGGTAAATACATAAATAATTATTCAAGGGTCTGGGTCAACTGAATTTTACATATGGTTCTTTTTTAGCTAAAATCAATGAAGGGCTGGTTTGGATTGTACAACAGATCATGGGTGGTGCTATCACCCTGCGTCCTTGCCTATTATTTGGTGTTTTTTTTTTGTCTAAATTCCTAACTAATGACTTTGCCGTGAATAATTCTGCTCATCATTCTTAGATCTAGCTTCTTGATATATCTGATGGAGTAAGGTGAAGAGCAGGTGGTAGCTGTGATTCTAGTGTGATTCCATAGGGGTAGGAGGAATAGAGAAACATTCTTTTAGTTTTCCAATATAAATGAAGATTTTTTCTCATTTTTGCCAGAATCTATGTAAATTTTTAAGGTTTAACTAAACAAGAGTGATTTTTACAAACAGTGCGCTATGAGAGGCACAACCCTTTCAAGCTTTCACGGTGACCTTTTTTTTTTTTTTGACAATTTCACGATGACCCTTGAAAAATTGGAGAGCCGCCATTGATTCAATTTGAGCTAGCTTGAGCCTGCCTTATTCGATTTAAAGAAAACACGTAGGTCTGAACATTTCCACCTCGAGAAAAAAGTGTCAAGCAATAAGATCTTTCTCATCACTAAAGCATGGAAGATGAACTTGGACCGTGTGAACCTGTAAATCCCTTTTTCATCTCTTTTTGGAGTTAAGATGTTTTTACGACCAATGGTATGCAAAAAAGACTAGAAAAGAAAGCACACACTGTGGTAAAATCACTTAAAAGATGCAGAGAACCTGTATAGAGAAACTTGGGAACGGACAACCAATCAATATCGACTACTACTGTGCTGCATGCAGCGGCCATTGACACATTTGTGACTTGTGAGTGTCCAAGCGTGGATCTGTGGCTTGTGAGTGTCCAAGCGTGGATCTCCTCATCGCCTCTTTGAAATCCCTGGCAAGTGCATGCCGGGATAATTGACTCGAACACACGCGGGAGATTAGCACGGGGAGATTAGCAGGAGGCTTTCCAACAGGACGATGAGACCTGAAAAATGAATGAAAACGACCACTCTCTCCAATTCGAACAGAATGCAACGCTCTTTTGATATTAAATAAATTTATATATTTTTTTAGTATTGATTGATATATCAAATAACTATAATTAGATTTATCATAAACATTGATACTAATTATCATAAATTTTAACAAACTTAAGTTGGTTGATTTAGGCCAGACTGGAATTACATTCTTCTTTTTTGATGGATGTATTTATCCAAAAAAAAGTAACAATGCTGCTATTACTATAAAGTAATAATGATTTTTTTCCAGCTCGGTTAAAGAAGCAACATGTTAAACACACCTGCACAACAATTGAACAATTCATCGCAACATATAGTCTCGAGAAAGGTACTTTGCTGCAATTTGTTACAAGAATATAGCTTTTGCCAAAATCATTTGCCACTTGCACACTTCTTCACCCAAAATCTATAGTGCTTTTTTCTTGTCACGTTTAATTTTCATTTTTTAGGGGATGTCACGTTTAATTTCTGGTTTGGGGACTAAATAAAAACAGAAATTTACCTTTAGCAAAGAAAGACATTGGGCTCGAGCCCAGCCCAAACTGATGGGATCGGTTGAAACCAACCGAGGCAGGCTGGCCCAATGGTCGTCCCGCAGGCCGCAGCCCTAGGGCCAGGGGCATTTTCGTCCGACTGAGCCAAACCCTCCCACTCGCAGCCACTTATAAATCCGCTCCCTAGGGTTTACCTGCTCCGCCTCCGCCCAGCCAGCGCCGCCGCCGCCGCCGCCCGCGCTCCCTCAGGTAACCAAGCAACGCCCCGTCCCTCCGTCTCGACGTCGATTTCGCGTTGTTCGTCTGCCATTTCTTCGCCCGAATCCGTGCAACCCGATTAGCTCTTGTTCGAATTCTGAAAATTTCCGTGACCTGATCGTGGATCTAATTGTTTTTCTTGGTGTTGATTTCTGCAGGTAAGGAAGGAGGCCGGCGAGGATGTCGCACCGTAAATTCGAGCACCCGAGGCACGGGTCCCTGGGCTTCCTCCCCAGGAAGCGATGCTCCCGCCACCGCGGAAAGGGTACGTGTTGCAGCACCGATGCATTCGACTAGTTGCTTCTTGTTTCGCCCATGGCTTGCCGCTGCTGATCTGCGTAGTGAGCAACGGGCTGCGCGTTCATTGGTTGCGCACTTTCTGAATGAACTGCTTGAGTGGTCTTAGTAGCCCATCTCGTGCGTTTGCTGTGTGCTAGCAGTCTCTCGATTGTAACTTGATTGCTAGTTCTCGGGGAATTCCCCTGCAATAGACTGGCTATCGTACGGTTTCGTAAGTGCATGATTGATCTGGCTGATTTCACATTGTAAATGCATTCGTGACTAACATATAGCACTGGGCGTGTCTGGTACTGTGGCTGTTTGTGTGCTCCAAACATTATTATAATTCGGAATGTAATTTTGTCAACTTTGCACCCAATGTTTTTGAATTACTAAATTATGAAGCTGTTCATAAGTTATTGTCAAGTGGTTCCAATCATTAGCATACATACATATATTTTCAATTTAGTGTAGTTCTCTGCATTTGTGCAACTCAATGAATGGGCACACTAACCCGTTGTATATGTATCTGATGTGCTTATTTTCGTTTTTTCCCTGCAGTGAAGTCATTCCCAAGGGATGATCCAAAGAAGGCCTGCCACCTCACTGCCTTCGTTGGCTACAAGGCTGGAATGACACACATTGTGCGTGAGGTCGAGAAGCCTGGCTCCAGTAAGTTCAATCATTTTCATGTGGTGCAATGCTTACAGCATGTTCTCTATTGAGGAGACAGTTACTGTTGCTTTTGTGGCTAATACAAATAGGCAACAACAAGATTTAGTAGTACATTGGTTTGTGCATGAGAGTAATAACACTGTTAATTTTCTGCAGAGCTCCACAAGAAGGAAACTTGTGAGGCTGTGACTATCATCGAGACCCCTCCCCTTGTCATTGTTGGACTTGTGGCTTATGTGAAGACCCCCCGTGGCCTGCGAACCCTCAACTCTGTCTGGGCCCAGCATCTTAGCGAAGAAGTGAGGAGAAGGTTTTACAAGAACTGGTGCAAGAGCAAGAAGAAGGCCTTCACCAAGTATGCCCTCAAATATGACAGCGACGCAGGCAAGAAAGAAATACAGGTGCAGCTTGAGAAGATGAAGAAGTATGCGTCAGTTATCCGTGTTATCGCCCACACTCAGGTTGGATATGGATCTACTTGTCACTGTAGCTCAGTTGTTTATTGTCAATTGTAAATTGTACTCTGCTTGTACTCTGCTCACACTTATGCTATTTTCTGATTTCAGATTAAACAGATGAAGGGTTTGAAGCAGAAGAAGGCTCACCTTATGGAGATCCAGGTCAATGGTGGCACTATAGCAGACAAGGTGGACTATGGTTACAAGTTCTTTGAGAAGCAGGTCCCTGTTGATGCTGTGTTCCAGAAGGATGAGATGATTGACATCATTGGAGTCACCAAGGGTAAGGGGTATGAAGGTGTGGTCACTCGTTGGGGTGTTACCCGGCTTCCCCGCAAGACCCACAGGGGTCTCCGCAAGGTTGCCTGTATCGGTGCCTGGCATCCGGCTAGGGTGTCGTACACAGTTGCCCGTGCTGGTCAGAACGGATACCACCACCGTACTGAGATGAACAAGAAGGTTTACAAGATCGGCAAGGCTGGACAGGAAAGCCATGATGCCTCAACTGAGTTCGACAGGTATTCTTGTTTTGTTGATTCACTGCAGCTACATGATTCACCTACTTGAATTTGTTCTTTCAGTTACAAGTATCTGTACTGATTACTGAATGCTGATTGTTTACAGAACTGAGAAGGACATCACTCCCATGGGTGGCTTCCCCCATTATGGTATCGTCAAAGGTGACTACCTGATGATCAAGGGTTGCTGTGTCGGCCCCAAGAAGAGGGTGGTGACTCTCCGCCAATCTCTGCTGAAGCAGACCTCTCGGCTGGCTCTGGAGGAGATCAAGCTCAAGTTCATCGACACCTCGTCCAAGTTCGGGCACGGGCGCTTCCAGACCACAGACGAGAAGCAGAAGTTCTACGGCAAGCTCAAGGCTTGAGCTGCAGCTGGTCTCAACTGTCGAGGGAAATGGAATTGTATTGCCAGATAGTATTTTATTTTTCTTCAGTTTTGTTCGAGATATCGGAAGAACGTGTTTGTTTTTCTAGTCTGAGCTGCTTCCATTGCGGAAGATTAATATTAATATTACTACAAATTCTGAACACGAGAACCTTTGTGATAGTCATGCGTGACAGTTTTAATATATGCTGCTCATCTAACTAGCTACGTGGCGTTACCTGCACATGATTTGCCAATTTTGATGGAAACTTGCTACACGATTTTGTCGCCTCTTTTTTTACTGTAATCGTACTGCAGCCAATTAACGCATAAGTATCTCTAGGCTATTAACGGGAAAGTATCATTTCTATCTTCAGCAAATCAACGCTGCAATCTAGGCGACTTCTGGGAAAGTGAAAAAAACTGTCAGATTATGCCATGAAAAGTACTCAAACATGCCATACTTCGAATAGTTTGCAGCGCATTTGTAATGTGGTTAAAAACGGTTTGAAGCCAAAGATTGTCGTAAGTAGCTCTCTCCGTTCCCAACAGATTGTAGTTTCAGCACTTGATTTCGGGGTATATTGACCATTTTCACCTGATATTTCAGGTGCCTCTGATATAAAGGCACTTATACTCGTTCTGTTCGACTGTTCCTTCTTTCTCAGCATTTGAATGTCAGGCGGTTGAATTGTAAGTACCTTGTTGGTAGGTACATTTGGCTTGGTGCTGTCATCAGTTTAAATAAAAGGAACCACTGTGTTCCAACGAACTGAACATGATCCGTTCAAACCAGGCTGTCGAGTCTCTGAAAACCAGGTTCATACCCTAGTACTACTATGCTTCAACGATATGCATTTGTGTCGCCTCATGTAGAATCTGGCTATGTCTAGAACGTTTTGATGCGACGTTTCAGGTATTATACCAGCACCGAGCGTCTGAGTCTGCTGGCACATCAAGCTCGAGCGGAGTCAGCTCGTCAAGTCAAGAATGGTTTTTAAAAAAGAATTAAGAAAACATTATTGTTCTCCGGTGATCTCATCCTCCGTGACTTGCAAGCATCTTGGGTTGACAATTGCATTGGGCAGGGCGGCAGGCCAAACCTTCGGCTGGGCTAGCTGGAAAAGCCTAGAATGTTTTGTCAAGGCTCGGGGCGCGACCGAGACACGAGCACGTCCAAATCATCAATCTCCTGCTTATCGTAAGCGCCCGCGCCAATAATTATTCATAGGCCACGAACGATGCCAATGATTATTGATTTGCTACTGACGCTAGGTCTGAATTTTCACGCCTGCCTCTGCCCCTTCGCCAGGCAACAGGGGAAGTACCCATCATGTCGTAGCCAGGTTAAATCTAATCAAATAGTATATATACAAGGACGAATATTTATGAGGTATAGTAAACATCTTTATATTAATCACGAAATATATTATCAAAATAAAATTTTATTTACAAAATTTTAAAATATAAATATTGATGCTACTTTCTATATAACTAGTCAAATTTGAAAACGTGTGAATCCCTCTATCACAAAAAAATATTTTGACCGAAGTCAGCAGGAAACCCCAGCCTATCTTTTTAATTTTTTTGATAACGCAGACTGTTTAAATTCGCTCCCAAAGGAGTCGAACCCAGGTCTCGCTAGATGCTACTCGTCAGTTATTGTAAATGTAGACAAATATTTAGAATCACACAAAAACGATATTTTGTACTCCGTAGAACGTCGAGAATATGCTTAGTATAGTATATATTAGCATTCTTATTTTTTCAAAAATAGATTAGTAAGCGTAAATAATAGAACAAAAATGACACCTCTCACATTGAAACGACCACGTCATCTTTGTGTTGGGCTGTTGGCTGTCAGCGAGATAATTTGGGTGGTTGGATCCTCTAGCAAACCTTTGCATTGTCTTGATGAACAGCAGATAATCTACTAGAGAGCCACACGTTACCTTTACAGACCTTTGGTGGGACCCTGCTAGCCTCTACAGTGAGGCTTGCTCTTGCCGTCAAGGCATGTGACGGGCTCGCACCAAAGCTCCTGTTGATTCTTTTTATTTGAAGGTCAGCTCCAGTTGATTCGGTGACACAATTATAATTTTAAAACAATTATATATGCGCAGTAGTCAAACATGGCACAGCTAGCTAGATTGGTTGAAGAATGCGCATGCATGGTTGATAGCGATGCATGATGCATTATTGCCCAATGCTTAGTACTAACGATGTCGATCATCAGTCCTTGTCAGCGAACGGTCTGCCTGTTACGAACTGTACGTGCGTACGTGAGGATGTCGATCAGTCCCCGTCAGCGAATGGTCTGTCTGTAGTGCACTCAAACAAGCGGCCGGTGCGCGGCCACGTCCACAGAACACACGCGGCCACATCCACGACAGAACGCACGCATACAGATACGGTGTCACCACCACGCCGACATGGCGGAGGAATCCGGCCGGAATCCATCCGGCGCCGAGCGAACGGCACTACCTGCCGCCGAGTGAGCATGCCGATGGCGATGCCGACGCTGATATCCTTGCACGCGCACGCCCGACGACGACGAGCGACGACCCTGCAGGTTTCCTGCGTGCGGTCTCGATCGGCACACCGGACACGGGAGCCAAATCAACGACGACGGTGCGTCGTCGTCCACCGCGCCCTGAAATTTGGCGCGCCGTGGCGTAGCTGCTAGTAGAATGGAACGACGACGATGCGTACGTCCATCTAACTTGCTGTTACGTACGCACGCAAGTGTGGAGAATGGAACGCGCCGGCACAGAGCGAGGCAGGCTGACACGGAACGCGTTACGCGCGCCGCGGCGGGACGGGTGCATGCGTCGGCAACGAACGACGAGGTAGAATTTATACAACGGAGCACAGCCCGCACGAAATCGGAAGGGATCAGACAGGTACAGTATATAGTAGTAGCGATGAATTGATCAGCTTTTGGTTGACGATGTCAAGAAAAGCAACTGTGTCCCCAGTTAATTTGTACACTTGCAAACTAATTATAAACTCAAAGGGAAAAAGATTGCAACTCCTGCAAACTAGCTCGCTCAGAACACATGCAGACGACTCCTAATTCAATACGAGCACGCACACATGAGCCTGTTCTACGTACCCTCTACTAGCTACGTCATTCGCCTCTACGCATGAGCATGACACATCTGTGTTAAAGGGGCGTGACGTCGTTGTTTTTGTTACCGCCTGCACGGGCGGTGGCTGTCGGCGGCGACGGCGCGTCGGAACTCGTCGGCGGCGCAGGGGATCCGGAGCACGCCCTTCTGGTCGTACCCGAACTCCCGCGCCGCCATGTCCAGCAGCGCCCGCACGCAGGGCTGCCCCAGCGCGCGCACGTCCACCACCACCCGCTCCTCCGCCGCCGCGTCGTCCCCGCCGCCGACAAGCACCACCGCGACGCAGCCCCGCGGCACGCACCCCGCGCCGCCCTGGTCGTGCCGGATCAGCCGCTCCTTCACCTCTTCCCCTCTGCATCTGCCGGAGCTCTTGCGCTTCCAGTTCATGCCGCCGACCGGCCGGTTGCCTGCTCGCCGATCGCCGCGCGCAAGCACTTGTGTCGTCTGAGACTGATGAGAGAATCGTTGGCAGCAGCCTGGATTCGCTTCGAGCTTGGGTTGGGCGTGTGTGTGCGTATATATAGGGGGATGATCTGAGTGGTCAACCTGTGAGACGATCGGAATGTCAGGTGACGGGGACTCGGGCGCTCGTGTCGAGCAATCCTTGACCCGTGTTTCGTTTGATTGGGTTGACCCGGAACAGAAACCAAAGCAGGTCTCTGACCGGCGCCCGGT
Source organism: Themeda triandra (assembly GCA_018135685.1). Classification (NCBI taxonomy): domain Eukaryota; kingdom Viridiplantae; phylum Streptophyta; class Magnoliopsida; order Poales; family Poaceae; genus Themeda; species Themeda triandra. The sequence goes on along the minus strand of JAENPR010000503.1, from coordinate 45,352 downwards.
CGGGTCCGGCCGAACCAAGCTGCCAGTTGCTACGCACCCAAGCTGTGTGGTATACGGTTCGACGGTTGGTTTAGGTTGGAATGGATTTGGGTTATTCACGTGTAATTGGTCTCTCTATTTTTTCTTGAGGTTAAGTCCTTCGGCAAGCTTTGCTGATTAAAAAAAAAATAGTTACATCATTTATAAGTGATTGACGAATACATGAGGGGGGAGGGAAGAACCTTTTGTCTAACATTGCTTGCCTAGCCAGCTCATAAGGTACAGAATTACACTCCCTATTACAATGCCTAATCGATATTGCAGCAAAATCCACTCAAAGTAGACAATTTCATCGCAGTTGAGAAACCTTCGCCAAGCATTGTATCAACAATCTCTATACAATCAGCTTGGATTTGCACTCGATTGGTACTAATTTGCTCAGCTAGTAGGAGCCTATCTCTCAATGTTGAGGCTTCCGCCATAGTTGCGTCCAGCACATGAGAGAGATAGCTATAAGATGTTGCAATAAAACCACCTAAGGCATCTCTGCAGACAGCACCAGTGCTCCCTACCCCCAAAATCTCATTAAAAGATCCATCAAACCATAAGGAAACCCTAGGCTGTTTTTTCCATTATAATAGGATATATATACTTGAATAGGACCACAAGTTTCTATAAAGATGAATTCACTGCATTTAATAGTGGTACCTGCTTATATGCTCTAGATTTTGATGTGATGAACACAGGTTCATATAAATTGAGTCGATTTTGATAATTAAAACACAAAGGTTTAGACATCATGTTTCAATATATATGATCTGAATTTTTTTGTAGTTTCCATATATAGATCTAGCCAGAGTTAGTTTGGAGTGGGCATTAATATAATCATTTCACACTAGATTTGTTGGGTCTTGCTTTTTTGTATTTTAATTGAACTCCTTTATTTGACTTGAATATCAATATATTCCCACCTGCATGTTCTTTAATGTACATGTTCTTTCTCCATTATTAATGTACATGTTTGGCAGCCTTCGTGCCGGCCTTTGTTGTTTAAAAGAAAAATATACAATTGGTACTCTGTTTGTATGTCCAGGTGTGGGAGTACACACGTGGTGTTACTAACTATATATTGTACCCCAGTAATATAAAAATAGTAAATAAGTAAATAAATAAAAGTAATAAAAAGAGATTACTTTACGAAGGGCTTGCCACTACCAACCGACCGGGTTTATTTGCGGCGTTGAGCCGGTCGAAGGCGAGAGACATATACAACACAATACCCGGGTCTGAGAGGGTCAGCCTTCAGGCAGAAAAGGTTGACGTGGGTCACGCCGCGCCGGCCAGATGCTGCCATAGCCTACTTGCCGTGTACGTGATCCGAATTCAAAATTTCAAACACCTAGTTTTTATAGTGCCAAACAAACTGCTGGTTGCGACCCGGTCTAGATTTATCGCGCCCAATTAGCGAGCGCGTCGCTGAGAGTGTGTGAGAGAGGCACATCGTGATACACAGTCAGTGGCATGCCAGTTTGCTTTGCAGGTGGATGTTCACACGGTGGCACCAGTAAGTCAAAATGATCCTGAAGTAAAATACGTAATCAAAAGGCCACATTTTTCCTTTGCCTTGACTGCAGTTCTGCGAACGTGCACCATCGTTGCCGCATCGCTAATCCAGTCAGACTGCGTGTTTAATTTGATTGAAGCAGGCAAATTCAGTCATGGGAAAAGCATAAATCTTCAGTGATAAGGCACGACGTGCAGGTTCCCTTCTCTTTCTGAATTCGCATCATCAGCGAGCAGCTCAAATCGTGTGTGCAGCTCTGCTTCAGTTGTCTATGTGCGTACTACTTGATTCGACCTGCAGGAAATCAAATTCGCTCGTCTTTGTGAATTCTGGTGACGGGATTAACATTCACTCCGCTTTCGTTCCACTTTTTGGTTCATCAGAATAAAAAGTTTCACGGCGATGCCCAGATCTTGAGTGCCAAGCCTTTCTGAATGCCGCGTTTGGTTGTTGCTTTCCTCTTAATAGTTACTCTCAATTAATATAATGCAAGTACAAGGCAGTGACAGATCTTCATCAGAGAACAAATAAAGTAAAAATGCATGTTTCATTTGAAGCACGCAAATTAAGTCATGGGGAGAGCCCAAATCTTCAGTGAGAAGGCACGACGTGCAGGTTCCGATCTTCTTCTGAATTCTCATCATCAGCGAACAGCTCAAATCGTGTGTGCGGCACTCTATGTACGTAACCTGCAGGGAATCAAATTCTCTAGTCTTTCTGAGTGATGGGGGCCGGATTCACATTCACTCCGCTTTCGTTTCACTTTTTGTTCAGAAGATAAAAGTTTCACGGCGATGCCCCTGATATTGAGTGCCAAGCCTTTCTGAATTCTGCATTGGCTCATGCTTTCCTCGTAATAGTAAATAGTTACTCTTCTTAATATAATACTAGTACTTTACAAGGCAGGGTCACAGAACAAAAAATGCTTTCTGAATTCCTACGACGAGAGCAAATCTCAAGTGATCTGCCGTACTGGACGCCGAAACTGTCGAAATTTATTCAGATTTCTGAATTCTCGACGGGGACCCCTCCAAAAATCTTGACTGCCAAGGAATGCATTCCAAACCCCGATGTCAGCCGCCGTGGGTTCCAGGTTAGATCAACGGGTTTCATCCTCTTTTTCCACATGGAGCCTGCGGGGCTAAAATCTCCTCTTTGATTTCAATTTTCAAGAGCCGCAGGTCTGAAGGTTTTCACCCTGGGAAAAAGGTGCAGCCAATTGCCAGGTAACATCTTTCAGAAACTTAGCGTGTGGAGGATGTACCATCTGGACGGGACCAAACCGACCAAAACCAGGGAATGAAAATCGTTCAACTTAGCGGCTTTGCCTCCAAAAGGTAAGCAAATCAGAGAGCCCCGGTCGTTGATTTTCTGCAGATGACAGCGTGGGTTATGAACTTATGATTAAGCTATGATTAAAAGGAGGACAAGAGATGGCAGTGGATCAGGAAACAAAAGAAATAGGGAAAAAACTGTGACACGGACAGCCAGTCTCGATCAGTAGCTAGTCAGGTGACCACTAGCACATCTAGCAGATCAGCAGCTGTGAAAGTGTTGTGTTGAGGCGTATCAGCCGCGGCGTTTCAAGTCATTGGCAAGCGCAAGTGCATGCCGGGATAATTGACATTGACTTGGGCGCGTGCGTGCGGACCAACCAGCTGAAAGGGTTGACCAGACCCCGTGACAACGGCCTGCAATGGAAGTTGGAGACAGGCAGGCATGCAAGCAACGGCGCAACGCAGGCGAGGCTCAGACAAGACGATGTCACTGCCTTGGGATTCGGGAACGATCCGAGAGTTTTTGTCTGCTCTCTTCTCAGGGCTCGGGAACTGAAGAAAATGAATCTGCCCCTGTTTGTGGCTCCAAAGTGTCTAACTGAAACTGAAAGATGGTCGCTGTCGTCTGTCGACTTTGTTTTCCAACGCAAGCACGTACGCACGCGTGCAAAGTGGAGAGAGTTTGATGCTGCCTGCGAGGCCGAGAGTGCGCAACTCATAAAGACGGTCGATGAAAATGGTTAGAGGGTGATCAAAAAAAGATGAAAATGGTTAGAGTGGTCTGAATCGGAATGCCGAATGCTGCGTGCCAGACTGCTCGGTATGGGCCGGCCATAGCCCATACGTGGGCGTGGGCATGCCATATGGGCCATAAAGTCCCTCTGGTTACAGCCCATAGCCTAGGGATGCCATTTCATACGAGCCATCCGTGGGCTGTCCAGGGCAGGTCATATATGTCGAACTCTCTCAACGCTTGGTCCAGAGCAGGCCATACAATTATTTTGAGCTCTAATCTCTCAACGCTTGGTTCGTGCCGGGAAGAAAAAGTGGAGTAGCAGTAGCACTATACTACTGGCATCGCTCACACACTTGACATCAAAGGGTACACACATTCGCAAAAGGAGAAAAAAGGTGTACACAGTTCACAAAGATGGGATATATTATAGATGGATGGTGACACAGCATAAACAAAGTCGCACACGACGTGCACACAGAGCATGAGCCTGCTACTGTGCTGCACCCACACAACACCACACTAAACACTGCTAGATGGCCCCCAGGGAGGGATGAAGGACAGGACACGACGCCAACACCTCTCACTCAGTACAATTATTACCTCTCAGTACAATTATTGGTTTCCCGTCGGTACGTACCACCCCACTACTAGCGGCATGCAAGCGAACAACTACGCATGTCATGGCACGCGACGGACTGACTGACGACTCAACCACACAACGACGACGACACTGCTATACTACTAGTAGAGCTTAGCTAGAGAGTCCTTCCGATGTCCTCCTCATCACGGCTGCAGGGCGTGGTCGCCTCACTTGCAGGTGCAGGGGTTGCAGCTGCAGTTGGGGCCGCACTTGCAGCCGTCGTTCTCAGCTCCGGCGGTGGCCGCCTCGAACCCGCCCTCGGCGTGCCTGCATCCATCATCGTCACATACCAAGCAAACAATAGTCATGCCTGTTCTCACAGGAATACATACATGATACAACGTGTGGTTGGGGAACAGACGAGTGAGTGAGTGAGCAGAGAGCAATCTGTCATGTGAAGGCAGCACCTAGCTATACTAGGTCTGTATGCCGTGGCAATACTTTTCAATCCAGGACAAGTGAAAAATAAAAGACTATCGAAATAGCTACAGAAACGAGAGAGGGATCGATGAGGGAGCATAGCATACCCCTTGGATGGTGCAACGCCCATGATGAGAACCGGGGTGGTGGTGGTCACCTGTTCAGCCATGTCAGGGTACATCTTGCACCTGCATACATACAGATCGATGACGATGAGCACGACGAACAAATCCGGAAAAGACCATATACCACCTTAAACAAGAAGAAGAGCGTGCGTGCGTATCGTTTCCGGGACGAACTAATAAGTTTTTACATGCAGGGACCATGAGAAAAAGCCATGGGACAGGGGAAACAGACGATCTCCTATCTCTAGTCTCTGACTGTACAAGTGCATCGTTCCTCCAAGATCAAAGATTTTTTTTCGAAAGGCCGGCAAAAGCTTTGCCGGGATTTCTATTAGACGAGGAAAAAAGAAAAGGCAAGTGCCAGCCCAGTTTTTTGACTGGAAACCGGGCCAAAAAAACCATACAGTTTGGAGGGTACCCTACTCCAACATACACATAGGTACCAAAAAACAGCTCAACTTGCGCCACAAAAACGCCAACTCAACTCAGCTCCGCGCTTGGTCGGATTAGGACATCGACAACAAGCCTCTAAACCGCTTAGAGCTCGGTCGGATTGGGTCATCGACACGAGCGTCCGACATGAAACTGCTAGGAGCTCCACCACTGACGCCAACTCAACAGAAATCAAAAAAACCTAAAAACTAAGCCACTAAAGGAAAAAAACCGCCAACCAACACCAACCACGAACACGTTGACGGAGACGACGAAGAAACACTGCCCAAGACAACCCAGCCGAGTCGAATTCCACAACGACGCCTTCAAGAAGGTAACGACGTCCAAGCGCCGCCGTCGTCCGTCCATGACAGACCGGGTTCTCACCCATGGAATGTGCTAAGGACGCGATGCCCTCAACAAAGGGAACGACACCCACAAGTGTCGCCGTCGTCGCGAAGCTTTCGCCCAAAAGAACCCCGGACCGACTCGGACAAGAAACTCGGTCCCCCGGCCACCAAGCCACCGCCGCGCCCATCGAAGAAGCCTCACCAGAGTAGACGCGCGGCCACGCTAGCGGCCGCAAGCCGCGCCAAGACCACCCGCCAAGACCCCTGCCGAACACCAGCCCTCCGCCACCATGAACATCCACCAACCGCTCGCCGAAAACCGTAGCCGCCGCCGACTACCGCCATCAGCCGAGCTCCCGCCGCAGGCACTGCCACCCCCTGAAGGTGCCGGAACAGGAGCATAGCCCCGGACCAGCACCCCCGTGGACGCCAAGGCCTCCGTCTTCTTAGCAGCCGCCCCACAACGGCAGTCGGAGGCATGGGGAGGGACGGCAAAGACGAATCCGCCCCCCCAACGCCAACACGACCCCAGCCACCGCCACGAAACGGTCACCACCAAGAGGAGGCGGAGGGCGAGCAGAGGAGGAGGGAGCCCCTCCGCCGCCCCCCACACCCGAGAGGGCAGCAGCCCCACGACGCCCTGCCGATGATTCCCCCGCCTGGAGAGAAGCAGCGACCGCCATGTCTGGAACAATCCGCAGCACCGCCATGGCACCGCAAACCAGCCAAGACCACAGCCGGCCGCACCACCATGGCGCCGCCGAAGAGCCGCTCCTCCACCACCGAACCCGGCAAAGGCGGTTGACAAAGAACTGCCATGGCCCGCCGGCGCGGCACCACGGACCGGAGGAGGGAGGGGAGAGGGCGCCGCGCCCCCAACACCACCGGAACCACCACAGGGAAGGCACCCCACACCACCGAGCCACCAACTGCCGCTGCCACCACAACGCCCAGAACCCGGTCAGGGAAGACCGGATCCGGTGGCAGGAAAGCCGGAGCCCCATCCCCGGGCCACGGACGGAGCTCACCCTTGGTCCCCACCAACCACCGCCGCAGCCCTCCCCGACCGACCCCCGCGCAGCGACGACGGATCCGGCGGAGGGGGGAGCGGATCCGGCCAGGGAGGGACCAGGGCCGCCGCCAACCGCCGGGGAAGACCGGCGCCGCCCGCCTCAGTCGCGCTCCATCTCCAACGCGCTGGGAGGTAGGGTCGCGCGCGCCCGGGATGTCGCCCGCCGCCACCATCCTCGCGCGCCGCGCCGGCCCTCCGGCTGCGCACTCGGGGGCGGCGAGGTGGAGGTTGGGGGAGGAGGAGGACCGGCGGCGGGCGGGGTGTCGCCCGACGCGCCGCCCGCGCGTGGGCGACTCGGGGAAGGATCTTCCTCCCAAGATCAAAGATCCACACACACATGTCATGATGTACAGAAAGATAACATTTCTACGGAAGCACGACCAACAGGCTGCCGGTGCCGGCCGGCAGCACAGGTCTGACGGAAACAGAGCGACGAAAGGCATGCAAGTTCATCATCAGAGATCTGAATCCGAGGAACGGAAGTGCAGGGTTACGGCTTACCCTCCGCAGCCGCTGCCGCACTTGCAGCCGGAGCCGCACCCGCAGTTGCCTCCGCAGCACGACATCCTCCTCTCAACCACACAAACGGGCAAAGATGAACACGAAGGAACTGAAGCTCGCAATACACGATCAGGAACTGAGATGCGATCTACCCTGCTCCGAGGGAGAGAGCCGCCACCTCCATTTATAGGCCCGGGGGCAGGCCGCACGGCTCGGCCGTAGCCGTCCATCCGATCCATTCGGTGCTCACCATGAGACGCGGACAAATGCGGTTCGTAGAGAGATCGGGTGCTGCCATCACCATGAGAGACGGACAAATGCGGTTCAGAGAGAGATCGCGCGAGTAATGCTTGCGTTTGGTCGGTTACTGCCAGGCCGCAACAAAAAATGTAAAATGAATTGAGTCCTCTCTACCTACCACTACCAGCCATTTCTAGTGTTTCTTTCTTTCTTTCTTTCTTTCTGGTTTTCAACTAAGCAACTCGTGACTCGTGAATCGTACGTACATAGATATTTTTTTAGGGGGACGTACGTAGTACATAGATCAATCATCAAAGCAAAAGAAAATGGCTTTGCGACGAAAGAGCATCCCAAGAGATTAGCCAAAAAGTCTAGCCAAATTTACTGATTTCTCTAAAATATATTATGTAAGAAAAAACTATGGTACTCCAATAGAATCTATAAAGATGGCTAGTGGTGAGGCATGCTATCAAAAAGTAGAGAGCGAATTACGTAGAATGGAGAGCTATTAAATTTGGAGAGTCATTCATAGAGTATGTTGGAGCCGCTTTTCTTTAAATACTAGTTAAATATAGTTCTAAAAAACAATTTGGTTAGTCTCTTTAATGTGTCTCGTGCACTGTTTTGGATTTGTTGGGTATCTGTTAATTTTCTAAGGCCATCCTCGGTTCGATTTCGTTGGATTGAATAAGACGGGATGCCATGACACGATTGCAAAACTTGCCAAGAGACACAAATGGATGGATGGATTTCATCTAAATATATGTATATGTCTACTCATGCCTAGCAAACAAATTGAAACCCACCGTTGCTCTAAAGAGCCCCTATGCTTCATTTTTATTCCACCCCTATCCAATGGCTACACAATTTCTACTGAGGCAAGGTCTAAGTATCCTCCTATCCTTTGGCGAGCTCCGTATAATTATTGTCTAAGTCCAGCTATCTTGTTAATTTAAATTATCAATAATCTTGTACATTAGTCATAGATTTGAAAGGGCCTCTATTCTAGTGTTTAGAGCACCTGAGTAGCAATGATCCTCCATGGGAGCGAATTCAAACATTATATATTATTAAAAAATTTAAAAAATAGTTTCCCTTACTATCTTTGGTCAAAAAAGTTATAAATCTCTAGTTGCCTTATTTTTCCTAAAATATCTTCTCGTTCATCACAATAGTGCCAATTCTTATGGAGCCACTATTGTCTCGTTTGTTGGCCCCATCATCACACCAACATCCATTGGCATAAGTATTCCAAAATAAACCGTGGAACCATCACCGTCCCCAACGGCAGGTTGACTGATACTCTGTTTACTGAAGGAGAAAAAGCAGTGTCAGATGGTCCTGCATCCATGTCTCATACATAGGTAGTCTTAGTATGTCCAGGATAATATACCGTTCCTCTTTCGTCATTGTTGGAACGATCCGAGAGTTTTTTGTCTGCTCAGGGCTCAGGAACTGAAGAAAATGAACCTGCCCGGGGTTTGTGGCTCCAAGTCTCTAACTGAAACTGAAAGATGGTCGCTGTCGACTTTGTTTTCCAACGCAAGCACGTACGCACGCGTGCGAGTGGAGAGAGCTTGATGCTGCGTGTGCGAGACTGAGAGTGCGCAACTCATAAAGACAGTCGATGAAAATGGGTCTCTCTGGTCTGAATGGGAATGCTGCGTGCGAGACTGAGAAATTGCGAACTCGATTCGAATTTTATTACGTTATCATAGGCGTACGCTATGAATGGGCCGGCTTTTCAGCTGCTTACGAAACAACTGTCTCGGAAGGAATGGCCCGCCATAGCCCATACGTGGGGATACCATATGGGCCATGAAATCCCTCTGGTTACAGCCCATAACCCATAGGATGCCATTTCATACGAGCCATGACGTCCTCTGGTTACGCATCCAGATTGGGCTGGGCCGAGCCTTCCTCTCGTTAGGACTTGGGCTGTTCAGGCCAGGCCATATACGTTAAACTCTCAAAAAATTGAGCTCGATCTGCTCTCTCAACGCATGGTTCGTGCCGGGCAGAAAAAGGTGTAGAGAAGACACCAAACAAACAACACAATTAGTTACAAAAAAAACACATTTCCCTCAAAATAAAAACAAACAAACAACACACAGGACGTGTATACTTATTTTATTTTGCACGAGGGAAGGGATTAGCATAGCACATCAACCAAGCCACCCCAGTACACAACCACCCTTTCGGTTTTATTTATTAGCGCATGTTTCATTTACTACTACTACTAGTCATGTTGAACAAAGAAAACTAGAAATGTTTCGAGGGTACTAGCAAGCACTAGTAGTAGAACCACTCCACGATGGAACGAAGGAAGGAACGAAGAAAGCGCTGCCGCTGCCTCCACTCCACTCCGCCTCACTGCGTTTGCGTGGGCACTGAGACAGAGAGAGGCCATGTGATGTGACTCATGCGAAAGCGATGCCGGCCCACTGTCCCTCTTGTCGCAACCCGGTGCCGTACTCGCGGCCGGTAGGGAGGCGTACGGCAGTACGGCGCGCACGGCGAGAACCCGAGAGCACGAGAGGGAGGACGTCGTTCGCCAAGCCGCCAACCGAACCGACCGGCGGCTAGTGTGTGCCACTGCCGGTCGCCAGTCGGCCAGTGGCCACTCCTTTTCACTTTTCAGCTCTCCCGGTCCCCGTTGCTCCTGGTCGCACGCGTACGTCTCCCATCCCCGCCGGCCGCCGCCGGGCCCGTGGCCACACAGGACACAGCCTTTGCGTCCCCGTACGGGCGGGGGACGCCGTCACGCCCCCCATGTTCAACCTCATCTGGCCGGCGTACGGAAATACTAGGACTAGGTGAGGGTCGTTTTGCGTTTCCGTACGAACAAAATAGGATTAGGTGAAGGCCGTTTTGCGTTTTCCCGTACGGACGGGAGGGGCGTCCATCTCATCTCGTCTGGCTCTGGTCGATCGGCGGCGTGTACGGAAACAGGGTTAGGTGCTGCCAAGTTGCGTTTGGCACTTTGGCGTGGCCCGTTGGGCGTACGGAATCGTCTTGTTTTCTTGTCCCCTCGAAACCTTGATGAGCTGTTAAAGACTCTCTCTCTCTCTGGGTCGGATTTGCTTCATTGATCTGTTTGGTTCATCTCTGGCGTGCATCAAACTGCTGCACTGCTCGATATAAGGTGATAGATGTGGATCTGTTTTGGTGCTCTGGAATTAATAATCCTTCCTGATTGGGGTGGGGGCTTGGGGGCTGGGGCAGGCCAAATAAACTTGCGTCATGGAGGAGACACTAGCACGGAATAGTGGGCGCCATGTCGTTTTGTTTGTTTTCTGCTGCCTGTTGGTGGTGACTGGCCTCATCATGATTCATGAATGCACGGTGGGTGTAACTACAACACTAGTAGTAGTGCCCATGTTCAAGATGCATGTCGCTCCGTTCGCAGAAATCCGTTTCCTAGAGCTACTGCTACTGTATTGTACGTAGCTAGTAGCTAGTCAAAGATGACGACGATCCGGAAAGCACGTTCATATAGTTTTGTCGACCAAAGTCTCTGGAGAGGTCCCAAAACTCCCGTTAATTGCACCTGGCTGTCGTCTCCGCAAGTTGATTATTGTACGCGCCCTGTGTACGTACTACTTTGTGGACTTGTAGTTGTGCATTGTGCTCTGCTCAGATTCAGATTCTAGAGTAGTTGTTGAGCACCTGGTTAGTTAGGTCGTCAGTTATGATGGGTATGCATGCTCTGTGAACCCAGGGATGTTCACAGCAAGTGCACGTGCAATACTCCTGTCTAGAAATCCTCTAGATCAAATAGTATTAACTTTCAACCATTTTTTTGCCAAAACCAACATTTCTGACACCGTTAAGCAGATTATGAAAATATATTCTTTTTTACAATGTATCTAATCTAATAATATACTAGTCTAATGTTGCTTTCGGGCTAGTCTTTTTTTCTCTAGAAAAACAATGAACACTAACACGGTTCCAAAACGAGAGAGACTATACTACTGTCTAGCTCTTTTAGATGTCTAAGATGGGATAGTACTGAAGTAGGTTAGGTGTGTGGCGTGGACACCACGGGCTAGTACGACTATGCCTTCACGAGTGACGCCGATCGATCGATCCTCCGCGTTTCAACAGGGTACGCAGATGCTCCAAGAAAACAAAAACAGGGCACTTAAAAGGTCTTATGAATTCACGCGTCGACCTCGTCGGTCTTATGAATTCACGCGTCGACCTCCTCAGCGTGTTGTTTTGTCTAAGTCTAATGACGATATGTCATATGTGCTCGTTCGTACTAATCTCAAGGTACAGCCTCCATATCGGTGAATTATACCCCTGACACCCCTTGCTGTATTACGGTAGTACGGACTACGGAGTGCATATGTACAGTAGGCAGTAGCAATCAGTTGATGAATGTTGGACCGGTACATTTACGCGTTGCAGCAATAAATATCAATGTACGAAAATACTGGTCGTTGAGGATTAAGGACACTGCTCCATCTAAATGCCGTTGAACACTAGAGCTCCTCTGTCCTATACTCCAATCTCTCTCTCTCTCTCTCTCTCTCTCTCTCTCTCTCAACAGAAGTAATTGCTCAATTCTATGATAGTAACATTCACACTTTTTTACGATTATGAGGTCTATCACGCGTACTACCAAACTAGAGATGCAGACAACAGAATACACGGATTATACAGATTCAGATGAGTGTCCTGCAACCAGTGAATTAGCTAGGGATGTATTGCTTGTGTGTAGTGTGCTAAGAGCATTATAGCTGCTCATTTATCCGTATATCGATATGGGGATCCCTACCCACAATAGCACAAAGGCTATAGACGATCAGACCTAATCGATTTTCATGTATGATTTGTAGTTTAGTGCTTGTGCCAATAATAATGAACTGTTTTTTTTGTTTAACTTAACTTAGTTTGGTTTCAACCATAATAAATCAAATAAATTGTAAGATTCATAATAAATGCTAGTTAAATTAAGGATAATCTTGTATGTAAATTGACAAGAGATTGACTCGACTTAAACGTATGGCTATTATATATACATGTTTTTTTTACGAACATTATATATACATGTTATGAGTAAAAAAAAAAAGGGTGAAAGCCAAAACTCATACCTACACGTGCGCATTGACGTGAATAGGCTCACTTGGCCAGACCAAGACATAAGTGGTGTAGCAATAATGAAAATTTCACAGCTTTCAAACTTAAAGTGAGAAGAGTGAGAGTGAAGGACGTGGATATAGATGTATATGTAAACCAAAGATCCAAATACCTCATTTTTTTCTATCTAGAATCGAGATTCTCCTGTTACTATCTAAAATCCAGAATAAGGATCCGAAACAAAAATCCAACCCTACAAACTTTTTGAACCAATTCAAATCAGTTGCCTTTTCCACATGAACTCGAACTGTCGAAAAGGAATTTCACGCGGCACGAGCCAACAAAATTCGTCCTCTCCTTCCGCAAACAGCTGGGACGCCTCTTGAGGCCTTGACGGAACATGACACATCGTGCCCATGTTGGCACGGCAACGCTTTCTACGCCCCTACTGTATGTCTGTACTTGCCGTGATCTGTCCACCGCACTTGCTCCACGGCACAGGCCACCACGGCACCACCCGCTTCTTTCCGTGGCACTTCTGCACGACTGCACGTTCGACTTTTCCAAAAAAAAAGGGGACTCCACGGCCGCACTGCAGTATGACAGTATGACGAGGAGACGAATGTGCCTGTGGCTGTGGGCAGTGGGCGCCGCCGGTCTTTCCATGGCGCTTCTGCACGACTGCACGTTCGACTTTTCCAAAAAAAAAAAAAAACGGGGACTCCACGGCCGCACTGCAGTATATGACAGTATGACGAGGAGACGAATGTGCCTGTGGCTGTGGGCAGTGCGCGCCTCGAGCGGTAGCGGAGTGGGAAGGACGGGCCGGAAAGCGACGGACGGGTAACGTACGGCAGGGCCCCACGTGCCCTAGCAGCCGAACCACCGCCTCTCTTCCGTGGACCGTGGCTACGGAACCGTACAGGGGGCACGTACGGAAGCCTCGCCCACCCGATAGCTCCGAATCCTCGCGTGGCGGGGCCCAGCTCACGTGCCGTCGCCGTCGCGGCACCATTCTGGGGCTCCCGGTGTACATGGGAAGATCAACAAGCAAAATGTTGTTCCGTACTTGAAGGACAGAGTGTGAAAAACGTATTCAAGGCTGAGGACAACTTCTCCTTTCAGCTGAGGACGCATAGCTGAAACTTTGTGATGAAATCTGTTTCAGAGCTTTTCAATACAAATTTTCAGAGCTTATGAATCCGGTTACTAGAACTTGGGATGTGGAGCTGGTTAAAGATCTCTTCTGGGCGGAGGATGCATCAAATATTTTGGCCACGCCCGATTCATGCGGATCAGGAGGACTCGGTAGCATGTCACTTTGACAAGAAAGGGAGGTCTTTGGTTAAGTTGACGAAACAAGTCCTAGAAGATGACAACGAAGCCAACAAATGTCGATAGAGGGGTGAATCTTCTAACCAATGTACAAACAATGGACGTCGGGTTTGGAAGAAAATCAGGTGACTTCCCGGTCATCTAAAAATCAAACAATTGGTATGGAGAGTGGTTCATAGTAGTTTGGCCTACAAGATGAATATAAAATTAAAGAACAAGAGCATCGGATCTTTATTGGTTTGATCTCTCACCATAAGGCCTGATGCTTTATTGGGCCTTGACTCGCGCATGGTTGGTGGGCCCCGATCACGGCGCGAATCAAGGCCCAATAAAGCCTTTGGGTCTTATTGGTGAGAGATCAAACCAACACGCTATGCCTTAGATTTGATGAAGATGCAACTCATTGTTTTTTGAAGTATAAAGAGGTGTTCAGATGCTGGAAAGAGTTTTTTTTTTTGAGCAAAATGCTGGAAAGAGTTGTGACATGCGTGCTCACGCCTTTGTGTGTGTATACTTATTTTATTTTGCACGAGGGAAGGGATTAGCATCACACACCAACCAAACCACACCAGTACACCACCACCTTTAAGTTTTGATAAGGCATGTTTCATGACGACTAAGTTGAACAAAGAAAACTACAAATGTTTCCAGGGTAGCAGCAAGTAGTACTACTACAACCACTCCACATCTCCACTCAGCAAGGAAGGAGCGAAGAAAGGAAGCGCTGCCCTGCATGAACTCCACTCCTCTCACTGCGTTTGCGTGAGCATTGGCATGAGAGAGGCCATGGCCTTGTTTAGATCCCGACTTTGGGATGCCAAATTCGAATGTTCACATACTTGTAGCCACAGATCAGAAGAATTTCGTTTGTATTTGTGAAATATTGTCAAATATTGATTAATTAGACTCAAAGATTCGCCTCACAATATAACAATGTCAATTAGTTTTTGATTTCATCTATATTTAAGACGGCATCGTACGTAGCCGTTCATGTGACGGAGAATCTAAACAAGAGCCATGTGATGTGACTCATGCGAAAGCGACAGTGGCCCACTGTTCCTCTTGTCGCAACCCGGTGCCGTACTCGCGGCCCGGTGGGAGGCGTACGGCAGTACGGCGCGCACGGCCAGAGCCCGAGAGGGAGGAGACCTCGTGTGTGCCACTGCCGGTCGCCAGTCGGCCGTGTGTGCCACTGCCTGTCGCCAGTCGGCCAGTGGCCACTCCTTTCACTTTTCAGTTTTCAGCTCTCCCGGTCCCGTTCCTGGACGCTGCGGCCGCCGCCCTGCGTGCGGTTAGTTGCTCCTGGACACCTGTTCGCACTCGTGAAGTCTGGTGCCTTCCCATCCCCGCCGGCCGCCGCCGGGCTCGTGGCCACATGAGCAGCCTCTGCGTTCCTGTACGGACAGGGACGCGGCCATCTCATCTCATCTGGCCGGCGTACGGAGATAGGATTAGGCGAGGGCCGTTTTGCGTCCCCGTACGGAAATAGGATTTGGTGAGGCGCGCTCGCTTCGCGTTCTCGTACGGACGGGACGGGGCGTCCATCTCATCTCACCTGGCTCTGGTCGGCGGCGTGCACGGAAACAGGGTTAGGTGCTGTCAAGTTGCGTTTGGCGTGGCTCGTTTGGCGTACGGAATCGTCTTGTTTTCTTGTCCCCCTTGAACCTTGATGAGCTGTTAAAGACTCTCCCTCTCTCTGGGTCGGATTTGCGTATAAACATTATTATTACAGTTTGATCTGTTTTAGTTCATCTCTGGCGTGTACTCCTGCTCGATATAAGGTGATCATCTGTTTGGTTGTGAATATTTTGCTATTAACTGTGTTATATTATTTAAATAAAAAATGGGCCCGGATCGGTTCTCTTAGTTGAATCCTTCCTGGCTGGGTCAGGCAAAACATGCATCGCGGAGAACTTGAGACACTAGAACGGAATAGTGGGCGCCATGTCGCTTTGTTTGTTTTCTGCTGCCTGTTGGTGGCGACTGGCCTCATCTATATGGCCATGAATGCATGGTGGGTGACTGGGTGTAACCACAATACCTAGCTATTAGTAGTGTTCTGTGTTCAAGATGTTCCTTCGCGGAAATAAATAATCCGCCTCCAAGCGGAATGGCTTATATCGCTAGCGAGCTTTATTTTTTTTTTTCAAAAACGTGCGTTACTCGTGCATCATTAAAAGAAATTAGAGTGGTCCGTTACATGTCGACCATCCTAGTGGCGAGAAAAAAAAATTGGTGGATGACACAAGACAAAAAGCACCGGCTGGAAGAGGTTGTACTGCTACCTAAACTGATTGTGCTACAAGCGGCAGCCGACCCTGAGCTAGGCAAAGATGACGACGATCCACGTACATACGTAATATTAGGGACACCGTACGTGTAGTTGTGGTCGCCCAGAGAGTCTAGAGAGGTCCCCAAAATAAATTAAATCCAGATCGATGATACACACCCTGGCTGTAGTCTTCGCAAGGCTGAAGAACGCGGCCAAGGTTGGTCGTGATCGCAAAAAAGAAAAAAAAAGGTCTTTGCAAGGCGTAAGTTCATAATTACAATATTCGTGCTGTCGCGCGCCCGCCCTGCGTACGTAGGTACTTTTGTCGACTTGTAGTTGTACTCTGCTCATCAGATCCAGATTCTAGAGCAAGTTCGTGTTCAAATGGTTGTTAGGCATGCCTCCAACGGAGGAGGGTACCATTCCTTGTTTCTAGTCATGCACGGTGAATGAGTCCTACCCAAAACTCGAACTTCTCCAACAGCCAACGCATCGCCCATGCAGTTCCTCAAGTTTTTCCCCATTGCGGGCCCCACCTCTGCCTCTTCTCTTCTTCTTCCCTTCTTCGTTTTCGGTCGAGGAGAGAGAAGACCGAGGAGAACCGATATTTGGCTACTCTCTCTCCTCCTTAGCCAAAATTGGTTCTCATATTGGTACTCTGTTGGAGGCTATTTTTAGCCTGTATGCCATGCATTCTGTGTTTAGGTTGTTATATGGGTATCTTTGTTGGAGACAAGACCTTAGGTCGATTATGATATGGGTACGCATGGTCTGTGAGCCCACACGGTGGGTAGATTATGAAAATATATTACTACTCTCTCTATCGATCCCAAAATACTAACTGATAGCTAGAAATCCTATAGGTCAAACAATCTTAACTTTTAACCAAATTTTCAGTGGAAAGCAACATTTGTGACATACAAGGTAGGTAGATTATGAAAATATATTTCTTGTTACAATGTATCCAATCTAGTGGCAGTGGTGAGGATAGAGTAAATTTGAGGGGTGCACATAGCTTGTGGGTGCATATACATATGTTGTGGGAACCACATGTATGGTGGAATTTTGATCAAATCTACAATTGTTGCATTTTTTTGTTATTTTTATATATAAGTTTAGTCAAACTTATAATTTAATACGGGCCAACTCTAAAACCCATCTATTTTAGGCATGGAGGGAGTATTAGTTTGAGTTGCCTTATTACCCCCCGGCCAAATTGTCTTAGTGAGCATGAATAGTGCGGAGTGCACCGAAGTTGCTTCAACAAAATGTGATGTGCACATTCCGGTACCTATGAGCCTATAACGGTCGTTGATCCGGTTGACACGGGGAGGGTGAGTCGTGAGCGGAGGAGGCGGAGGAGGTGGTGGCGGCGCCTAGGGCGAGGGGCACGGCGGCGTCTTGGAAGAGAGGGAGATGGAGCCAAGAGCTAAGTGTAGGGTTTTGAAAGGTCACAATGGCTAGAGGGGGGGGGGGGTGAATAGCCTAATAAAATTTCTAGCAAGAATACTAGACAACCCAATTAGATAGCAAGGCGAAACGCAAATGTGCAAAGCTAATGCTTCGACTACTCTATGCAAGCCGTCCTACCAAGCAAGGCTACTCAAACCAATTGCACACACAACAACGGTGATCGAAGCTACACAATGTCGGTTCACCGAAACCAACCAAGCAATTCTACCCACGGGATTTACTCTACACAATGAGTGGTTCCCGACCGACCACAACAAGTAGTTCTACCCACGGGATTTAAACTACTCAAAGAGTGGTTCCCGACCGACCACAACAAGCAATTCTACTGCGAAAAGTAAGGAGGTGATGGAAGTTTATACCGCCGCGAAGAGTAGAAGATGGCCAATCACCGGTGTAGTTGCCAATCACCTAGGAAGCTCAAGCACAAGCACAAGGAGGTCGAAGCCTCGGCAATCACAAATCAACACAATGATTTTTTACCGGGTTCACTTTGCCTCCTGCAAAGCCTACTCCTCGTTGTGGCGATGCACTTGCTTGGTGAGTTGCAGTGGATCAGGAAACAAAAGAAATAGGGGAAAAAACTGTGACACGGACAGCCAGTCTCGATCAGTAGCTAGTCAGGTGACCACTAGCACATCTAGCAGATCAGCAGCTGTGAAAGTGTTGTGTTGAGGCGTATCAGCCGCGGCGTTTCAAGTCATTGGCAAGCGCAAGTGCATGCCGGGATAATTGACATTGACTTGGGCGCGTGCGTGCGGACCAACCAGCTGAAAGGGTTGACCAGACCCCGTGACAACGGCCTGCAATGGAAGTTGGAGACAGGCAGGCATGCAAGCAACGGCGCAACGCAGGCGAGGCTCAGACAAGACGATGTCACTGCCTTGGGATTCGGGAACGATCCGAGAGTTTTTGTCTGCTCTCTTCTCAGGGCTCGGGAACTGAAGAAAATGAATCTGCCCCTGTTTGTGGCTCCAAAGTGTCTAACTGAAACTGAAAGATGGTCGCTGTCGTCTGTCGACTTTGTTTTCCAACGCAAGCACGTACGCACGCGTGCAAAGTGGAGAGAGTTTGATGCTGCCTGCGAGGCCGAGAGTGCGCAACTCATAAAGACGGTCGATGAAAATGGTTAGAGGGTGATCAAAAAAAGATGAAAATGGTTAGAGTGGTCTGAATCGGAATGCCGAATGCTGCGTGCCAGACTGCTCGGTATGGGCCGGCCATAGCCCATACGTGGGCGTGGGCATGCCATATGGGCCATAAAGTCCCTCTGGTTACAGCCCATAGCCTAGGGATGCCATTTCATACGAGCCATCCGTGGGCTGTCCAGGGCAGGTCATATATGTCGAACTCTCTCAACGCTTGGTCCAGAGCAGGCCATACAATTATTTTGAGCTCTAATCTCTCAACGCTTGGTTCGTGCCGGGAAGAAAAAAGTGGAGTAGCAGTAGCACTATACTACTGGCATCGCTCACACACTTGACATCAAAGGGTACACACATTCGCAAAAGGAGAAAAAAAGGTGTACACAGTTCACAAAGATGGGATATATTATAGATGGATGGTGACACAGCATAAACAAAGTCGCACACGACGTGCACACAGAGCATGAGCCTGCTACTGTGCTGCACCCACACAACACCACACTAAACACTGCTAGATGGCCCCCCAGGGAGGGATGAAGGACAGGACACGACGCCAACACCTCTCACTCAGTACAATTATTACCTCTCAGTACAATTATTGGTTTCCCGTCGGTACGTACCACCCCACTACTAGCGGCATGCAAGCGAACAACTACGCATGTCATGGCACGCGACGGACTGACTGACGACTCAACCACACAACGACGACGACACTGCTATACTACTAGTAGAGCTTAGCTAGAGAGTCCTTCCGATGTCCTCCTCATCACGGCTGCAGGGCGTGGTCGCCTCACTTGCAGGTGCAGGGGTTGCAGCTGCAGTTGGGGCCGCACTTGCAGCCGTCGTTCTCAGCTCCGGCGGTGGCCGCCTCGAACCCGCCCTCGGCGTGCCTGCATCCATCATCGTCACATACCAAGCAAACAATAGTCATGCCTGTTCTCACAGGAATACATACATGATACAACGTGTGGTTGGGGAACAGACGAGTGAGTGAGTGAGCAGAGAGCAATCTGTCATGTGAAGGCAGCACCTAGCTATACTAGGTCTGTATGCCGTGGCAATACTTTTCAATCCAGGACAAGTGAAAAATAAAAGACTATCGAAATAGCTACAGAAACGAGAGAGGGATCGATGAGGGAGCATAGCATACCCCTTGGATGGTGCAACGCCCATGATGAGAACCGGGGTGGTGGTGGTCACCTGTTCAGCCATGTCAGGGTACATCTTGCACCTGCATACATACAGATCGATGACGATGAGCACGACGAACAAATCCGGAAAAGACCATATACCACCTTAAACAAGAAGAAGAGCGTGCGTGCGTATCGTTTCCGGGACGAACTAATAAGTTTTTACATGCAGGGACCATGAGAAAAAGCCATGGGACAGGGGAAACAGACGATCTCCTATCTCTAGTCTCTGACTGTACAAGTGCATCGTTCCTCCAAGATCAAAGATTTTTTTTTCAGCGCCGGCAAAAGCTTTGCCGGGATTTCTATTGAAGAGGAAAAAGAAAAGGCAAATCTTAAGCCGGTTTTTTGACCGAAAACCGCCAAAAAACCATACAGATTTGGAGGGTCCTCCAACATACACATAGGTACCAAAACAGCCAACTTCGCGCCACAAAACGCCAACTCAACTCGGCTCCGCGCTTGGTCGGATTAGGACATCGACAACAAGCCTCTAAACCGCTTAGAGCTCGGTCGGATTGGGTCATCGACACGAGCGTCCGACATGAACCGCTAGGAGCTCCACCACTGACGCCAACTCAACAGAAATCAAAAAAACCTAAAAACTAAGCCACTAAAGGAAAAAAACCGCCAACCAACACCAACCACGAACACGTTGACGGAGACGACGAAGAAACACTGCCCAAGACAACCCAGCCGAGTCGAATTCCACAACGACGCCTTCAAGAAGGTAACGACGTCCAAGCGCCGCCGTCGTCCGTCCATGACAGGACTGGGTTCTCACCCATGGAATGTGCTAAGGACGCGATGCCCTCAACAGGGGAACGACACCCACAAGTATCGCCCCGTCGCCGTGCTTTCGCCCAAAAGAACCCCGGACCGACTCGGACAAGAAACTCGAGGTCCCCGCCGGCCACCAAGCCACCGGGCCGCTACCATCGAAGAAGCCTCACCCCGAGTAGACGCGCCGGCCACGCTAGCGGCCGCAAAGCCGCGCCGGCCTGCCAAGACCCCACGCCGAACACCCCTCCGCCACCATGAACATCCACCAACCGCTCGCCGAAAACCGTAGCCGCCGCCGACTACCGCCATCGCCCGAGCTCCGCCGCGAGCACGCCACCCCGAAGGTGCCGGAGCAGGAGCATAGCCCCGGACCGGCACCCCGTGGACGCCAAGGCCTCCGTCTTCTTAGCGACCGCCCCCCCACGATCGGAGGCATGGGGAGGGACGGCAAAGACGAATCCGCCCCCCCAACGCCAACACGACCCCGGCCCACCGCCACGAAACGGTCACCACCAAGAGGAGGCGGAGGGCGGCGAGAGGAGGAGGGAGCCCCCGCCGCCGCCCCACACCCGAGAGGCGGGCCCCCACGACGCCCCGATGATTCCCCCGCCTGGAAGAAGCGGCGGCCGCCATGCCTCGAACAATCCGCAAAGACCGCCATGGCACCGCAAACCAGCCAAGACCACGGCCGGCCGCACCACCATGGCGCCGCCGAAGAGCCGCTCCTCCACCACCGAACCCGGCAGCGGTTGACAAGAACCGCCATGGCCACCGGCGCCGGCACCACGGACCGGAGGAGGGAGGGGAGAGGGGCGCCGCCCCCCCCAACACCACCGGAACCACCACGGGGAAGGCACCCCACACCACCGAGCCACCAACTGCCGCCGCCACCACAACGCCCCGGAACCCGGTCGGAAGACCGGATCCGTGCAGAAAGCCGGAGCCCCATCCCCGGCCACGGACGGAGCTCACCCTTGGTCCCCACCAACCACCGCCGCAGCCACCCGACCGACCCCCGCCGCAGCGACGACGGATCCGGCGGAGGGGGAGCGGATCCGGCCAGGGAGGGACCAGGGCCGCCGCCAACCGCCGGGGAAGACCGGCGCCGCCCGCCTCAGTCGCGCTCCATCTCCAACGCGCTGGAGGTAGGGTCGCGCGCCGCCCGGGATGTCGCCCCGCCGCCACCATCCTCGCGCGCCGCGCCGGCCTCCGGCCGCGCACTCGGGGCGGCGAGGTGGAGGTTGGGGGAGGAGGAGGACCGACGGCGGGCGAGGGGTGTCGCCCGACGCCGCCGCGCGTGGGCGACTCGGGGAAGGATCTTCCTCCCAAGATCAAAGATCCACACACACATGTCATGATGTACAGAAAGATAACATTTCTACGGAAGCACGACCAACAGGCTGCCGGTGCCGGCCGGCAGCACAGGTCTGACGGAAACAGAGCGACGAAAGGCATGCAAGTTCATCATCAGAGATCTGAATCCGAGGAACGGAAGTGCGGGGTTTACGGCACCCTCCGCAGCCGCCCCGCACTTGCGGCCGGAGCCGCACCCGCGGTGCCTCCGCAAAGCACGACATCCTCCTCTCAACCACACAAACGGGCAAAGATGAACACGAAGGAACTGAAGCTCGCAATACACGATCAGGAACTGAGATGCGATCTACCCTGCTCCGAGGGGGAGAGAGCCGCCACCTCCATTTATAGGCCCGGGGGCAGGCCGCACGGCTCTGGCCGTAGCCGTCCATCCGATCCATTCTGGTGCTCACCATGAGACGCGGACAAATGCGGTTCAGAGAGAGATCGGGTGCTGCCATCACCATGAGAGACGGACAAATGCGGTTCAGAGAGAGATCGCGCGAGTAATGCTTGCGTTTGGTCGGTTACTGCCAGGCCGCAACAAAAAATGTAAAATGAATTGAGTCCTCTCTACCTACCACTACCAGCCATTTCTAGTGTTTCTTTCTTTCTTTCTTTCTTTCTGGTTTTCAACTAAGCAACTCGTGACTCGTGAATCGTACGTACATAGATATTTTTTAGGGGACGTACGTAGTACATAGATCAATCATCAAAGCAAAAGAAAATGGCTTTGCGACGAAAGAGCATCCCAAGAGATTAGCCAAAAAGTCTAGCCAAATTTACTGATTTCTCTAAAATATATTATGTAAGAAAAAACTATGGTACTCCAATAGAATCTATAAAGATGGCTAGTGGTGAGGCATGCTATCAAAAAGTAGAGAGCGAATTACGTAGAATGGAGAGCTATTAAATTTGGAGAGTCATTCATAGAGTATGTTGGAGCCGCTTTTCTTTAAATACTAGTTAAATATAGTTCTAAAAAACAATTTGGTTAGTCTCTTTAATGTGTCTCGTGCACTGTTTTGGATTTGTTGGGTATCTGTTAATTTTCTAAGGCCATCCTCGGTTCGATTTCGTTGGATTGAATAAGACGGGATGCCATGACACGATTGCAAAACTTGCCAAGAGACACAAATGGATGGATGGATTTCATCTAAATATATGTATATGTCTACTCATGCCTAGCAAACAAATTGAAACCCACCGTTGCTCTAAAGAGCCCCTATGCTTCATTTTTATTCCACCCCTATCCAATGGCTACACAATTTCTACTGAGGCAAGGTCTAAGTATCCTCCTATCCTTTGGCGAGCTCCGTATAATTATTGTCTAAGTCCAGCTATCTTGTTAATTTAAATTATCAATAATCTTGTACATTAGTCATAGATTTGAAAGGGCCTCTATTCTAGTGTTTAGAGCACCTGAGTAGCAATGATCCTCCATGGGAGCGAATTCAAACATTATATATTATTAAAAAATTTAAAAAATAGTTTCCCTTACTATCTTTGGTCAAAAAAGTTATAAATCTCTAGTTGCCTTATTTTTCCTAAAATATCTTCTCGTTCATCACAATAGTGCCAATTCTTATGGAGCCACTATTGTCTCGTTTGTTGGCCCCATCATCACACCAACATCCATTGGCATAAGTATTCCAAAATAAACCGTGGAACCATCACCGTCCCCAACGGCAGGTTGACTGATACTCTGTTTACTGAAGGAGAAAAAGCAGTGTCAGATGGTCCTGCATCCATGTCTCATACATAGGTAGTCTTAGTATGTCCAGGATAATATACCGTTCCTCTTTCGTCATTGTTGGAACGATCCGAGAGTTTTTGTCTGCTCAGGGCTCAGGAACTGAAGAAAATGAACCTGCCCGGGGTTTGTGGCTCCAAGTCTCTAACTGAAACTGAAAGATGGTCGCTGTCGACTTTGTTTTCCAACGCAAGCACGTACGCACGCGTGCGAGTGGAGAAGCTTGATGCTGCGTGTGCGAGACTGAGAGTGCGCAACTCATAAAGACAGTCGATGAAAATGGGTCTCTCTGGTCTGAATGGGAATGCTGCGTGCGAGACTGAGAAATTGCGAACTCGATTCGAATTTTATTACGTTATCATAGGCGTACGCTATGAATGGGCCGGCTTTTCAGCTGCTTACGAAACAACTGTCTCGGAAGGAATGGCCCGCCATAGCCCATACGTGGGGATACCATATGGGCCATGAAATCCCTCTGGTTACAGCCCATAACCCATAGGATGCCATTTCATACGAGCCATGACGTCCTCTGGTTACGCATCCAGATTGGGCTGGGCCGAGCCTTCCTCTCGTTAGGACTTGGGCTGTTCAGGCCAGGCCATATACGTTAAACTCTCAAAAAATTGAGCTCGATCTGCTCTCTCAACGCATGGTTCGTGCCGGGCAGAAAAAGGTGTAGAGAAGACACCAAACAAACAACACAATTAGTTACAAAAAAAAAACACATTTCCCTCAAAATAAAAACAAACAAACAACACACAGGACGTGTATACTTATTTTATTTTGCACGAGGGAAGGGATTAGCATAGCACATCAACCAAGCCACCCCAGTACACAACCACCCTTTCGGTTTTATTTATTAGCGCATGTTTCATTTACTACTACTACTAGTCATGTTGAACAAAGAAAACTAGAAATGTTTCGAGGGTACTAGCAAGCACTAGTAGTAGAACCACTCCACGATGGAACGAAGGAAGGAACGAAGAAAGCGCTGCCGCTGCCTCCACTCCACTCCGCCTCACTGCGTTTGCGTGGGCACTGAGACAGAGAGAGGCCATGTGATGTGACTCATGCGAAAGCGATGCCGGCCCACTGTCCCTCTTGTCGCAACCCGGTGCCGTACTCGCGGCCGGTAGGGAGGCGTACGGCAGTACGGCGCGCACGGCGAGAACCCGAGAGCACGAGAGGGAGGACGTCGTTCGCCAAGCCGCCAACCGAACCGACCGGCGGCTAGTGTGTGCCACTGCCGGTCGCCAGTCGGCCAGTGGCCACTCCTTTTCACTTTTCAGCTCTCCCGGTCCCCGTTGCTCCTGGTCGCACGCGTACGTCTCCCATCCCCGCCGGCCGCCGCCGGGCCCGTGGCCACACAGGACACAGCCTTTGCGTCCCCGTACGGGCGGGGGACGCCGTCACGCCCCCCATGTTCAACCTCATCTGGCCGGCGTACGGAAATACTAGGACTAGGTGAGGGTCGTTTTGCGTTTCCGTACGAACAAAATAGGATTAGGTGAAGGCCGTTTTGCGTTTTCCCGTACGGACGGGAGGGGCGTCCATCTCATCTCGTCTGGCTCTGGTCGATCGGCGGCGTGTACGGAAACAGGGTTAGGTGCTGCCAAGTTGCGTTTGGCACTTTGGCGTGGCCCGTTGGGCGTACGGAATCGTCTTGTTTTCTTGTCCCCTCGAAACCTTGATGAGCTGTTAAAGACTCTCTCTCTCTCTGGGTCGGATTTGCTTCATTGATCTGTTTGGTTCATCTCTGGCGTGCATCAAACTGCTGCACTGCTCGATATAAGGTGATAGATGTGGATCTGTTTTGGTGCTCTGGAATTAATAATCCTTCCTGATTGGGGTGGGGGCTTGGGGGCTGGGGCAGGCCAAATAAACTTGCGTCATGGAGGAGACACTAGCACGGAATAGTGGGCGCCATGTCGTTTTGTTTGTTTTCTGCTGCCTGTTGGTGGTGACTGGCCTCATCATGATTCATGAATGCACGGTGGGTGTAACTACAACACTAGTAGTAGTGCCCATGTTCAAGATGCATGTCGCTCCGTTCGCAGAAATCCGTTTCCTAGAGCTACTGCTACTGTATTGTACGTAGCTAGTAGCTAGTCAAAGATGACGACGATCCGGAAAGCACGTTCATATAGTTTTGTCGACCAAAGTCTCTGGAGAGGTCCCAAAACTCCCGTTAATTGCACCTGGCTGTCGTCTCCGCAAGTTGATTATTGTACGCGCCCTGTGTACGTACTACTTTGTGGACTTGTAGTTGTGCATTGTGCTCTGCTCAGATTCAGATTCTAGAGTAGTTGTTGAGCACCTGGTTAGTTAGGTCGTCAGTTATGATGGGTATGCATGCTCTGTGAACCCAGGGATGTTCACAGCAAGTGCACGTGCAATACTCCTGTCTAGAAATCCTCTAGATCAAATAGTATTAACTTTCAACCATTTTTTTTTTGCCAAAACCAACATTTCTGACACCGTTAAGCAGATTATGAAAATATATTCTTTTTTACAATGTATCTAATCTAATAATATACTAGTCTAATGTTGCTTTCGGGCTAGTCTTTTTTTTTTCTCTAGAAAAACAATGAACACTAACACGGTTCCAAAACGAGAGAGACTATACTACTGTCTAGCTCTTTTAGATGTCTAAGATGGGATAGTACTGAAGTAGGTTAGGTGTGTGGCGTGGACACCACGGGCTAGTACGACTATGCCTTCACGAGTGACGCCGATCGATCGATCCTCCGCGTTTCAACAGGGTACGCAGATGCTCCAAGAAAACAAAAACAGGGCACTTAAAAGGTCTTATGAATTCACGCGTCGACCTCGTCGGTCTTATGAATTCACGCGTCGACCTCCTCAGCGTGTTGTTTTGTCTAAGTCTAATGACGATATGTCATATGTGCTCGTTCGTACTAATCTCAAGGTACAGCCTCCATATCGGTGAATTATACCCCTGACACCCCTTGCTGTATTACGGTAGTACGGACTACGGAGTGCATATGTACAGTAGGCAGTAGCAATCAGTTGATGAATGTTGGACCGGTACATTTACGCGTTGCAGCAATAAATATCAATGTACGAAAATACTGGTCGTTGAGGATTAAGGACACTGCTCCATCTAAATGCCGTTGAACACTAGAGCTCCTCTGTCCTATACTCCAATCTCTCTCTCTCTCTCTCTCTCTCTCTCTCTCTCTCTCAACAGAAGTAATTGCTCAATTCTATGATAGTAACATTCACACTTTTTTACGATTATGAGGTCTATCACGCGTACTACCAAACTAGAGATGCAGACAACAGAATACACGGATTATACAGATTCAGATGAGTGTCCTGCAACCAGTGAATTAGCTAGGGATGTATTGCTTGTGTGTAGTGTGCTAAGAGCATTATAGCTGCTCATTTATCCGTATATCGATATGGGGATCCCTACCCACAATAGCACAAAGGCTATAGACGATCAGACCTAATCGATTTTCATGTATGATTTGTAGTTTAGTGCTTGTGCCAATAATAATGAACTGTTTTTTTTGTTTAACTTAACTTAGTTTGGTTTCAACCATAATAAATCAAATAAATTGTAAGATTCATAATAAATGCTAGTTAAATTAAGGATAATCTTGTATGTAAATTGACAAGAGATTGACTCGACTTAAACGTATGGCTATTATATATACATGTTTTTTTTACGAACATTATATATACATGTTATGAGTAAAAAAAAAAAGGGTGAAAGCCAAAACTCATACCTACACGTGCGCATTGACGTGAATAGGCTCACTTGGCCAGACCAAGACATAAGTGGTGTAGCAATAATGAAAATTTCACAGCTTTCAAACTTAAAGTGAGAAGAGTGAGAGTGAAGGACGTGGATATAGATGTATATGTAAACCAAAGATCCAAATACCTCATTTTTTTCTATCTAGAATCGAGATTCTCCTGTTACTATCTAAAATCCAGAATAAGGATCCGAAACAAAAATCCAACCCTACAAACTTTTTGAACCAATTCAAATCAGTTGCCTTTTCCACATGAACTCGAACTGTCGAAAAGGAATTTCACGCGGCACGAGCCAACAAAATTCGTCCTCTCCTTCCGCAAACAGCTGGGACGCCTCTTGAGGCCTTGACGGAACATGACACATCGTGCCCATGTTGGCACGGCAACGCTTTCTACGCCCCTACTGTATGTCTGTACTTGCCGTGATCTGTCCACCGCACTTGCTCCACGGCACAGGCCACCACGGCACCACCCGCTTCTTTCCGTGGCACTTCTGCACGACTGCACGTTCGACTTTTCCAAAAAAAAAAGGGGACTCCACGGCCGCACTGCAGTATGACAGTATGACGAGGAGACGAATGTGCCTGTGGCTGTGGGCAGTGGGCGCCGCCGGTCTTTCCATGGCGCTTCTGCACGACTGCACGTTCGACTTTTCCAAAAAAAAAACAAAAACGGGGACTCCACGGCCGCACTGCAGTATATGACAGTATGACGAGGAGACGAATGTGCCTGTGGCTGTGGGCAGTGCGCGCCTCGAGCGGTAGCGGAGTGGGAAGGACGGGCCGGAAAGCGACGGACGGGTAACGTACGGCAGGGCCCCACGTGCCCTAGCAGCCGAACCACCGCCTCTCTTCCGTGGACCGTGGCTACGGAACCGTACAGGGGGCACGTACGGAAGCCTCGCCCACCCGATAGCTCCGAATCCTCGCGTGGCGGGGCCCAGCTCACGTGCCGTCGCCGTCGCGGCACCATTCTGGGGCTCCCGGTGTACATGGGAAGATCAACAAGCAAAATGTTGTTCCGTACTTGAAGGACAGAGTGTGAAAAACGTATTCAAGGCTGAGGACAACTTCTCCTTTCAGCTGAGGACGCATAGCTGAAACTTTGTGATGAAATCTGTTTCAGAGCTTTTCAATACAAATTTTCAGAGCTTATGAATCCGGTTACTAGAACTTGGGATGTGGAGCTGGTTAAAGATCTCTTCTGGGCGGAGGATGCATCAAATATTTTGGCCACGCCGATTCATGCGGATCAGGAGGACTCGGTAGCATGTCACTTTGACAAGAAAGGGAGGTCTTTGGTTAAGTTGACGAAACAAGTCCTAGAAGATGACAACGAAGCCAACAAATGTCGATAGAGGGGTGAATCTTCTAACCAATGTACAAACAATGGACGTCAGGTTTGGAAGAAAATCTGGTGACTTCCTGGTCATCTAAAAATCAAACAATTGGTATGGAGAGTGGTTCATAGTAGTTTGGCCTACAAGATGAATATAAAATTAAAGAACAAGAGCATCGGATGCTTTATTGGTTTGATCTCTCACCAATAAGGCCCAGATGCTTTATTGGGCCTTGACTCGCGCATGGTTGGTGGGCCCCCGATCATGGCGCGAATCAAGGCCCAATAAAGCCTTTGGGTCTTATTGGTGAGAGATCAAACCAACACGCTATGCCTTAGATTTGATGAAGATGCAACTCATTGTTTTTTGAAGTATAAAGAGGTGTTCAGATCTTTGGAAAGAGTTTTTTTTTTGAGCAAAATGCTGGAAAGAGTTGTGACATGCGTGCTCACGCCTTTGTGTGTGTATACTTATTTTATTTTGCACGAGGGAAGGGATTAGCATCACACACCAACCAAACCACACCAGTACACCACCACCTTTAAGTTTTGATAAGGCATGTTTCATGACGACTAAGTTGAACAAAGAAAACTACAAATGTTTCCAGGGTAGCAGCAAGTAGTACTACTACAACCACTCCACATCTCCACTCAGCAAGGAAGGAGCGAAGAAAGGAAGCGCTGCCCTGCATGAACTCCACTCCTCTCACTGCGTTTGCGTGAGCATTGGCATGAGAGAGGCCATGGCCTTGTTTAGATCCCGAATTTGGGATGCCAAATTCGAATGTTCACATACTGTAGTGTACTGTAGCAATTTCGTTTGTATTTGTGAAATATTGTCCAAATATTGATTAATTAGACTCAAAAGATTCGTCTCACAATATAACGGTCGCGATTAGTTTTTGATTTAATCTATATTTAAGTCTTTCGTCGTATGTAGAACGTTCGATGTGACGGAGAATACTAAACAAGAGCCATGTGATGTGACTCATGCGAAAGCGACAGTGGCCCACTGTTCCTCTTGTCGCAACCCGGTGCCGTACTCGCGGCCCGGTGGGAGGCGTACGGCAGTACGGCGCGCACGGCCAGAGCCCGAGAGGGAGGAGACCTCGTGTGTGCCACTGCCGGTCGCCAGTCGGCCGTGTGTGCCACTGCCTGTCGCCAGTCGGCCAGTGGCCACTCCTTTCACTTTTCAGTTTTCAGCTCTCCCGGTCCCGTTCCTGGACGCTGCGGCCGCCGCCCTGCGTGCGGTTAGTTGCTCCTGGACACCTGTTCGCACTCGTGAAGTCTGGTGCCTTCCCATCCCCGCCGGCCGCCGCCGGGCTCGTGGCCACATGAGCAGCCTCTGCGTTCCTGTACGGACAGGGACGCGGCCATCTCATCTCATCTGGCCGGCGTACGGAGATAGGATTAGGCGAGGGCCGTTTTGCGTCCCCGTACGGAAATAGGATTTGGTGAGGCGCGCTCGCTTCGCGTTCTCGTACGGACGGGACGGGGCGTCCATCTCATCTCACCTGGCTCTGGTCGGCGGCGTGCACGGAAACAGGGTTAGGTGCTGTCAAGTTGCGTTTGGCGTGGCTCGTTTGGCGTACGGAATCGTCTTGTTTTCTTGTCCCCCTTGAACCTTGATGAGCTGTTAAAGACTCTCTCCCTCTCTCTGGGTCGGATTTGCGTATAAACATTATTATTACAGTTTGATCTGTTTTAGTTCATCTCTGGCGTGTACTCCTGCTCGATATAAGGTGATCATCTGTTTGGTTGTGAATATTTTGCTATTAACTGTGTTATATTATTTAAATAAAAAATGGGCCCGGATCGGTTCTCTTAGTTGAATCCTTCCTGGCTGGGTCAGGCAAAACATGCATCGCGGAGAACTTGAGACACTAGAACGGAATAGTGGGCGCCATGTCGCTTTGTTTGTTTTCTGCTGCCTGTTGGTGGCGACTGGCCTCATCTATATGGCCATGAATGCATGGTGGGTGACTGGGTGTAACCACAATACCTAGCTATTAGTAGTGTTCTGTGTTCAAGATGTTCCTTCGCGGAAATAAATAATCCGCCTCCAAGCGGAATGGCTTATATCGCTAGCGAGCTTTATTTTTTTTTTTCAAAAACGTGCGTTACTCGTGCATCATTAAAAGAAATTAGAGTGGTCCGTTACATGTCGACCATCCTAGTGGCGAGAAAAAAAAAAATTGGTGGATGACACAAGACAAAAAGCACCGGCTGGAAGAGGTTGTACTGCTACCTAAACTGATTGTGCTACAAGCGGCAGCCGACCCTGAGCTAGGCAAAGATGACGACGATCCACGTACATACGTAATATTAGGGACACCGTACGTGTAGTTGTGGTCGCCCAGAGAGTCTAGAGAGGTCCCCAAAATAAATTAAATCCAGATCGATGATACACCCTGGCTGTAGTCTTCGCAAGGCTGAAGAACGCGGCCAAGGTTGGTCGTGATCGCAAAAAGAAAAAAAAAAGGTCTTTGCAAGGCGTAAGTTCATAATTACAATATTCGTGCTGTCGCGCGCCCGCCCTGCGTACGTAGGTACTTTTGTCGACTTGTAGTTGTACTCTGCTCATCAGATCCAGATTCTAGAGCAAGTTCGTGTTCAAATGGTTGTTAGGCTGTCTCCAACAGAGGAGGGTAGCCATTCCTTGTTTCTAGTCATGCACAGTGAATGAGTCCTACCCAAAAACTCAGCTTCTCCAACAGCCAACGCATCGCCCATGCAGTTCCTCAAGTTTTTCCCCATTGCGGGCCCCACCTCTGCCTCTTCTCTTCTTCTTCCCTCTCTTCTCGTTTTCGGTCGAGGAGAGAGAAGACCGAGGGAGAACCGATATTTGGCTACTCTCTCTCCTCCTTAGCCAAAATTGGTTCTCATATTGGTACTCTGTTGGAGGCTATTTTTAGCCTGTATGCCATGCATTCTGTGTTTAGGTTGTTATATGGGTATGCTGTTGGAGACAGCAGCCTTAGGTCAGTTATGATATGGGTACGCATGGTCTGTGAGCCCACACGGTGGGTAGATTATGAAAATATATTACTACTCTCTCTATCGATCCCAAAATACTAACCGATAGCTAGAAATCCTATAGGTCAAACAATCTTAACTTTTAACCAAATTTTCGGTGGAAAGCAACATTTGTGACATACAAGGTAGGTAGATTATGAAAATATATTTCTTGTTACAATGTATCCAATCTAGTGGCAGTGGTGAGGATAGAGTAAATTTGAGGGGTGCACATAGCTTGTGGGTGCATATACATATGTTGTGGGAACCACATGTATGGTGGAATTTTGATCAAATCTACAATTGTTGCATTTTTTTGTTATTTTTATATATAAGTTTAGTCAAACTTATAATTTAATACGGGCCAACTCTAAAACCCATCTATTTTAGGCATGGAGGGAGTATTAGTTTGAGTTGCCTTATTACCCCCCGGCCAAATTGTCTTAGTGAGCATGAATAGTGCGGAGTGCACCGAAGTTGCTTCAACAAAATGTGATGTGCACATTCCGGTACCTATGAGCCTATAACGGGTCGTTGATCCGGTTGACACGGGGAGGGTGAGTCGTGAGCGGAGGAGGCGGAGGAGGTGGTGGCGGCGGCGCCCTAGGGCAGGGGCAGACGGCGGCGTCTTGGAAGAGAGGGAGATGGAGCCAAGAGCTAAGTGTAGGGTTTTGAAAGGTCACAATGGCTAGAGGGGGGGGGGGTGAATAGCCTAATAAAATTTCTAGCAAGAATACTAGACAACCCAATTAGATAGCAAGGCGGCAAATGTGCAAAGCTAATGCTTCGACTACTCTATGCAAGCCGTCCTACCAAGCAAGGCTACTCAAACCAATTGCACACACAACAACGGTGATCAAGCTACACAATGTCGGTTCACCGAAACCAACCAAGCAATTCTACCCACGGGATTTACTCTACACAATGAGTGGTTCCCGACCGACCACAACAAGTAGTTCTACCCACGGGATTTAAACTACTCAAAGAGTGGTTCCCGACCGACCACAACAAGCAATTCTACTTTGCGAAAAGTAAGGAGGTGATGGAAGTTTATACCGCCGCGAAGAGTAGAAGATGGCCAATCACCGGTGTAGTTGCCAATCACCTAGGAAGCTCAAGCACAAGCACAAGGAGGTCGAAGCCTCGGCAATCACAAATCAACACAATGATTTTTTACCGAGGTTCACTTGCTTCCCGGCAAGCTACTCCTCGTTGTGGCGATGCACTTGCTTGGTGAGTTGCCCGCTCAATTGGCTCGGTGCCAAAGACCCCAATGGGGAGCCGCAATCTCCACACAAGACAAGGATCCACAAGCCACGAGCAATCCACTAGAGTATCCTTTCGCGAACTCCCGCGGGGAAGGATCAAGAACCCCTCACAAGAACCCGGTGTGGCCTCGAACAATCACCAAGTCGAGCTCAACCACCACCCGCTGCTCCAAACCGTCTACGGTGACGGGAATCACCGAAGAGTAACAAGAATCCGCAGCTCACTCGATGAACAAGTGCCTCTAGATGCAACTCTCAATGCAAATCACTTGTTCTCACTCAAATCTCTCTCAAGAATGGCAAGGGAACCAAAGAGATGAGTGGGGAGGAGTGTCTCTAGCTCAAAGTGTGCTCAAGAGTGTTAGAATGGGCAAGAGAGAGCTCCCATGGCCGGCCAACCTCTTATTTATAGACCCCAAGTCGAAATAGAGCCGTTGGTCCTCGGGGGTGTCAAATAACACGCGCAGGACGCGTATGACCGGAGGCATCAGACGCGCCCGGCGCGGCGTTTTCGCCAAACGGCCGCCCGAAATACATGCGCCGGACGCGTCCGCCGCTGCCCGCCGGACGCGTTCGGCGCTCTTCAGCGCGCCGCCCGGAGTCGACCGTTACCTTCAAACGTGCTGACGTTGCGCGTCCGCCGCCTGCGTCCGACGCGTCGCGCCGGACGCGTCCGCCGTCCCAGCGCGCGCGAGCCAGAAACCCAGAAGTTTCTGGTCGGCGTCTGGCGACCCGTCGGACGCGCCACGGCCGCGTCCGGCGCTCCACGGCCGCCCGGCCCGGCACGCTCGAGCCGCCAACACGCGCCGGACGCGTCCGGCCCGCCCGCAGCGTCCGGCGCTCACCGCCACGGAGCCGGCTACTGTCGGCTCAACACGCGCCGGACGCGTCCCGGCCCGCGTCCGGCCCGCGTCCGACGCCTTCTGATGAAGAATTCTCCGTAGAATCTTGCGCCGTCTTCGCTCCAAGTCCAATCTCTTGCCTTGAGTACCAACTCCATCAAGTGTAGACCTCGTCTCAAGCACCGGAGTTAGTAGTACAAGCACGACCACGTCGGCAAGAGTTAGCCCTCTAGTTAGTCTCTCATGCATCATGCAAAGTCGCAACTAGAGGCACTTAGGACCGCGAATGAAACCGAGCAAACCCCTCTTGATAGTCGGTTATCGATCCTAAATGTGGTCACACTCACTAAGTGTCTTGACCACCAAACCGGAAAAGCCCTATCAAGTATACCTTCGCCTTGATCTCCATGGGCCTTCGTTGGAGCTCGAGCACTTCTCATCCATCAAGTTCATCACCGTGATCGCCATGCTCCATCATCCATCGTCATGTTGCTATGTGTCTAACCACACTTAGAGCAAAGCATTAGCAACGTTTGAGTGTCATCAATTACCAAAACCAAACTGGAGCTTTCAATCTCCCCCTTTTTGGTAATTGATGACAACCCCTCGACAAACTCACAAAGATATGGAAATTTAATTCAATATGAAATTGAATTGCTTGCCCAAGACATTTTGATCATAAATCTTGGATTGGACAAGCATTTCAATTCGGTTTTGGTAGTGGTAGCTCCCCTACATGTGTGCATCAAATGTTTGGTCGATTTCAAACACACATGCATAGATAAAACTTGTGAGAGGGTTACCACAACCAAAATGGTACTAAGGTTTATAGAATTGACCTTTGAAGCGTGATACCAATCGGAGTGCGATAATAAACCTTCCTTAGCACCATAGGAATCTAGACATCCATCAAAACTCAAAATACCTCATGAGATCATATTAAGAGCAAGGTACTTTGAACAAGAGAACCTCTATGTCTAGAAACCGCCTATGCATGCTAGTACTTCGTTTCATCAATCAAGTTCTATACTAGCAATACACCAAACAAGCATGAATATTGAATTTAGCTTGCAATGCTCCATAACATTATGTATGCACATACAAATGCAACAAATAGTCTATGAGCTTGCTCCCCCTATTTGTGTGCTCATGGTTGGGTCATATCATAAAAATTGATCCCCTTCCATTGCTCTTTGTGACTTATTTCTCCCCTTTGTCAACAATCACCAACAAGGGTGCATAAGATGAGAGAGACAAGTCAATCAACTATGGCCAAATCTAAACCACATGCCTAGAAAATGTATCTCGGTTTGAACCAAGGGCAAGCTTCTTCACACCTTATAAGAATAAGGGTTATCTTGACCATGTTGAGATACACATCATGAGCAAGTGCTAAAGATTCAACACTAGGTTCACAAGCTCACAAACAAGTCATATGCCACCACTAGATCAAATCAAGCAAAGAAACAATAGTGGTGCCATATATCCTTCAAATTCATTTGATTTGCAATGAATGAGTCTAGCAAGATGCACATGTATACATGTCTACACAACTAGCAAAGGATGCATGAGATGCAACAACCAACTTTACCTTGCTATGTTGGAGGAGAGGCATGTCATAAATGGGGGTGCATCAATCCATGTTGGAGAAGCTAAGTATGTTCAACTCATTCCTCAACTTGCAAAATCTTTTCTCATCAAGAGGCTTGGTGAATATGTCGGCTAGTTGATCTTCGGTGCCAATGCTTTCAATGCTCACATCTCCCTTTTGTTGATGATCTCTAATGAAATGGTGCCTCACATCAATGTGCTTGGTTCTAGAATGTTGAACCGGATTGTTTGTCATCTTGATTGCACTTTCATTGTCACAAAACAAAGGCACATGCTTGAACGTGATCCCATAGTCCTTCAAGGTGGCTTTCATCCATAGCAATTGTGCACAACAATTCCCGCACTAATGTACTCGGCTTCGGCGGTGGAGAGTGCCACACTATTTTGCTTCTTTGAAGACCATGATACAAGAGATCTTCCTAGCACTTGGCATGTTCCACTTGTGCTCTTCCTATCAATCTTAGCAAACTCTTCACAAAAGAATTGGTTGGTTGACCCAAAGATGATATCATCCACATAGATTTGATACCCAAAAAAGTCATCTTCTATCTTCTTGGTGAAGAGAGTAGTGTCAACTTTACCCATCTTGAAGCCTTTGGAGAGAAGAAAGTCCCTCAATCTTTCATACCATGCTCTTGGAGCTTGCTTCAAACCATACAATGCCTTCTTAAGCTTGTAAACATGGTTGGGCTTCTTGTCATCTTCAAAACCGGGAGGTTGCTCAACATAGACTTCTTCATTGATGAACCCATTGAGAAATGCACTCTTCACATCCATTTGATAGAGCTTGATATTGTGAGCACAAGCATATGCTAATAGGATTCTAATTGCCTCCAATCTTGCCACCGGTGCATATGTCTCCCCAAAGTCAAGACCCTCCACTTGAGTGTAACCTTGTGCCACTAGTCTTGCTTTGTTTCTCACAACCAATCCATCTTGATCTTGCTTGTTCTTGAAGACCCACTTGGTGCCAATCACATTGTGCTTCTTTGGCCGCTCAACAAGCTCCCAAACTTCATTTCTAGTGAAGTTATTCAATTCCTCATGCATTGCATTTATCCAATCGGGATCCTTCAATGCTTCATCAATCTTAGTTGGCTCAATGAATGACACAAAGGAGTAGTGCTCACATATGCTAGCCAATCTTGATCTTGTTTGTACACCTCTTTGAATGTCACCAATAACATGATCTAGAGGATGATCTCTTGCAATGCTTGAAGGTTGAAGCACTAGTTGATTGGGATTGCTTGCTTGACCTTGATCTTCATGTTGAGTACCACTAGTGCTTGCCTCATTTGAATCTTGAATCACTACTTGAGTTGGCACTTGCACCTCACCATCATCATCAACTTGCCTTGGCCGAATGTCACCGATGTCCATGTGCCTCATTGCATTGTTCAATTGATCTCCACCCACATCTTCTTGATTTTGATCTCCAACTTGAGAACCTTGGGTTTCATCAAATTCAACATCATGAACCTCTTCAACTAGCCCACTAGCCAAGTTCCACACTCTATAAGCCTTGCTAGAAGTAGAGTAGCCAAGAAGAAATCCCTCATCACATCTCTTGTCAAACTTGCCAAGTCTTTGCCCCTTCTTGAGTATGTAGCACTTGCAACCAAAGACCCTAAGTAAGCAATGTTGGGCTTCCTCCCATTCAAGATTTCATATGGAGTCTTCTCTAACTTCCCATGGCAATAGAGGCGGTTGCTATAATAGCAAGCCGTGTTGATAGCATCACTCCAAAACTTCTCACTCACATTGTACTCAAGTAGCATGGTTCTTGCCGTCTCAATCAAGGTCCTATTCTTCCTCTCAACTACACCATTGGATTGGGGAGTGTAGGTTGGTGAAAATTGATGCACAATTCCAAGCTCATCACACAACTCTTCAACTCTTGTGTTCTTGAATTCACTCCCATTGTCACTTCTAATCTTCTTGATGGTAGTTTCAAACTCATTTTGCACCCTCTTGACAAATGACTTGAATAGATCATAGACTTCACTCTTGTCATAGAGAAAGAACACCCATGTGTATCTTGTGTAATCATCCACAATCACAAATCCATACTTGTTGCCCCCAATTGATGTGTAGTGGGTTGGGCCAAACAAGTCCATATGCAACAACTCAAATGCTCTTGAAGTTGACATCTCATTCTTCTTGGGATGTGAGTTCCCATGTTGCTTGCCGGCTTGACATGCCTTGCAAGGTCTATCCTTCTCAAATGTGACATCATTCAAGCCTCTCACTAGATCATGCTTCACCAACTTGTTCAATTGCTTCATGCCAACATGTCCAAGGCGCCTATGCCATAGCCATCCCTTGCTTGACTTGCCAATCAAACATGATGAAAGTTGAGCTTCACTAGCATTGAAATCAACCAAGTACAAGCTTCCATGCCTAAACCCCTTGAAGATGATATTTGCTTGATCCTTGCTCACCACCTCAACTTGCTTGTCATCAAATATGCACTTGTAGCCAAGATCACACAATTGTGCCACCGACAAAAGATTGAAGTTCAAAGTATCAACTAGCAACACATTGGAGAGATCCTTGTCATTGGAAATTGCAACCTTTCCTAGCCCCATGATATCACCCTTGCTATTGTCACCAAAAGTGATGGAGCTGAATCCACCATTATCATTCTTGTCAAGTGATTTGAACATACTATCTTCACCGGTCATATGATTTGATGCACCACTATCAAGCACCCAATGCCTCCTCCGGCTTTGTAATTGACCTACAAGAAGACATCAAGCTTTAGGTACCCACTTTTGCTTGGGTCCTTGAAGGTTAGTCACTAGAGTCTTTGGCACCCAAATAGCTTTCTTCTTTGAGCTCATCCATGGTGTACCAATGAATCTAGCACTCATACCACACTCACTTTTCACAAGCATATAAGAAGCATTTAACTTGTAAGAGGAAGCACTAGTGTTCTTGTTCTTGCATGCATGCTCTAAGTGACCAACTTGCTTGCAACTCTTGCAATAGCTACCATTGTTCTTCACAAAACAAGTCTTGTGAGGAGCAAAAGCGGCCTTGCCTTTCTTGGGGGTATAGCCCAATCCCTCTTTGTAGAGAGAAGCTCTTTGGCTACCCAAGCACATAAGCAAGCGGTCCTCACCACCATAAGCCTTAGCCAAGGCGTGATTGAGCTCCTTGACTTCCTTCTTAAGAGACTCATTCTCAACTACTAGTGTAGAATCACATGCATGACCAACACTACTAGATGAAGTAGAGGCATACGAGCATGAAGGGCCAAGTGATGCAACAACAAATGAGTCATCAAGTGAATCACATGATGTGGACACGTTTTTCTTTTCTATGTTCACCACTTGTGATTGCACTTTCTCTTGCTTCTCAACTAGAGAGGAGTGAGCTTTTCAAGCTTGGAGTGAGCAATCTCTAGCTTCTCATGGTCTACCTTTAGACTCTCATAAGAAGCCCTCAACTCCTTAAGTTCTTGCTCAAGGTTTTGTTTATCCTTGCGCAAGCCCCTACATTCCTTCCTAGAGTCATTGAAAGCACCCTTGCAATCCTCAAGCATGACAAAGAGTTCTTCTTTTGTGGTCTCATCATCATCATCACTCTCATCATCACTATCGGGTGGAGGTTTTACCTTAGTGGCCTTGGCCATGAAGCAAGATGATGGAGCACCAAATAGAGAAAGCTTCTCTTGGATGGCAATGCTTGCGTGCCCCTTCTTCTTCTTCTTCTTGGAATCATCATCATCATCACTTGAGGAAGACGAATCACTCTCCCAAGTTGCCACATGAGATTCACCCTTCTTCTTCTTGTGAGAGGAGTCTTTCTCCTCCTTCTTCTTTTCTTGCTTCTTCCTCTCCTTTCTCATGGCATCTTCATCATCACTTGCATAAGGACACTTGGCAATGAGATGATCCTTGCCATTGCACCGGAAGCACTTCATGGGACGGTCACTAGACTTGGATGAGCTTCTCTTGCCCTTGGACCGGTACCCCTTCTTCATGAGCTTCCCCATTCTCTTCACAAGGAGTGCCATTTGTTCACTCACTTCATCTTCTTGTCCACTTGAGCTTGAGCATGGTTCTTCTTCACTTGAAGACTCTTCTTTCTTCTTCTTGCCCTTGCTCTTGGATGATGCGGCCTTGAATGCCACACTCTTCTTGTCATCATCCTTCTTCTCATTTTCTTTCTTCTTCTTCTTCACCAACTCTTCCTTCTCATGATCTTCTCTAAACTCATCATCGGCCATGATCTCTTGAAGGACTTGGTTGGGAGTTGGCTTCTCCTTCATGGTTGTCTTCACCATGACGGTCTTCAACATGTCAAATCTCTTGGGGAGACACCTCATGAACTTGGTGGAGAATTGAAAGTCCTTGATTTCTTCCCCAAGTCCCTTGAGCTCATTGACAATGACTTGGAGCCTATGGAACATCTCCGGTACACTCTCATCCTCCTTCATTGAGAAGCTTGCAAACTTCTCTTGCAACATGTAGGCTCTTGCGGTCTTGACACTTTCGGTGCCCTCATAGGCTTCTTCTAGCTTCTTCCAAATGTCATGAGCCACCTCAAGATTCTTGATGAGCTCAAAAGCTTTATCATCAAGTGCCTCATGGAAAGCACTCACGGCAACATCATTGGCTTGTTGCTTCTTCTCTTCGGCCGGTGTTGGCACCGCACCCTCAACAAGCTCAAACTTGGTTTCCACCACTTTCCACACCTCAAGGTTGATGGACTTGAGATGACTCTTCATCTTAAGCTTCCACTTGGCATAGTCATCGCCACGAAACGATGGTGCCTTTTTGGTGTTGTTGATATGCATAACCAATGCCATTGCTTCACCGTAGGATGTTAATCCAACTCAAACAAACGGCGCCCGGCTCCGATACCACGTGAAAGGTCACAATGGCTAGAGGGGGGGGTGAATAGCCTAATAAAATTTCTAGCAAGAATACTAGACAACCCAATTAGATAGCAAGGCGGCAAATGTGCAAAGCTAATGCTTCGACTACTCTATGCAAGCCGTCCTACCAAGCAAGGCTACTCAAACCAATTGCACACACAACAACGGTGATCAAGCTACACAATGTCGGTTCACCGAAACCAACCAAGCAATTCTACCCACGGGATTTACTCTACACAATGAGTGGTTCCCGACCGACCACAACAAGTAGTTCTACCCACGGGATTTAAACTACTCAAAGAGTGGTTCCCGACCGACCACAACAAGCAATTCTACTTTGCGAAAAGTAAGGAGGTGATGGAAGTTTATACCGCCGCGAAGAGTAGAAGATGGCCAATCACCGGTGTAGTTGCCAATCACCTAGGAAGCTCAAGCACAAGCACAAGGAGGTCGAAGCCTCGGCAATCACAAATCAACACAATGATTTTTTACCGAGGTTCACTTGCTTCCCGGCAAGCTACTCCTCGTTGTGGCGATGCACTTGCTTGGTGAGTTGCCCGCTCAATTGGCTCGGTGCCAAAGACCCCAATGGGGAGCCGCAATCTCCACACAAGACAAGGATCCACAAGCCACGAGCAATCCACTAGAGTATCCTTTCGCGAACTCCCGGGGAAGGATCAAGAACCCCTCACAAGAACCCGGTGTGGCCTCGAACAATCACCAAGTCGAGCTCAACCACCACCCGCCGCTCCAAACCGTCTACGGTGACGGGAATCACCGAAGAGTAACAAGAATCCGCAGCTCGCTCGATGAACAAGTGCCTCTAGATGCAACTCTCAATGCAAATCACTTGTTCTCACTCAAATCTCTCTCAAGAATGGCAAGGGAACCAAAGAGATGAGTGGGGAGGAGTGTCTCTAGCTCAAAGTGTGCTCAAGAGTGTTAGAATGGGCAAGAGAGAGCTCCCATGGCCGGCCAACCTCTTATTTATAGACCCCAAGTCGAAATAGAGCCGTTGGTCCTCGGGGGTGTCAAATAACACGCGCAGGACGCGTATGACCGGAGGCATCAGACGCGCCCGGCGCGGCGTTTTCGCCAAACGGCCGCCCGAAATACATGCGCCGGACGCGTCCGCCGCTGCCCGCCGGACGCGTTCGGCGCTCTTCAGCGCGCCGCCCGGAGTCGACCGTTACCTTCAAACGTGCTGACGTTGCGCGTCCGCCGCCTGCGTCCGACGCGTCGCGCCGGACGCGTCCGCCGTCCCAGCGCGCGAGCGAAACCCGAAGTTTACGGTCGGCGTCTGCGACCCGTCGGACGCGCCACGGCCGCGTCCGGCGCTCCACGCGCCGGCCGGCACGCTGAGCCGAGCCAACACGCGCCGGGACGCGTCCGGCCCGCCGCCGCGCGTCCGCGCTCACCAGCGCCGGGAGCCGGCTACCGTCGGCTCAACACGCGCCGGACGCGTCGGCCCGCGTCCGGCCCGCGCGTCCGACGCCTTCGATGAAGAATTCTCCGTAGAATCTTGCGCCGTCTTCGCTCCAAGTCCAATCTCTTGCCTTGAGTACCAACTCCATCAAGTGTAGACCTCGTCTCAAGCACCGGAGTTAGTAGTACAAGCACGACCACGTCGGCAAGAGTTAGCCCTCTAGTTAGTCTCTCATGCATCATGCAAAGTCGCAACTAGAGGCACTTAGGACCGCGAATGAAACCGAGGAAACCCTCTTGATAGTCGGTTATCGATCCTAAATGTGGTCACACTCACTAAGTGTCTTGACCACCAAACCGGAAAGCCCTATCAAGTATACCTTCGCCTTGATCTCCATGGGCCTTCGTTGGAGCTCGAGCACTTCTCATCCATCAAGTTCATCACCGTGATCGCCATGCTCCATCATCCATCGTCATGTTGCTATGTGTCTAACCACACTTAGAGCAAAGCATTAGCAACGTTTGAGTGTCATCAATTACCAAAACCAAACTGGAGCTTTCAGGTTTTCCCTTTCCTTTTTTTTTGATTGAATTGATTACATGGGGTCTTTATTTAGAGTCCCGACGAGACTTAACGCCTAAGCAATCTGCGATTATGCAAACCAGTGCTTTCTTTTTTTATCTATCTCTATTATTCTAATCTACCCGGCTGTCCTCCTGCACGTGCGCGCTGGGCCTCGGCCCATGAGGCGCGGTTGTTGCAGCGCTCCTCCTCTTCTGGGCTCGAGTTGGCCCAATTTCCTTCCAATTCCGCTGGGCCCTAGTTGCGCTTGTTACAGAGCCTTTCAGGCTAGTTTTTTTTTCAAGAAAACCATCAGCACTTATTTTTGTTTTATTTAATATTCAAATAAAGATTGTGCCAATTATTTTACCAACAGTTCGAAAAAGAGAGCCTATACTACTTACTAGCCCTTCTAGATGTCTACTAGGTTGGTTTGGTGTGTGGCATGGACTCCACATGCTAGCAGTACGACGATGCCTTCACGAGTGACACAGATCGATCGATCCATCCTCCGCATTTCAACAGGGCACGGAAAAGTTCTTATGGATTCACACGCCGACCTTGTCTCGTATATATATATATATATCCACCAGCGTACGTGTTGTTTTGTCTAATATAAATGACGATATGTGCTCGTTCATAATCGCAAGCTACAGGTTCCATTTGTGGATTATACCCCTGACACCCGTTGCTGTCCTAATACGGGAGTACGGACTACACACTATATGTAGGCAGTAGCAATCAGTCGATGAATGCTGGACACCGTACATTTACGCGTTTCACCAATAAATATCATTGTACAAAAATACGTGTGGAGACACTGCTCCATCTAAATGCCGTTAAACACTAGAGCCTCTGTCCTTTCCCTCTCATACTCCTCTCAATTACTCTCCCTCTCCATTCATATTCAACCATCCCTCTCAATCAATCAATGAAAGTAATTGCTCAACTTTATAACAGTAACGTTCACACGTTTTTACGACTAGAGGCAGCAAACTGAATATACAGATTATACAGGGTAACAGGTTCATGTTAGAGTGTCCGGCAACTAGTGATTTGGGATGTATTTCTTCTGTGTTGTGTGCGGAGAGCATCACGGTTGCTCATTTATTCCTATATCAATAGGGACCCCTCCCTACCCGCATTATATTGCATGAAGGGTTATAGAGAAGTAATAGACTAACTGTTAACACTAGAATTTGGTCAGGAATATGACAGGTGGGCCCGCAAAGAGCAGAGAGAGCAATTCGGCAAATGCGTATGCGGTCGGCTAATTTCCGTGTGATCGGCAAATGGCCAAGCGGTCGGCAACTGCTTTGTTTGAAGGCGGAAAAGGAAAAGGGAAGCTGATCGGAAAAGGAAGGAGTCATGATGGTCAAGGACTCCGATTATGGATAGAGTTAGCGTGTCTTTGTTTTTCCAATTTTGGTTAGATAGTTCGTGAGTGCTTAGGACTCATGTTTTGTCCGGTATAAATATAAACCCTCGACCATTGTAATAGGGGTTCACAACCAAATCAATACAACCGCTACGCGCCACCCTTCGAGTCCTTTTAGTCGTGTCGTCGAGTTCTTCGAGAGGGCCAATCGATCCGTCGACCTCCGTAAGTCCCGGCAACCTTGCTATCATGTCTAGTATCGTGCGGCGGATTTAGATGTG
Organism: Themeda triandra; assembly: GCA_018135685.1. Lineage (NCBI taxonomy): Eukaryota > Viridiplantae > Streptophyta > Magnoliopsida > Poales > Poaceae > Themeda > Themeda triandra. The sequence goes on along the minus strand of JAENPR010000503.1, from coordinate 1,239 downwards.
ATGCAAGTAGTCTCATTGTTTTAGCTTAGAACATGCGGTAGATCTAAGCTCGATCATGGGAAGTTTTTGCTTGTGCCTTGTATCGTGCGGCGGATTAAGACATGAGTAAAGATAGTTATCGGCTCTTTTAGATTTGGCAAGATCTAATAGATTCATTAAGTTATCACGTGTTGCTTGCTTTATTTAATGTTTAATTATTTGCAACACTCTTTTGCCCAATCTAGATTGATACTCTTTCGGCTTGTTGATCATTCTTATCATACTTATTCAATATCGAGTAGATCAAGCTCATATAGCCGAATTAGATCGATCTAGATTGTCACGTGTTGTGGGTTCATTCACGTTATATGTAGATAAGCCTTGACGGGACCGGGTGCCGTGCGGCGGTCTGAGTCTTTGGGTTACTCTAGAGCTAGTCATCCTAGGTGGACTAGAGATCGGTTTAATCGATAGGCTCCTTTTACATGTTGCTTGTTTGTTCCTTCTTCATGGACCCCGATTCGGCAATCTTGCCGATACGGTTATGCTTACACATGTAGCAAGTATCTATAGATCTTTTAGATAATTACGTGCTTTTAGCTCTTTATTGTTAGATTGTATCATGCGGTGGATTGATCTAGTAGTAAGGAATGGTGTGAATTCTTAGTGAGTGGTATCATGCGGTGGATTAGCTTGCTTGGGTTTATGCTCGACGGGTTTATGAAGGCTAGACGTGCGGCAGACTAGTTGGAGTAGCCTATGCATGTGTTATCTAACAGATTTATATTTATAAGTTACTTATCCTTAATTAATAGTGCTTGATGATGCTTTAAAACTGAGATGTAGTTTGATATGCTTTAATAATTTAATCTTGTTCAAACATGTCTTCGTTTACACGCATTCGGCAGTTCGGCTTTATTCATGTCGAGACATATCATATTAGCCGAATGAATTGCAAACTTGTTGGCGAGATAGCTTTTATAGCTATATGTCGTCGTAAGTGGCTTCGGGGCCGTAAAGATGGAACCGCTATGCTGGTCTCACCCGGCACGTTCCGGTTATGATTTTACCGTTTTATCCCTTGTCGACTTTCGAGTCAAATCGGCGGCACGCTTCGGATTCGACGCCGGGCACCCGATTGAAGCTAGGCTTTCCGGCTTGCTGTGTGTGAGACACGGTGCGTCACATTTTGTGTCAACACACTTTTTGGCACGCCGGTGGGACCACTTCTCAATATAAGATGGGATCGGAAATTGACAA